>JADLZK010003184.1:0-539923 GCA_015847255.1 Hyparrhenia diplandra | reverse complement strand
AGCATGATGCAAGGGGTGATGTGGACCATATGGAACACACACGTTAGCCAACATGGTGGCCATCAACAAGAAGTTGGTGTCCTCCTAAAGGGATTATCTACAAGACGATGTTGGGTTTATCAAGACCTCGAAGCCACCTGAAGCACCGCATGAAAGCCGTGGCGGCGAGATGATTCAAATTTTTGTCCCTGGCACCTCGCGATCGGGCTTTCGGCATTCGGGCCGAATGCCCCGTAGCGCTAGGAGGTGTGATGAGTAAATCGGGTTATCGTGGCCGCTGCGCTCGCGTCGCAAAAATAAGAAAACTGAAGCCGTGGTTATGCCTCAGCCGTATATAGGAGTGTTAAACTTTTGAGCTGCGCGTCAGCCGTACGTTAAAAAATGTTGGTCGAAGTTATCATTTGAACTCGCTTTAGTGGTGGCTATGAAGTAGAAAGTGGTAGAAGTTGAGTTCGTCCGGCACTACAGTGCTTTTTAATCTTGTAAACGGTAACCTCGTAAAGGCCATGGGTGTTCTGCTAAGCTTTCAATAAAGCCGCAAATACCTTGGTCTGCTAAAACAATGGACAACTCTACTCATGTGTCAAATTTGATTGTGTGAACGCCTACCTTGTCATCATCTTTTCCTTTTGTCATAGTTTCAAAAATTGAGATGCCGAACACTTCATAAGACTAATGACGTAACTTGTTTGTTTATCAGTGGCACTCGCCGTTGATAGTGCACTTTTTATGGTTTATTTAAAACTTTGCTTTCTCAAGATGACCGCTTTGTGGTGGGGAACCATTTTCGCGTACACATCCATAGTGATTACTTTGGTTGTGTGAAGGCGAATGCGTTATCGATGCATTCCCGCTGCGGTTCCGATTTGCTTCTCTACCGCAGGCAATGAATCAAGCAATCGAAATGGAAGGGTCATTCGGAAGTTTTTTTGCTTCCTCATTACTGGTGACAAGCACCGCGAAAACCGGGAGGCTAACGGCGCTGAATGGGTGATGCTTCGTGGATTGGATTAGCGTATTGCCGTGGATTGATTATGTACCAAATGAAGCAAGGTAAAAGCCTCGCCTTTGGTGAGTTTCGTGTATGCATTTATGAACAGATTTTTGTTGGGCCATCCTTCCATGGAGGATGAATTTGGTTCAACAAAGCGTTTCAAAACCAGCCGGCTACAAGCTTCCAGTGTTGCGCGCAACCGCTATCTCTGCTAGACTCAATCTTTTGCCAGACGTTTCTGGGAAGCATGTATGTAAGGAAAAACCCTAGCCTCCATTCAACTGAGAAACTATGCCGCCCGCATGCCGCGGACGACGGCTTTCCTGCTGTAACCGCCGGTGAATCTCGCCGGTAGAAGATCCTCCCGCCGCCTCTTATCCAACGAGGAACAACTTCCAACTTGAGCCTTCACGTCAGCCAAAGCAGGTTCCGCTGGCAAGCATACACCTGACACCAAGGGAGGCGCATCCAAATACGCGATATAGCAACAGCCAGTAAATCAATCATCAACAAGATATAGTTACCGGCCCCGCGGCGTTGCGGTTCCTCCTCACAGTTCCCACCTCAAGGTGCCGCCACCACCGTGAGAGAGACGGTAAGCGAAGCGTAAAACGCATTATATTTATGCATAATATGTCCGCGAAGTGTTATAACTCACGCAGCCGAAAAACGGGCTCCAAATTGCTGTACCAAAAAGAGAACGGGCTCAACATGCGTGTCCAAATTCAGCGCCCGAAGGGAAGTACGCCGCTTCTCGGGCCGGAGCGAAGCGAGGCCCATTCAAAACCGGATGCAAAGCCAAATTCAGCCGGGTACGTGAGCACGCGTTTCAACATCCATCAGCTCTCTAGCGTGATCTGGCGCATCAGAAGACTCGAGACAAATACGCGCGTACCTCGCCGAAGCGCTCACATCGACATGTGTTCTGCGAACCTCTTTCGCATTAATTACGCATACCGCGGATCGATGCAGCAACGCATGACTATAATATTTACGCTGTTGCACGCCAAAAAGCATCACCAAGCGCCTGCTTAATGATACCCACTATATTACTACACCCAAGACATGCAAATATCACTAAATATATCAATACCGCGGTTGTTTATATTATTACCATTATACGTTTATGATTGCAAAACCATTAATGTACATCTTTCTGATACATTACAAACAAAAAATCAACCACACCCGCACCATCGATGAACATAGTATTCAAAATCTAATCCCAAAAGGGCGCGCTTTCTACTAGTGTTTATAAGTAACTAAAACAAAGTAATAAAGTGCTTGTCTCAAAAATATAATTTGTCCACGAGTTTGTTTCATACTTTAACAAATATTATCAGGGGCTGATATTATAAGATTTTTTTAATTTTAGCCCTTTTTTAAACAATATTCTAAAAATAACCGCTCCAAAAAAAAAATATTTGCACCGCATAGCCCTTTTTTGTCGCGCCCGGCCCGTTGCCGGCGACAAAAATAACTATAGTCACGCCACATGCATTGGCGTGACAAGATCTGCACATTCGACGGCGTTTCCGGCGTGGAAAAGCTTATCGCGCCACTCCCTGGCGTGGCGTAAAGATAGTCTTGTCACGCCACCGGAGTGGCGTGACAAGATCTGAAATTTAAAAAATCATAACTCTTGATACGACGTCGGGCGAAGATGATTTTTAGATAAAAATTATAGCTCTCGGCGAGATCTATGTTGACGGTAGATAATATCTAAAATTAAGTATTTATTTTTCTACTAAATTAGAGATAAATAATATAAAAAGATTATTATTACTAATCAATTTCACGAGTTTTGGTGCACACTCGCTTTTGCGTAAGAACTCCTCAATATTCCGTAATATCAAGAAAAGAGGAGAAATAGAGAAACAGAGAAAAGGATCAACCAAGGCAATCAAATAAATTCCGGGGGTCTAAAAGACAAGAGAAGATAGCTCGCGAAGGTCGGGCCCCACATGTCGATGTGGGGCCGGCGGCACCCCCGATGATCCACGTGTCCCGGCTTCCGGAACCTTCCTCCACCGACCTATGGGAACCCTAGAATCATATCTAGCCGTTGATTTAAGCCGGTTTGATCCAACGGCTCGATCCATCCCTCGGGCTATAAATAAAGAGGCAGAGCTCCCCGAAACCCTAATTCATTATCTCTCAATAGTAGAGGAGTCCCAATGTAAGGATAACCTCTCTCGTGGATTAGAGAATTAGAATTAGATTAGAAGTAGATTAGACATGTAATTAGAAGTAGATTAGATCTAGATTAGATCTAGATCTAATTAAGAGTTAGAGAGAGTGGAGCTGCGCTCCGGTTCTGGAAGAGTCTTCAGATTATGGTATGTCTTTGTATCTTCTCTACAAGACTTATGCATTAATATATTTATCTTCTCTATTTACTTTTATGCCTTTCATATATTTATGGTTAGTGTAGTATTTATGCTTTAGCATAGGATCTCCTTCCGCATCGAGTGCTCTAGTTATAGACATAATTAGAGTAGTAATTAATAGTATAGACATGGTGTCTAGACTAGAGGTTACCTGAGATTGCACCCAATCCCACCTGATAGTTTGTGGTAGCCCTGTGGTGACACCACGGCGGCCGACGTATTCCACCACGTTGGGTTGGTGTTTGTAGGACTTTAGTCGAGCTTCCTAGCCCCCCTTCTCACGCCTTTTCGTGGCTAGTGTTCTGATATCCCGAAGTGTCATTGTGTGATTGCTATATTTATCCATACTTCAGCTTACCTTAGAACCAAAGTAATAGAGAAGTGTTTAGAAACCTTGATCTCTCCTCCTGAATTAGCTGGATCTACTTTTTATCATTCTTTATTATGTGTTATTAGTTTTAGTCTTTATTAGCATTTATAGTTTATTCTTATTTATATTATTTACACTTACCCTTACTTTAGTTTAGTTGGTTTGCTAAGTTAGTAGATACATGATTGTGAATTATTAGAATCTTTAACCAAAGCTTCCCCGTGGATACGATACTCTAGAATACTCCTAGGGAAAAGCTACAATGATGTTCTCAGGCGCTTGCGTAATCTTTTTATTCTAATAGCACTTAACAAACGTCAACAAGCTTTTTGGCGCCGTTGTCGGGGAAGCAATTGGCGTAAAGATTTTAATAATGATCTTGATATCTCGCAATTTAGTATCACTAGCTTTAGTAGGATTACCCTTGTTCTGTTGAGTTGTGGATTAGACAGACACTAGATGCGGTTGCGACCTTCCCAAGAAGATTCCACATGAAAAGGAAAGAAGAAACTTTGAAGAACATAGGATTGGAGAAGAAGTCGCCGCCACAAGAATTCAATGCACACATCTCAAGTGACGTACATAGAAGCTACACATCATGGTAAGTATGATCAATAAAGGTGAGAAAGTCTTGCTCATGGACTTTAAATTTATTGAGTAGTTATCATTTAATTTCTTGCATTATATTGCATGTTTACTTTTATTATTTCATGCATTCCCTCCATTTAGTTCATGTTTTCTTATATTAAACCCACTACATGTTTAGTTCTTTCTATTTATTCATGTCATTTGCATCTAAAAAAGAAAAAAAAAAATTCTCACCATGATCATGCTCTTTTATCTTCATTTGAGTAAATCTTTGTTGTGCTCTCATGATATCTTTGTTTATTATAGTATGCTTTAGTTGAGGAGTACTTCTATAGGCATATAGGGTATTTTCAAAGGCTTTTAAATTAAGCATGGTGCTTAGGTTAAATAGTTTTCCTTAATTGAATTAGACATGGAGTCTAGTTTGGTTATTGAACTAAAAATTGCTTGTGTAGACATTGGCTATTTTGTTGGACTAACCCCTGCAAAAAATTCTCAAATTCAATTCGGGTAAGTCAAGAGATGAACTCTTATCGGAGATAAAGCAAGGTGTATGATGAACTCCAATAACCTCGCGCAAAGACGGAGTCAAGAACAAAGGATGGAGTTACAATGCACTCTAAGGGATGATTCAACAAATCACACTTGACTTCAAGTATCGAGTAATGGCAAGGTGCTAGCTTGGGAGAGGAAGGCCAACTCCAATAAGATATTCCTAACGCGCCCCTCTTCGCATGCTTCCGCACTACGACATGCCGGTTTGTAATCCCTCTATTCGCTATTACTTTATCTCTATAAGTTTGAATGCTTTAATAAATGTTATATAAAATATTAATTTTGCTTAATTCCTGTGAAAACTTAATCTTTCATATTTAATCTATAGTTGTTAAGAAGCTCTAGACCATTAAAGCTTAAAATATCCAACTGCTAATGCTTAACGAAGTTTCACTAGCTTTGTTGTCTATTTGAGTTTTATCAACAGAATTATGAACCATGATGAAAGGAGGCATTTGACTACTTGATAGAGCATTCATTCAATAGTCATAATCATCAACGCCCACCAAGGAAGGACGACATCACCTCCATCCGTCAACCTTATCTCAAAGCACCTACACATCAATCTAGCTTGGGGGAGACCACCCCAAGTTAGCAAGATAAGTATCTCTCTATTATCCTTATTATTACTAGCTTATACTTTTGCTTGCTTTTAAAAGACATAAAAAAGATGCATAAAGTTTTAAATCAAATAAATGTTTGTCTAAGATATATGCACGCCTTTAAGGTGTGTGTTAGAATAAAGTTTGCTTTGGAAATGATGAATAGTTGCTCTGCTTCTAATTCTTTTTAGTACCTTGTTTTTAACTTAAAATTCCTTCGATGTTTTTGGATATATTTGTCCTACTTTCAAATTTGCTCTATACCTGACTTGTGGGTAGCATACACTTGATCTAAGTCTAGGTAATTGGGGATATGATATGAGAGAGTCTGAGCTACTATTTATCTTGTCCTTTGTGAAACTATATCTGAGATTTGTTTTTGAAAAGTTAAAATATTTCATGATAAGCTCTTGTTTGGCGAATGTTAAATTCCTACCAAAGCCATATTTATGATATTTAGATTAGAAAAACTTTCTAGTTACATACGTTGTTTGCTTTGGATTAAGTAGTTCAAGCTTTGTTGTTACCTGTGAGAGTTCAGTCATGAAAAGACAAGTTTTATCCACCCACCTTCCACATATATTCATATGCATTGTTCCTACAATAGGGATGATCACAATACCATTCTTTTTTTTTTTATCTATATCCACATTTACATATTTCATTCCTACACTGGGAATAAACATTCCATGAAACTATAGGAAGCCCATGTTTATTTACTCTAAATATCTTTGTTGTTATCTCTCAAAAGTTTATCGCTGGAAAGAGAGTTGGGTTGTCACCGACATAAAACAATGGGTACTTAGATGCCCGCCTCTCTGAAAGAAAAGAAAAAAAAAAAAAAAGAAAGAAAGAAAGAAAAAAAAGAATAGTATGCAGCCCAAAGTTCTCTCAAGTTTCTAAGTTTTAAAAGAGAGATTTGTTTATATCTTTGAAGGAGTAAAAGTAGAATTAGTTTTAGCCACAAAATATACGCCTATCCATTATTTTTCATACACATGCTACTCTTGTTTTGACTGGCTGAACTCTCTATGGATCCATTGTTTGAACTACAATATATCCTTTGCAGACATGCAATATTATTTTAAAGAGTGCCACTCCTATGAGCTCCACATAAGCCATACTTAGAGAGAGAGAGAGAGTAAGAGAGATATGAGAGAAGGCTTAATATACTCAGCCTTGTTCCACAAATATCACATATTCAAGAGAGAAGGCATAACACTATTAATGCCTAGTGAGGATCCATAAATACCACATATTGAGAGATTGAGAGTGCCATTCAATACAGAGCTCTGAGTTTTATTTACAAAATTTATGAAAACTCCTAATATTAGTGATCGAAGACTTGATACATAGTGCTTGACTTGATTGTTCTCGTCTTTCAATTGCTCAAGACCCAAGTGAGAGTAAAAGCCCCATGGTTTAAGGTATTTTAGGTGAGTTTGAAGTCAGAATAATTTTATCCAATTTTATCCGATCCTAGTAGAGTTTCTTTTTGAAAGCATGTGTACTCTATAGAAATGAAAGTATCATAGCAACTCCCGATCCAAGTTTATTTTTAATAAATAGCTTTGCTAAGGGACTAGCAAAGGGTAAGCTTGGGGAGCTTGTTGACGGTAGATAATGTCTAAAATTAAGTATTTATTTTTCTACTAAATCGGGATAAATAATATAAAAGATTATTATTACTAATCAATTCCACGAGTTTTTGGTGCACACTCAGCTTTGCAGAGAACTCCTAATATTCCCTAATATCGAAGAAAAGAGGAGAAATAGAGAAACGGGAGAAAAGGACTGAACCAGGGCAATTAGTATAAATTTAGGGGTCTAAAAGACAAGAGAAGACAAATCGAGAAGGCCGGGCCCCACATGTCGATGATGGGGGCCGAGCGGCACCATGAATGGGGCTGGGCGGCACACCCTCGATGATCCACGTGTCCCGCTTCGAACCTTCCTCCATCGACCTATGGGAACCCTAGAATCATATCTAGCCGTTGATTTAAGTTGGTTTGATCCAACGGCTCGCATCCATCCTCGTGGGCTATAAATAAAGAGGCAGAGCTCCCCTAAAACCCTAATTCATTATCTCTCAATAGTAGAGGAGTCCCAATGTAAGGATAACCTCTCTCTCAGGGATTAGAGAATTAGAATTAGATTAGAAGTAGATTAGACATGTAATTAGAAGTAGATTAGATCTAGATTAGATCTAGATCTAATTAAGAGTTAGAGAGAGTGGAGTCAAGCGCCCTCGGTTCTAGAAGAGTCTTCGATAAGACTTATGCTTTGATATATTTATTTTCTCTATTTACTTTTATACCTTTCATATATTTATGGTTAGTGTAGTATTTATGCTTTAGCATAGGATCTCCGCATCGAAAGTGCTCTAGTTATAGACATAATTAGAGTAGTAATTAATAGTGTAGACATGGTGTCTAGACTAGAGGTTACCTGAGATTGCACCCAATCCCACGGATAGTTTGTGGTAGCCCTGTGGTGACAAAGACGACGGCGCACGTATTCCACCACGCTCGGGTTGGTGTTTGTAGGACTTTAGTTAGAGCTTCCTAGCCCCCTTCTCACCCCTTTCTCGTGGCTAGTGTTTTGATGTCCCGGTGTCATCATTATGTGATTGCTATATTTATCCATACTTCGCCACCTTAGAACCAAAGTAATAGAGAAGTGTTTAGGAACCTTGATCTCTCCTCTTAATTAGCTGATCTAATTTTATCATTCTTTATTATGTGTTATTAGTTTTAGTCTTTATTAGCATTTATAATTTATTCTTATTTATATTATTTACACTTACCCTTACTTTAGTTTAGTTGGTTTGCTAAGTTAGTAGATACATGATTATGAATTATTAGAATCTTTAACCAAAGCTTCCTTGTGGATACGATACTCTAGAATACTCTTAGGGAAAAGCTACAATGATGTTCTCGCGGCGCTTGCGTAATTTTTTATTCTAATAGCAGCTTAACAAACGTCGACAATCTACAACTTTCTAGTTTTGAGTTTTTCATTTAACAACGTTAAGGTGCTCAAAAATTATATAAAAGTTTAGCACCACAATAATCGCGTACATCTACCGCCGCATTAGAAACTTAATATCTTTTTATGTTTCGCCAAATGAGGATATTTTTTTATACCACAATTGTAGCACTCAAAAGAGATCTAGATGCTTGTAGTTTTGAGTTTTTACATTTAAAAGTTGTTAAGATGTCGAAAAAATAGTATAAAAGCTCAACAACATATTAAGTTGTTAATACATTATGTATTTTTTGGAACATCATTACAACATCAAATGTAAAAACTCAAAACTACAAACATGTAGATCTCTTTGAGTGCTACAATTTTGGTATAAGAAGTGTTTTCATTTGACATTATATAAAAAAGTTATGAATTTTCTAATACGACAAAACGATGTACGCGATTATTATGGTGTTGAACTTTATATAATTTTTTTGAGCACATTAACATCGTTAAATGTAAAAACTTAAAACTAGAAAGTTGTAGATCTCGTTGAGAGCTATAATTTTCATATAAAAATCATCTTCGCCCGACGTCGTATCAAAAGAGTTATGATTTTTTGAAATTTCAGTCTTGTCACGCCACTCCCTGGCGCGACAAGACAATACCGTTACGCCAACGGGAGTGGCGCGACAAGCTTTTCCACGTCGAAAAACGCCGTCGATAAAATAGATCTTGTCACGCCAATGCATGTGGCGTGACTATGTTATTTGGTACGCTGCAAATATTTTTTTTGAGCGGTTATTTTTAAAATATTGTTTAAAAAAGGGATAAAATTAAAAAAATCTATACTATAATTCACTAGCAAAAATACCCATATGCGTTGCAACGGGATACATATTTAAAGATTTTTCTTACCAACCGATAACATATCTTGGCCGGTCGGGCCGTAGGCCATGGCAAAGTCTTGGCAATCTTTACACACGCCTCACCGACGGCCTCTGAGGAGGCGCCGCCTCGGTGTCCCGTCAGATTCTCGCGCGGCTTCCTATCCTTGGTCTCTCTCTCAAGTCTCTTGGTCGGCCCCCACCCCGTCACAACCATGTCCGCTTGATTCCTAATTGATATTGTATTGGACTAAGTTCCTTTTTTTTCCAACACTCTAGGAGGGCAACCGAAATTTTCTCTCTTTAAAGAAACATGCCCGTGCGCTTATGGGTCAAGAAAAAATCCATATTATATTTTTTTACCTTAAATATAATTTTTATTTATTATTTCTCTCAATACTCTTTTAGATATTCCTAGGACATTGGTTTTCATTACTCATCTTAGAGTCAATTTGTGTGTTACGGTAACATAATTGCCATTTAAAGTATTGCAACTACTCGTCAATATTAGTCTTATGGTCTCTACATAAGTGTTAGAAAACCGTGTTGTATCCTTTTTAAAGCAAAAAAGAATTTAGTTACAACGGTCAAAGTCCCACAGGCACTTGCTGCATGGTCGTCTCGTGACCAAGTGGTGATGGCAGGCCTTGGGCCGCGAGCGTGGTACGTGCCAGCCTGCGTTTTTCTATCGGATTTGTTTATCGCGTAAACCGCGGTTACCGTTTATACCGGCCGGTCCGTTACCTAACCGCCGGTATAAAAAGAAGGCAAATTCAAAATTTAAAATTTGAAAAAAAATCGCTGAAAAAAATTCTCGTAAAATAGTTCGTGATTTATAGAAGCCAAGGGTGTAAAAATTTGTCAAATTGGAGTTGGTTTGGTATAAAAAATTTCAAATCTAAGTTTGAAAAAAAAAAAAAAAGAAAAATACACCCGCCCATTAAGGCCCATTAAATCATGAAGGTCGAAAAACATACTAAACACACTCAAATTTAAGTAATTTTGACATCATTGGATTCTACAAATCATGAAGTATTTTTAGGAATTTTTTTAGCATTTTATAAAAAAAATCACATTTTGAATGTTGAAAAAACGCTCAAACCGCTCAAACCGCTTCGGTAAACCGCTCAAACCCGGCGGTATAAATTCCAAACCGCCCTAACCGTTTACCGGATTTTTACCGTTTTGCACGCTGGGCTAGCAGCTTTGAATTCGCTTGAATTCAAATTTCAAACCGTCCGGGCTTACCGGCATCGGACCGGTTTATCGCTTTCCGACCCCGCGGTTTCTAGGTCCGTCGGTAAAAACGCAGCGATGCCACCCGGCTCTGTTGCCTAGCCCTTCGAGCTTGCACGCAGGCCCAATAAACGGATCAGCCTCCCACCCTTTCTACTTAACGTCCCATGCTCACACTATGATTCCAAGTCGTATTTCAACCGGACTCATAGGCAGACGGAAGGTAGACGGAAAAAAAAGGTGGATAAGAAATTTTCTCTTTTATTAGTAGGTATATAGATAACAAACCATATTTCGCTAGAGAAACTAAACTTGCTTTTGAATGGGCCTGGACCAGGTATATGTGCTCCGAAAAGATTTGATACCCTTTCTGCCTCCTTGGGGAGTACCATGTATACTATACTTTTTTCCACTCAAACAAAAAAAAGATCTATACTAAACTTCCCTGCTATACTAAACTTCCAAATGAAACAAATGCTGCTTTCGATTACTTTATTTTGAGAGAATAGATTTGCATCACTTGACATTCAAACAGCATAGTTGCAGTGGCGAAACACAGAAAAACTTCACATACTACAGTGTACGTGGATACCTTAATCCCATTCGGACGAAATGTCATTTACCAGTGCCTCTGTACTTTTTTGAGAGGGTCAATATTGGCTGCAGACAAAATAAAAAAGTGATGATTTGACATATTATTACTGTGAATATATTTTCAGCCCACACAGGACCTTGCATTGGCCTCGCTTGTTCTTCTAAGTGGGCCGTAATACATAACAACAAAGGACCCTGCATTGGCCTCGCTCGTTCTTCCGGCATGTACGGTGATGGTGTGAAGGATATATTTTACTTCCTTTGTCAAGGCTGATGTTTTGGTTATGACAGATTCAACGTTGATGTAGTGCACAAGACAAATAACTAATGATATAAAAATGTAACATCACTAACAGCATGTCGTTAGAGAACCTAGGGCAAACTCCATCAGTGATTTCTAGGTAGCTTTGCGGGGTGGACAGTTTGCAAAACCACTCGGGTAGCTAGTGCGGTGGTAGTGTTTCTTCTAATTCATTTCTACCAAATTGTTTTGTTGACATCCTCCTCACGGACGTTGGAAGCCTTCCTGAGCTTGACTTCTTATGTGATGTTTTCCACATGAAGTTCCATAGATCAGTTAGGTAGACTTTATAAAATGTTAAGAGCCCACAAGTTTATAATAGCACACTGTATACTAATCCGATGTATATCGATACATGGCCTTGGGCTCCAAGAGTTGGTTTCGATTCTTTGCCTTTTTCCCTGATACATACACAATAATTTCAGACTACCAAGCTACTAATACAAGGAAATAGAAGCAACGTACATATACATTTCATAAAATCGACTGAACAATTATAAGAACACAATTTGAGTTGGCTAAGATGACCCTACATGTTTGCTGGCTTCATCTACTATGGGTCCCTCCAAGCATGAGCCTCCATAGGCTAGTGACTTCACCTTCTTAAGCTCCACCACCACGTCTCCCATTGTTGGTCTCTTATCAACGTCACCATTGAGACACTCAACTGCAAGTGTGCCAAGCATGTCTAGGTACTTTTTGAGAACAAGATCAACAGATAAGATATCTGGATCATACATACTCCATCTCTGATCTTGGTCCTTCCAGGACTTCTCGAAATCGATGGGTAGGCTGCGGTTCTCACCATACCTAGATGTCTTCCTCGTAATTAGCTCTAAGAGCACCACGCCAAAGCTGTAGACATCGCTCTTCACGGTGAATCGCCATGTCTTGTAGTACACTGGGTCTACATAGTTCCCATCGGTAGCCATGTCCTCAACATACTTATTGACAGGTAGGACCTTAGCTTGGAGGTTTTCATCAAGGAGGATGTTGGCTGGTTTGATGTCCCCATGCACGTGGTTGTAATACCCATGGGAGTGAATGTGGGAGAGAGCCTGTGCAGAGCCAATGGCAATGTCCAGGCGCTGAAGCAGCGAGATATAGCAGTGCTTGTCAGCAACGTGAAGCTTGTCATGGAGGCTTCCATTGTTGACGTACTCGAAGACCAGTATGGGCACTTCCGTTTCCAAGCAGCACCCAATGAGGCGGACAACATTTGGATGCTTAATCTGGAATAGAAAGATAATCTCGTTCATAAACCCTTCCGTCCAGGCCAAATCTTGCTTGTGCTGTGGCGCCACACATCGCAATTGGCTTTGCCGGAGGCGTGCGAACTTAACTGCGACATGTTGGGTTTGGGCACCATCTTCAATGGTACCCTTGTAGACATCACCGAAGAACCCTCCTCCTACGCGTTTGCTATAACTCTTTGTTATCGCCTTCAGCTCTGCTTTGGTGTAAATGTTGATGCCAACACTCTTCAGAATGTCACCACCGTTTTTGTTGAAAAGCATCCTCTGCTTTCGCGTCTGAAGGGCAGTAATGGTGAAACATGCTAAGACCCCAGCAGGCACTGTTGCTGCAAACAGTAAGATACAAGTTCAGCCATTCAGCTAGCACAAAAAAGTACGCAACTTGATTCATGCATAAATACTGTTTGAAGAAAATTGTTATTATTATGAAATTGTAAGTTATCGTGCATGATTGACATCGGCAACAGAATGATAAGCTTAATTAGGCAAAAGTAAAATTTCTATCCACATATATATTTAATCTGAATGTTGAGCATAGTTGACCTAACTAATAATTTTTTAAAGAGTAAAATTACACTTGTAGGTACCTAAACTATTTGGTGTTTCACAGATGGGTACTCTAACTAATAAACGGAACTTCTGGGTACTGGAACTATACTTACGTAACTTCTAGGTACTCCAACTAAAAAACGTAACGTTTAGGTACTGAAACTATACTTACGTAACTTCTAGGTACTGGATCTTGAGCAGCACGCCCCGCGCGTGCTCCAACCTCTGTCGCGCCGCCCGCCCTCGTTGGCGCCGAGACCCACGCCGTGCCCCCCCGCCGGCTCCCGGCCATGCGCGACGCTGCTCACCGGGCGCTTGCGCCGCCGCTGTTTGGCCCAGCTGCAACCACGCACTGCTGCACCAAGGACGCCAACCGCACGTTGTTGCACCGCCGGCCGACTTCGTGCACGTGGCTATCGCCGCCGCGGGGCGGTGTCACCATTGGATCGCACGAGCTCCTTCCCCCGACGGGCGATAAGGGACTGCTGCGCGCTGTTCACGCCGATGGCGGCGTTGCTCGCCGACATGGAACAGGCGGAGCAGAGCTCCCGCCGCTTACCCGATCGTCGTGGGGGCTGTGCTACTCAAGCTCGAAAGTACCCGAAGTTACGTAAAGTATAGTTCCAACCTAGACGCACGCTTTTTTTTTGGAATACCCAGAAGTTACGTAAGTATAGTTCCAATACCGAAGTTACGGTTTTTAGTTGGAGTACCCATCCGTGAAACACCAAATAGTTTAGGTACCTACCGTGCAATTTACTCTTTTTTAAAACAAATTTACATAAAAATTTTTATCCATAAATATAGATCATAAAGAGATTTTAGATATTCTTTTGAAACAGATAGTTTTAGACCTTTCGTGCAGGAGACATATAGTTCCATGACCCAGACGGTATGTTTTTCAGTTCAAGTACCACCTAGCTGGTAGGTTTTTCAGTTAGAGTAACTACCTGAGAACCACAAAATAGTTGAAGTACCTACAGTGCAATTTACTCTATAGTTTAAATACATTTCCATACCTTATGGTTAAAAGAGGTTAGCTGCAAAGAAGTTTATTAGTGGATGTTTTTCTAAAGAACCTCCCAAAAGAAGCTATAGCGTATGTATGGCCAAACTTTGTAGTGTGCCTGACATTTGCAACAAAATGGAAATGCCTCAAAACAGTTTTTATCCACTATTGTATGCTGAACTTCAATCTGGAGAAGTCATAGTAGAGAACAGACTTTCCATCCAGGAGCTTTAGTCCTGGCCCCGGGACAAGAGAAGGAGTTAGTCCCGGTTGGATCCACCGACTGGGACTAACATCCCCTGCCCAACGGCTAGTCCAGCAGGAAATGGCAGAGAGGGGTCATTAGTCCCGTTGATAGCTCCAACCGGGACAAAAGCTCCCTGCCAACGGTAAAAAAACAGGCTTTTTGCAGCAGGGATTTTTAGTATCGGGTTGTGGCTACAACCGGGATTAAAGATGCATGTTTACTTCCGGTTGTATCCACAACCGGGACTAATAAGCCCACTATATATTGCCCAAAGACCACTGTGTCTCCCCGCAAGAGGAAACACTTGGTCTTTGTTTGTGGGTGCGCTTGTTCTTGTTCTTGCTTCAATCTTCAGAGTTCTTCTCTAATCTTCAACCTTGTCAAGGTTAGCAACTTCTTCTTCTAATCTTTTAATGGTAAATGTTGTAGATCAGTCCATGCTAAGTATTTTGACATATTTTATATATTTTTAAGTAATAGATTTATATATGATTTTGTAGTGGTCAATAATGTATCTCTTTACATGTTTTATAGTAATAAACATATAAATGTGTGGTTGTTTAGATTAAGAATAAAAATGGTGCATATCAGTCCATGCTACAATGGTTGATTTTATATACATTCATTTACATGGCCGGGACTAAAGCTCATGGATGTGTGGTCTTGACATATTTTATATATGTTTCTCTACTATATTTATTTATATATGAGTTATATATGAGTTTTGCAATGTATCACATTTTAGGTAAGATGAATGGCGGTGGGATGCCCCGGCCTCATCCAGAGGTTCCAGGATTTCACCCCGGCGATCTGCCATTTGCGCCGGGCGCTAGAGAGGGAGGGCGCACATGCGCTCGATCCGGCCATAGTATGAAATATTATAATTTTTCTATAAAATATTATAATTATATATAATATATATATATAATTCTTAATATGATTGTTGTATATTTCACAGACTATATCCCCTGTTGAGTGGCTGGAATCGGCACTATGGCCGCTTGGGATGGGGCCTTCATCGAGGATATGACCAGTCAGGTCGTGCACGAAGATCATAGGTTGTGGACGTGTAATCTCAGGTTTAGGATTCCTGTTAGGTACAGTCCACTACTGCAGCAAGATATCGTGCAGGGAGGACAGCCATCTCCAACTCGAAGAGGCGCCCAGTTCTTCACCGTGTTGTATTGCTTACAGGCTCTTGAGCGTGTTGGCTACACTATCCCTGATTTTTCATACATGAAAATACAAGCTTTACACGAGGGTACCTACAATACTCCGCTAGTAAGCGAAGCATCGGCGAGACGTAACCAAATGGATATGGTAAGTGGCCTGTATGATAGGATAGTCATGTTTATTTATTGTTATGATTTTAAATACTCCGCTAGTATCGCTATCTAATACTCCTTTGTTTCAACACTTGCAGCTTCCGCTCCATGATTTTACCTATGCTGCAGCTGGCTTGGAGCCAATTCTTTCACAAGCTCTTGAAGAACTAGGGTACGACTGGCAGTACATGGACGACCAGGGCCAACTTACTGTAGTTGGCCATCAGTATTGTTTGATATTTACTCCAGTAGACAATGGTCAGACAGCGGGTTTTATCTATGGTAGAACATGTAATACTCGATGGGAGGCAAAAGAGAGTGCGCTAGTTAGGGCCTTGCATTACATAGACACTGAGCTCGGTTACACAATTCGAGATGCACGCTGGTGGATGTGGAGACAGTTGAGAATGGTGTGATTTATGTAATAAATTGTTAATTCGCACTGTGATGTTTAATTAGGGTTACTTCTATGTTTTTAATTATGTTTCTATGGCGTCTCAAGTACTAGAAGGGTGTTTTTGAAGATGAAGCTACCACGTTGTTTTTTATGAAAAACCACAGTATCATGTGATCCTTCATAAAAAGGAGTTTCTTTTTTTCTTAATGGCTTAAAGGAAGAAAAGAGAAGTGAGAGATTAATGAAAGGTACTCCACCACCATGTGCCAAAAGAAACTTGCAACATAAAAGTTGCTCAAAAAATAAATCCTTATAAATTTTAATAATGTGTTTGTACACTTTGATTGTAACATAATCCTTTTTGGGACAAAAATTATGAAGGAGAGAGTATGTCTCACATGACACTGCTTTTATGAAGCACAGTGTCACGTGATCCTTCATAAATAGCAGTGCCATGTCAGACCTACTCTCTCCTTCATATTTCTGACAAGAGATTTCACACTTTCCATATTTATGTTGGTTCACTCCACCTTCAACTAGCAATGTGGTACTAAAGGAATTGCACTCCCTCCTTTGCACTTCATGGATGGGCCTTTGAGATTTTCTTAATGGCTTTAACGAAGAAATTTTATAAATTAAATCTCTATAAAGTTAGTTTTTTAAATTAAATCTTAATGGGACATGAAAGTTGCTCAAAAATTAAACTATAAAGTTAGTTTTTTTATTATTGGACCAAAGTCAAATTCCAAATATTTTATAAAGTTAGTTTTTTAAATTATTATTGCTCTAAAAGCTAAAAGGTGGGCGGGAAACAAAAATCGCTTGTTAAAATTTCAAGACGGAGCCAAAAGTTTAGCATTAGTCCCGGGTTGTGTGCGAACCCGGGACTAAATCTAGACTTTAATCCCGGGCTGTGGGTGAACCCGGGATTAAAAGTGTTTTAGTCCCGGGTTGCTTTTGAACCCGGTATTAGAACCTTAGATATATATATTGGGCGCCGTCTTCTTCCCCCAATCTTCCACCGCCACAGCTTCCTCTCCGCCGTCGTCGATCGCGCGCCACCGACGCCGCCCCCCGCCCGCCGCCCGCGCCATCCCCGCCCCCGCGCGTCCCCTGCGTCCTCGCGCCCACCGCCGCCCCGCCTCAAGGCGGCCCACGCTGCCTCGCGCCACCGGCTCCCTCGCGCCACCGCTTCCGCCCGCGCCGCCTCGCGCCGTCTCTTCCCGCCGCCCTGGTGCCACCATCGCTCCCCGCCCGTCCGCGCCGTCCGCATGTCCTCGCGCCCACCGGCTCCCCGCGCCACCGTCGCTTCCCCGCCGTCTGCGCCGTCCTCGCGCTACCGTCTCTTCCGGCCGCCCCGGTGCCACCGCCGCTCCCCCGCCGTCCGCGCCGTCCACACGCCCTCGCGCCATCGAAGCTCCCCGCGCCACCGTCGCTTCCCCGCCGTCTGCGCTGTCCTCGCGCCACCGTCTCTTCCCCCTACCGTCCTGGTGCCACCGTCGCTCCCCCCCGTCCAGCGCGTCACCGCCCTCGCGCCACCGACGCTTCCCCGCCGTCCCCGCCGCCCGCTTCCCGGCCGCCGACGTCCCGCCCTCGCGCCACCGACGCTTCCCCACCGTCCGCTCCATCTCGCCGCGCGACGTGGTAATTACATTATTAGAGCAAAAAGTGAGGAGTATGGAGTTTCTTAGACAAAAAGTGAACTCCAACAGGTTATGCTATCTTGTTTTGTCCAATAGTTATGTTTGAATTTTGAGCATTTGATTTGAATTGAGCATACTTGGAATTATTAGCATTTGAATTTTGAGCATACTTGGGATTATTAGCATTTGAATTTTGAGCATACTTGGGACTTATAAAAATTGACTGTTATTAGATGGCTAGACGTGATCTTCCACCGCCGGAAGTCATAGGTTTCTCTGGGTATTTTACTTCGTTGGGATTTGATCATCCAAGGTTGCCCGACGTACCGCGTAATCATCCATCAATAGTAAGCAACCCTATATGTTTCCAATAAATCAATTTGTCAAATACATTTGTACATTTACTTATTTCTGCTTAATCTCCAATCGTCTTACAAGTCTCCTATATATAGCTCTTCTCAAAAATAGTAAATAAACTATATTAACTAGGAAATAGCTAATAATTCTAATATGGATAATAATTCTGGGCCTTAAGCCCATGCGCCTGGTGCTCAGGTTAGCCACCAGGGGCCCTCCTCCTTGTATAATGGATTCCGGCCATAACATCTCTCCCCGCCCACTTGATGAGGACCTGCCAAGCATCCCTGCGCTTCTGCGCACGCAGGGCCTGTTCGGGCTCAGGCAGCACGCACATGTCCAGGACCAGAGGTAGTGCACCCAACGCCTCCGGGGGATCACCGCGGTGGCGCTTCAGCAAGCCAACGTGGAAGACGTCATGGAGACGGGAGCCTTCCGGAAGCTGCAGACGATAGGCCACCTTGCCTATGCGCTCGATGACGCGGAATGCCCAACATACCGCGGTCCAAGCTTCTTCTTGGCGCTGGGCTCCAGGGACTGAGTGGTACGGTAGAGCAGACAAAGCCACACCCAGTCCCCTACAGCAAGCTCCAAAGGGCGATGGCCGGCGTCGTAGTATTTCTTGGACAATTCTTGCGCTTGGAGGAGACGTTGACGGACCTCCGCCAAGATATCATCACGGGAGCGCAGGAGGACATCAGCCGCCTCCGTGCGGGCTGTCCCCGGCGTGTAGGGCAGCATGGGTAGAGGAGGCCGTCCGTACACCACCTCGAAGGGCGTTGCACGAAGAGCGGTGTGGAAGGAAGTATTGTAACAATACTCCGCCCAAGAGAGCCAATCCACCCACGCCCGTGGTTGATCTCCTGTAACACATTGAAGATACATAGCAATCACCTTGTTAACCACCTCCGATTGGCCATCGGTTTGGGGATGAAAAGCTGTACTCATGCACAGCTTGACCCCCGCCATCTTGAAGAGGTCGCGCCACACGTGGCCCGTAGACACGGGGTCCCTATCGCTGACAATGGAGGAAGGGAACCCGTGTAGCCGGACGATGCCGTCAAAGAAGGCGCGGGCGACCGTGGTCGGTGTATAGGGGTGGCCGAGCGCAATAAAGTGCGCGTACTTGGAGAAGCGATCGACCACCGTGAGGATGACGGATTTGCCACCGACCTTGGGCAGCCCCTCGATGAAGTCCATGGAGATGTCCATCCACACGTGGGACGGAACCTCCGGGGCTGGAGCAGCCCCACTGGGCCGGAGCGCCTCCGCCTTGTTACGCCGGCACGTAGCGCAAGTGCATACCCAGTCCCCGGGCCGTGGAGCGATCCCCCGGGATGTAGAAATCGACGCGGAGGCGGTGGAGAGTTTTCTGACACCCTCGTGCCCCACCGAACGGGCCAACTGGAGAGCTTGGTGGCGAAGATCACCGGTCCGGCACAAAGATGCGCCGCCATGCAGCAGGAGACCGGCGCCCTCACGCCACGGGGCCGCTGGTCGCCGCACACAAGCGGTCCAGCAGCCGCTGCGCTGCCGGGGCGGCTGCTGTGGCGCTGCATACATCATCCAGGAAGGCGAAAGACGGCCCGAGATGGCCCCGGCCGCCCTCGCGCTGCTGACCACGCCCTCGCCTCGGCGTCGCGGGGCGAGACAAGGCATCCGCCACGGTGTTGCGCCCCGAGCGGTACTCCACCTCGGTCGGCCGAAGAGTTTGCTAAGCCACCGATGCTAAGGAACCGTGGACAAGCGCCGGTCAAGCAAAATTTTGAGACTGTAGTGGTCAGTACGCACCAAAAAAGTGACACCCCACAAGTATGGGCGCCCGACGACGAACAGCTTGCACCAGCCCAATGAGTTCACTCGTGCACACCGCGAGCTTAAGATGGCGGACAGCCGAAAAGGGCGGCTGAAGTAGGCGAGGGTCCTGCGCCCGTGAAGAACAGCGCCGAACCCCGCCCCGACGCGCCGCGCGGTGGTCGTCGGGCGCCGCCGAGGAAGCCCCCGCTCGCCAAAGACGCCGCTGTGCTGCTGGTGGAGACTGTCCAGCAAGGGCAGCCCCGGTCGGCGGTGACCGCGCCGCCGGCTGCTGGCTGGCGGAAGGCGCGGCCAAACCACCCACGCCCGCTTGGTGACGCGGGCGGCCGCCTCTCTAGAACGCCAAGGTGAGGGCCGTGCAGTCCCAAAGCATGGGCCCCGCGTTCGAGGGAAGTCGGCCGATGATGAAGTCGGCCGCCGAGGTCGAGGCCCACATACGTGATGGTGAAGTTCTCGCCGGGCGCGGCGGGAACATTGCGCACAATCCCTTCATCACAGCGAGGCGGTCGCCGTTACGACCGTGACGTGGAGGTGCTCGCTCACGGCCGGCGAGAGACCCAGCGACGCATGGTCGTGCCTTGAGAAAAGTTGTGTGTCAAGCCGGTGTCGAGGAGAACGACAAAAACGCCGCCTCGGCGACGACGGGCAGCAGCATGGAGTTCGCGGGCTGGATCCCCGCAACAAAGATGAAGAGAGACCACTAAGGAATTAGCCGCGTCGCGTGCTCCCGGGCGGCCGGATCCTCGGGTGGATTCGACCACGGCCGCGTCACCACCGCCGCCGCCGCCGATCTAGCCGTCCGACTCCGTGTAGAAGAGGCATGGGCACACGCGGCGTCCGCGGACGTAAGGCTCGTCGCCGCGCTTGAAGCACGCCCGACGGCGGGCGCCCAATCGTTTCGCTGGGATAGGCGACGGAATGGACGCTACGTCGGGTGTCGTGTTCACCGCCCTCGCCCAGCCGGTGGCGGGAGGACACCACCGGGGCCGCGCCCCGGAGCACGGGGCGGGGGCGGCATCCCCGACGATGTGGCGGCCGGCTGCCATGCGGAGGAGCGGGCGCCGGTGCGGGCACACACCGCTCAAAGGCCCGAGCCAGGTACATGGCCGACCGGAGGTCCGGGCGGGCGCGCATCTCCACATGCACCTTGATCTGCTTCCGGCAGTCCCGCCCACATACAACTCCGCCTTTTGACGAAAGAGAGGTCACGGGCATGGCACAGACGGCGCTAGCGCCGGAGTAGTCCCGCACCGTGGACGTGAAAGGGAGCCGAGCCGCCTCGGCGGGTTCCCTAAACCGCCGAGCCAAAACACGGTAGTAGAGCTCCTGAAAACGCTCCCATGGAGGCATGCCTTCGCCCCCGTTTCTAGGGCGAGTACCATGTTTGTGCAGCGCCCTTCAGAGTGGTACGACGCGAGCCACGCCCGAGCCGGCCAATGTCCGCGACCCCTAAGAACCGCCGCATTGGTTTAGCCAATTGAGGGATCCACCGAGCCATCATGCGTGGGGAACTCAAGCTTGTAGAATTTAGGAGCGGCCGAGCGCCGTGGAGAGCAAAGGTGTGCTCCGGTCGCATTCGCGGACGGTGAGCCCCCCCGAGGGGCGCTCCCGCCGTGGAAGAGGACCGTCCCCCCCCCCTTAGAAGATGCCGCCGAGAGGGGCGGCCGGGTGGATCGCAGACGACGCCGGGCAAAGATGGCGGTCGTTGAGTCGTGGTCGTTCTCGCTGTAGATCGTCGCGCCACCGAGCCCCATTGCCCATGAGGGATCGGTGACGGCGGCCGACCATCGAAAGATAGAGGGGCACCCCGACGGCGGAGGGCAGCATGCCGTAGGGAAAGCTCATGGCGGGGTACCGCCGGCACGGGCGGCGGCAGGAGGAGGGGCCGAACGGCGGTGGGGTTGTCGAACGAGCCCCGCCCGTAAGCAGCCTGCATGGACGCCATGTTGCGTTGGATGTCGAGGATCGCGGCTGCCAGCGACTCCAACAGATTGGCGCCGGATGACGAGAGCCATCTGGAGACCTCGTGTATGCGGACCGCGGCTACGCAGCTGGTGAAAGCCGGTGGCGGGCAAAGGAGAAGATAGGGCGGGCGCGCGGTGGAGGTTGGCGAAGGAAGCGACATCGATCCCAGGCAGCTGGATACCAGACTGATAGGAACTCTAATCCTACAGGGACTCGGCGTAGATTGTATGGATGGGTGATCGGAGGAGGCCTGTAGCCGCGAGATCGGCGCTAGGGCGCCGTGGGTGCCGCCGCGGGCGTGAACACGCACGCAGAGAGAGAGAGACGGCTAGGGTCGAAAACCCCGGCTCCCAAGGGAAGCCGGAAACTAAGGATGGCAACGGGTCGGGTTCGGATCGGGTGGAGTCTCCGTGCACCCAAAACCGAAACCCGTCGAGACCCGAACCCGAAACCGATTCGGTGGAAATCCATCACCAAAACCAAACCCGCGGATACCCAAAACCCGAACGGATACCCGAAACCCGAATGGATACCCGAAACCCAGCGGATATATATACACATATTCACATATATAAAGAAGAGGCAACAAATAATAAATATTTTCATGAGTCAAATTTGATAAAATTTAATAATCTAAGTAAACAAGTTATTATTAAAATATTATAAAACATGAGTTTTAATTCCAAATGATTTATTTCGGATATCCATTGGATATCCACGGGTGAAAACTAAACCCGAAAACCGAACCCGAAACCAAACCCCTAACCCGAACCCAAAAGCCGTGGGCTTAAAAACCAACACCAAACCCGAAACCCGAAAAACCGAAACCCCGCAGATATACGCCCCCGAACCCAATCCGCTGCCATCTTTACCGGAAACAATTTACTTGTTTCTCGCTTAATCTCCAATCGCCTTACAAGTCTCCTATATATAGCTCTTCTCAAAAATAGTAAATAAACCATATTAACTAGGAAATAGCTAATAATTCTAATATGGATAATAATTCTGGGCCTTAAGCCCATGCGCCTGGTGCTCAGGTTAGCCACCAGGGGCCCTCCTCCTTCTGCTCAAAAAAAAAAAAAAACCAGGGGCCCTCCTCCTTGTATAATGGATTCAGGCCATAACATTACGTCTGTGAACTATAATATTTGGTATAAAAATTAATCTTCTCCTCACTTTATATGAAAATGTTATAAATTGTTTTATGCAGCTATTTCTAAAGGTGCCTCTATTAATCAATTTCTAGACAGCGCTCTTAGAAAACGTACCTCGAAAATAACTTTCGTAAATAGCCGATTAGTAGATGTGGTTTTCTTAAGATGCTCGCCTCTAAAAATTTATTTATATAGATAGTTCTTTTTTTCGAGTTTCTCCGTAAATGTACTGACCGTCCCTGAAAATCAGTGAGCATTCACTGTATAAATAAAAGGTGATGTCTCCAAAAGTCATAGGGAAACATCTCCACAGTGACACTTGGATAAGACAACACCTGGACACTAGTCAAATTGGGAAGCAGCCGGACTAGAGACTTCAACTAGCACGATGACATCAATATATACCTATACTCATCCCTACAGCTATATACGGAGGCAGATCCCTTCAAGGGCATGGCACACGATACAACCAACATGGCAACATGCATATATAGTAAGATACAACTCTTATAATCTCTTATAATCTCCCCACCCCCTGCCCGAACTCCAAACAGTCATGATACATGACGGATAAAGAAACGATGCAAGAGGGGGCTAAATAGTAGAAAGCTAGAAATCATACAACAAATCAGCGTCGGGTGGGGCTGAATGCCTAGACTCTGAACTGTTTTGGGCTGGAGACTAAAGATGTGTTCTTAACTATTTTGGGCTGCACCCCCGGGGTGTGGATCCGCCCATGATGATACAACAGTAAACTCTCCCTAATCACTAGATGTAGGGCATCCTGTCTAAACCAGTATAAATCATATATTATGTGTGTTACCCATGGAAGGCCCATGCGTGACACACCAAATTTATTTACCAATGGTATGAAACATCAACAAATATGAATCCTAGTCCTAGACCATTATTTTGTGAAAACTAATCCTAGCGCAATTCTATGTAGGCCAACGAGTTTGGTAGTAGACCACATATAATTAATGTCCTACATTGCAATTATATACGTCAGAGCTCTATATTTTGTAATTATAAATATTAATAGAATAATAAAGAATAGTCACGTACTTTTGTATCTATGTGTTCTTCTATTTCCATCTGCTATATACGTTGATCATAAGAGATGAAAAAGGTAAAGATTATACCCGATGTCGAGACGGACGGACGATGCTCCTCCTAGATGCATGTGTAGATTGCCCATCATGAAACTGTCAGGCAAACTTGAACTCATCACAACTGGAGGTGTAATGGACAGTGCGGATACAAAGATACTTAAAATCGATAACTATGATCAACCAACTTTGGACCACAATAAAAGAGTATATGGTTATTGTTATGGACATGACCGCATGAATGAGTCTTAACTAAATACTTGTGTGAAACAAAGACAGAGGCTTGATAAAAAGGTGAAAACTATAATTAGGATCACAAATTATATACAACACTCCCTCCATTCTAAAAATACTTGATGTTTTAGAATTTTTAATACAGATTAGTGCTCAACTGAAATTACCTATATAAACCTATTTATTGAAGGTAATCATTTTAATTAACGAATAAGCTTCTCGTTAAAAAGAATGTTTGGAGGCATGCAACCTACAATCTCAAGCTGATATGCCTAATCTATTGTCCAAAAGGTAAAACATCAAGTTTTCTATGAATAAATTCAGAATCCTAGCACATCATGTTTACGTACAGGGACTGCAAAAACATGTTGATAATTAATATCCTTATCACAAATGAATAAAATGAGAAAGCACCTAGTTAGAGTTAGCGACTACCCGTTAGCAAAAGGTGCATCCCTAACCAAGTGTGCCTGATGGAAGATTGCGACAATACGCAATCATTGAGCCTTTGCCAACACTAGAGCATAATATGCTTGAAGGTTGAATAACCATTGGTTATTCTTGGGATCCTAGTCATGTTGTATTATAATATGAGTAAATAGAAGAGGCAGAGATAGAAATTTTGATTTGGTGTGGTTTCAAAGTTTTCTGTTAATTTATACTCCGTCTGTCACAAATTTTATGTCGTTTTGACTTTTCTAGATTCAAAGTTTTTATTATGTATCTGGACATAGTGTAAACTAGGTGTATAACAAAATGTCTATGTCCCTATTTTTTTATAAGGGGCGGCAAAAGCTTTGCTGCAAATATATTAAACAATATAAAACAGAGAGCAAATAAGTATAAGAAGATTAATTAGCCGAGTCCTGCCACCCAGACTAAGGAGGCAACTGTAAGGAAAACTAAACACAACAAGATAGCCGGTAAGAAAACTGACACAACCTCAAAAAATTAAGAAACTATGAGGTGTTATCGCTAAGTCTCAAAGCCAACTAGAACTGATGATGCATGTCATCTTTGCAGAATATTGCGACTTGTACCTAGAAAAGCTATGTACCTCATAAAGCCAAAACGACTAATTTGTAACAAGGGGAGTATCACTTATTACTCTTAAAAGTTTGAGTTTTCTGCAGTAGCATTTGTTAATGTTGAATACTGTAATAAGGTTTATGTAACTTTTTTCAGAGAGGAATCTCTGTCACGAGATTCTCATACAAGCAGGATTAAATCTATGTTCGCACCTCTTGTATCTGCCTGGACGGTATGCTATGAATCATTTCAGTCTCGGTCAATGTAGCGACAATTTGTTGAATAGTAGGCCTTTGGTACCGATCCTCCATCAGACATTTTGATGCTAGTTCAATACAAGTCTTCACCTGTTGGCAATATACTTCGAGTCGTGATCTGAGCCCCTCTATTTCCTGAAGTCTATTTTTCCAAATAGTATGTACCTCCAAAATTAGAACGACAGAGTCAGGACGATAGAGCCTAATAAGAGGTCAAACATGATGTAGTGTTTTTATATATATATAAAAGGTTGAGTAAGATCAGTATAAGAAAATTAACATATATTCTTGTTCTTACATGCTTGACAAGTTTCCGAGGTGGCATATCAGCAATCTCATGGTAGCGTTGTCTTCCCATCATTATCTTTTGTAATTATAATACCCAAGCTAAATATATCAAATGAAGGTGACAGCAATTGGAATTTTGTGTACTCTGGTGGCAAATATCCACTGCATATCATCATAGATAGTAAGATTGAATTAACTGTAGCAAGCAAGTGCTTAAAAATTGTGCGCATTGTTAAAAAAAGTCAATCGCAATAGTATGTAATGAAGTACTAAGGGCCTGTTTGATTCCATGGGACAAAGTTTAGTCCCCCCATTTTAGTCCCTTTTTAGTCCCTAAATTGCAAAACAGGGTGACTAAAACAGCGACTAAATGGTTTAATCCTTTAGCACCTGGGGTGACTAAAGGGGACTTTAGCCTCCCTCAGTGGCTAAGCTCCCCCACACCGACAGCGGTGCTCCACACAATAGTGGCGGCGCTCCCCCACACCGACGCCGGCGCTCCCCACACCGGCGGGTGCGCTCCCCACACTGATGGCGGCAATCTCCACACCCGTGGTTGCGCTCCCTCCCCATCGATGGTGGCGTGCTCGCCCAGCTTCCAGTGCGAATGGGGGCAGCGGCGGGCATCACCCCACCAACGACGACGGCGGGCTCCCTCACACCAAAACGCCGTCTTCCCAGTTTTGGCCTTTGTACAACAGCTTTAATCCCATTAGTCCCCTCGAACTAAACTTTAGTCCAGGGACTGAAGAAACCAAACAGGCCCTAAGCCACATATATGAAACTTCAACTATTCGAAATCAACACTAACAGTCAATTAAAGAAGCAAAATATGTCTTGGCATAAAGCAGTGGGCTTTACTGTGTACCAATGAACTTATTCATTGTTTGTTTTGTTCTTTCATCTCCAATAAGCCTTGACAAACCAAAATCTGCAATTTTGGGCACCATTTCCTTGTCGAGCAATATATTATCAGGTTTTAAATCTAAATGCAATACACGTCCATGCGGTCCATCATGAAGGTAATTTAAACCCTCACAAATACCCTTAATTATTTTGTAACGAATGTGCCACTCAAGCCCATGTTTTTCATCTGTAAAAGGAAAAACAATACTCAAAATGTATTATAAAAACAATTTTTGTTTTTTACAAGTGTGGCCTAGAGAAATATTTAATCACCTGAAATATGATTGCTAAGGCTGCCATTGTTTACGTATTCAAGCAGAGAGCCACATGCAGTTTTTCAGCAGCAACCTGTCTTCCATCACACTCCACAATTACTGGTTCTGATTCATTGCAGTAGCCCACTAACCGTACAATGTTTTGATGATTGAGTTTCGCAAGGTTCTGGAACTCATTCATAAATTCCTTATCGTCAAGAGCAGCCATGTCACGAAGTACCTTCACAGCAACCTCTTTTCCATTTGCTTTTGTGCCCTGTTCATCAGATCAGATCTCATATAGATGGGGAATATATGGTTTGATTTTTGGTTTTGGTGATCTTGATATTTTAGGGATAGTCGCATTTAGCCTCCCCATCCAAGTATCTGGATGCAAGGGGAAGCAAATCTAGGGATGGAAAACTCCTAATGGAGAATAATTGGCTTATTCAAATGACAACCCCCTGGGTTATCCGCCTCGAAAAAGTCTAAAATCCTGAGGGGGTTTGAGTGTTCAAACTAGCCCTTTGGAAAACTATCTATGGGCACCACAAGTCTGTACATAATTACAACAAGTAATTTCCTTGCAGACTCAGTCCAGATTGTTAAAAACTATTTAAAAAATTCGAATCAGCTAAAACTAATAAAAATATTTCAAATATTATAATCCAAATAACAAGTTAGTTTATTGCTTAGTAGCTAATAAAAATCTAACAAGCAGAAAGTCTCATCCTTGAAGGTGCCAGGCCTAGTTCCCCGCCTCTTTCGGTGATAAAATTAAGCCTCACATGGCATATGCCTCTTTAGAAACTAAGTCAGGAATGATCTTTGCAGGACATGCCATTTAATAACTCTTTTGCAAATGGGACCTACACACACTTCCCCTTCCTTGCACTCCAACAGGTATTTCATCACTGACATTATCATTATGGGGTGGTGTGCATGAAGAAGAACTAGATGGCAGTGCAAAATGAGGATTCTATACAGGTCAAGTCCTCATGATGATTGATGAGAGGTACTACCATGTAATGTGTTTGTGATTGTATTCTATTGCTGTGAATGGTGATTGGTGAAGTATGATGAAGTACCAATGAAAGGAATCCCTACCTGCCTTATATAGACAGAGTTAGGGTTACATGGATGCAACATCCTTGATCTAGTTTTATAGATTTATGTTTTCTAGTTGGTTACAACAGAATGTAAGATATCCAAGATGGTGTTTATCTATGCCTAGTGTATCAACTTAGTAGAGAAACACCGAGTTTCCAATAAAGCCTCCCAGTCTAGGATTTTAAGCAACAATAGAAAAAAACACATCTCCCAGAGTTCCCTATACCACCTCCCAATCTTTTGGCACTTGGAAAAAAAATCACCCAACACGTGCAAAGATCCGCACTTCTACCACCCACGTATAGGTCTCCTAATCTAAAGGTGGAAGGGCGTGAAACAAAATTAAGAGTAGGAAAGGGTTCATGATGCAAATGTACAATAGAGAGAATATTAGAGTATACTAGTTAGTTGTAGATATTTGGGGTTGCCTTACCCCCTAAGTCTCTTGTACTCTATATATGTACACCGGCTGTGGCCTCAATAAAGTTATCCATCACTTTCCACAACATTCTACATGGTATCAGCTGGTTAGCTTACGATCCCAGGCCACATCTCGCAACCACCCGCTGCACCTCGGCCTCCCCTGCCTCCAGCCCGCCGCCGGTCGTCCCACCACTCCGCCTGCTAGCGCCCCCCGGGAGGTTCTCCATGACCTCCGCCCGGGAGGCAGCGCCCCTCCTCGCGGCGGATTCTGTTATCCGCCGCCGTCCTCGCGTCTAGAAGCAGCAGCAGCTCAAAGCGTACCTCGTCCTCCCCTGCCGCCCCGCCGGTCCGCCCGCGCCTCGCGCAGCCCGCACCGGCCCTCCTTCCGCTCACGCACGCACCGCGCGTCCCTCCCCGCCGCGCGTCGCCCGGCGGCGGCGGCTCCCCGTCCGCGCGCGCCTCTCCCGCGCCCCCCGTGGCCGCCCACCCTCCGCTCGTGCCCCTCCCTACCCTTCTCTCCCCTCGCCCCGGTGGCCCCTGCGCTGCGCGCCCGGCCCACCCTCCGCTCGCGATCCTCCCTCCCTTCGCTCGCGGCCCCAACCACGAGCCGATTCTACTCTTTTTTCCCTCTGTTTTTTCCCCCTTTTTCCCTACTCGCTTTTCCTTTTCCAAAAAAAAAAAAAAAAAAAAAAAAAACCGGGTCTACACGAGATGTTGCTTGCTGATTTCTTTTGGTAGTTTCTCTGTTTTTTTGCTCGATCACTGATCGAGGTTGCGTCCCCCACCGCCGTCGATCGCATGCCTCTTCTTTGACATCATTACCGGCTTTTCTTCAACACCCGTGTCGCTTTGCTGGCGTGCGGTCTTGCGTCGAGCACCACCACCAGGCAACCCGGGGCCCTCCGCGACACGGTCTCCACGCGGTCGTCCCCGACTTCTCCGCCATCACTCCCGTCTGCGCGGCCTCGTCGTCCGTCGTCTCGTACGTGCACCCTCGGTCGATCAGCCCGATCGGCGTCTGATCAGCGACGCGTCTTGGATCTGGGGCGAATGTCCTAAGTATGCGTGCATCACCGCCGACATGAGGGTTGCGGCTGCGTCGCCTCTTCGCAGCGCCGTCCTCCCCGGTCCCCGCCGTTGCACTTCATCGCCGCCCGACTCGTCGGTCGCGGCGCCTTGCGTGTATGGTCTTCACCAAGCTGTTCGAGTTCGTCGCCGTCTTCTTCGAGCTCGTCCGGTATTGGCAACACCGGTGTGTGCCATCGTCCCCGATGCGTTTCCGGGCCTGGCAACCCTGGGAATGTCTCGCCCGATGGCCTTGACTGCGTCAACTTGGGCATCGCTCCCCTCTTGATCGCCTCGGCGGCGTCGCCGTCTTAGATCGTCCTTGGCGTCTTCCTCCGTTCGCCCACCATCCTCCTGGCCTCCTCTCGTCGCGCCCGCGGCTTCATGTGCGGCTCCCTCGTCTTCGGCAACCTCGATAACCGTCAACCACGGCTACCCTACACACGGCACCCCCGACCACGGCTATTCACCCTCCTGCTCGGCTTCATCGACATCGGCACGAAGGGCTATCATCCGCATGAGTTCCTCGCCGGTTCTCTCCAGTCGCCGCATCCGCACCACACCGACGCTACAACTGCGGGGGGATGTCAGTCCGTCGGTTTTTGCCTTCGGCTTGTTCTCCAGTCTCACCGTCTACGGTGCTCCCGCTGTGACTGCGGGGGAATATTAGAGTATACTAGTTAGTTGTAGATATTTGGGGTTGCCTTACCCCCTAAGTCTCTTGTACTCTATATATGTACACCGGCTGTGGCCTCAATAAAGTTGTCCATCACTTTCCACAACATTCTACAGAGAATATATAAAAGTGGTTGAGAAAATTTATAAATAGTTCCCTATACAACCTCCCAATCTTTGTGCAAATGTTTACTTGTTAGATTTATGTCCAAGCCTGCTATTGCACATTGATGACCATCTTTAAACAGGTTCTCTAGTTAATCTTTGTGTACACACTAGATTACTGAGATATAGTATAAACGTGGTGTCCATATTATACTTTGCATGTGGTGGTTGTTTGTCGCAAGGAATAATTGCAGTAGGTGGCGACAACCCTATTTGGTTATATTCCACCACTGTTATTCGACAAGTTATTAAAATAGTAGGGCCACCTGGATAGAAGCCTTTGCAAGAGTTCTGTCTGTTGCCTTTTCTTCTTTTGTCTCGTGTGCACTTGTTTGGACTCTTTCTTGCTTGACACCGTTGTCTAAGTTACAGTCACAGAAGTAGAGATAGATCATAGGAATCCTATACTCACTTGTTGTATTCCCACCTAGCTATACCTCACTAGTATCTTGTGTGAGCGCCTCTATCCTCGATGTCATCACTGTTGTTTCGTCATCCTTCCTACCTGTATATCATTTACCCTAGTCTACTTTGATAGCTAAGTTTTGGTAATACTTAGATCTCTCATTTATTTTTATTCCAGCCACCGCTTTTCTAGTGGATTAAATAAATAATGCCTTGGAATATTCTTTGGTGAAGTGCTACAATGGTATTCTTTGTGCTTGCAGAATCCTTAACTTGAGCATAAGAAAAATACCAATAGTCGTATAAAGACAACGCGTAGATCGATAGTAATGGTAGGTAGCAGAATTGGAGTTAAGGTTTGGGGTTTTAGGAGGCTCCAATCCTCACCATCCTTACAATGCCTTCGAGTAGGCTACACTACTACATGATTCAATTTTAGAGAAGGCCAAAAAGCATTTTCACAGGCGGACAACACACCCTCCTGCGAGACCATGTTTGTGTTAATTGGAACTATCACAGACGGCATGGATGCACATGTCTAGAAATAAAAAAACAGAAAACAAAAAAAGCCCAATCGCAAGTCCGTAAGCCCATTGAGCCCGCCAAATCAATCGTGCCATCGAGCCCGCCATATCCGCTATCCTCATGCTGGAGCTCCCCAAATACTAGATCCTGCCACCACTACTACACCATTGGATGCACGGCCTCCACCACCAGATCTACCATCGTTCCTTCACCAGATCTGACCAACAAGATCCGCCAAGCATGCCGCCTCCACCTCCACGCAAGAGCCACTTTGAGCAGCGGCCTGACCTCTGCCTCCGTGCATGCATGTCGCCTCCGTCTCCGCAAGAGCGGCGTGGGGCTCCACCTCTACCTCCACGTGCGCAGCCTGTGCCTCTGTGCGTGCGCTGCTAGCGGCCACCACCGGTGGAGCACTGCCGTGGCCTGTGGGAGGCGCCACAGGTGTCGCCACCAGTGAGAGAGAGAGAGAGAGGAAAGGTGGCCTGTGTGTGTGAGAGAGAGAGAGAGGAGGCAGGAGGGAGGTGGTGTGCGTGTGTGTGAGGAAGGATGTTCAATAGTTAGGGTTGCTAAGTGGGCTTGAAAAGGACGAATCAATTTGGTCAAATTAACAGAGGCGGGCCTCAATGGCCGCCATTTTTTTGCAATTTTTGACCACCTCGAAAATAAAACACCCGCCTCCGAAATTCTGCAGGTAATTTAGGAGATGGTTGAAATTTTTTACCGCCTCCATTTATGATTAGAAAGTGTCTCGCAAAATCATTTATGTAGTAGTGCTAGGCTGTAGAGGTCCGAGGGCTGCGGGTGGAAGATTTCACTAGAGTAGTTATGGAGGGTAGGGTTGAGGTGTGGAGCAGCTTGGGTGGCTGTGGATCCAACAAGTTTCAAGAAGGGTAGGGTAGAGACAGTGGTCACTACTAACAATTTCAGAGGCACGTTCTTTTTTCCTAGAGATGGTTTATCAAGTACCATCTCTAAACATGGTTTCAGAGATGGCCCTAAAAGTTGGTGTTTCTAAAATGCCCTCTATTTTTAGACGAACACCACCTACCTATACAAATTGATTTCTAATGGCAGCTGATAATGTAGATCGCCTCTAAAAATAGGTGCAACTAAAAAATCACAACTTTTCATATCAAGTTGGATAAAGACAAACCTTATTACAAACTAGGGGCATCAGGCCATGCATGGGGAGAATAGAAGCGGATAGGGTTTGGGTGTTGGGATAGACGACAGCAATGCATGCTCGTGTAATAAGATCCTCATGAGACATATCGAAATGGTTGTAATACAAACTAGGGGCATGGGAGAAAGGCATGCATTGAGTTTTTTCACATTACTCCTACCTACTGATTGAGTTCTTGACTAGCGTGAAAGAGTAGGGGATGACTGGTGGACCTAGAAATGTCTCATTTCTACAATCAGTAGCTAGGAGCAATTTTAAAAACTACCACAAAAAAATAGATGTTGGCTGTGTCTAAAAATCATCAGTGTACTAGTGTAGGCTCAGAAGACAGTAATGAGACGAAGGGAAGTGGGCACGCTAGTTTTGTATATTGTCTTTCAAATATTGCTTACGTACCTAATCACAAAAAATTGAAAACATATTTCTGTTGGCTTTGAACCATACCTTGTAAACCACTCCATACGTGCCCGAACCGAGTTGCTTGGAGAAATCATGTGTAATTTCTTTCAATAATTCATATGGCATTTTCATTAACTCCACATTATCCATGCTATCTCTGCTCCCAACGCAAAGATCTATCTGCAAAAGGCAAGGTATACGCATATTTATCATAGAATGAGTAGATTCAAACGCTTGTTACAAATTTCTGTAGCGGCCAGGGACGCACAACAGCCCAGTAAAAAATAGGACAAACAGGTAGCATGACGACGAGTACTTAGGCCAAGTTTTATTCTACGATTTCCAGGGCTCATTCGGTTAGCCTTTAATGAGTCTAAGAACCATTCCAGCTTTATTAAGCTTATATAAATTAGTTAACCATTCTGGCTGGGAATCTTTCCATGGAAATGAATGAGGCCTTAGGGATTCGAGGTGATCAATGAAATAAAGTCTTTCAGTGCACATTTTTATTTCGCAAACAAAAATATTCATAGCATTTAATTACTATGCACAACTAGATGCAGTGCAATATATGAAATAGCCGTAATGGCCCCAATGCTAGTTTCAACATTATCAGTTTTGGAAACATCATAGTTTTCTTTGTCTTTGTGCATCTTATTTAATAAGAAGAAAGGTCATTGTAGGTGTTATGTCTGAACAATTTTGAATCATCTGTGAAAATGCCTGGGATTATCCACTAATATTAGTTCTTAATGAGAAAGTTGAAATTAATTGGCAGGATAAGGCCCGGAGGAAACCTGTACATGTCCTGCAGTCAGCAGACACAAGAGGCTTCCCTGCTTGGTCCTTGAACGCGTAGATGGATACCTGATAAAGAGGAAATAATAATCAACCAGCAACCATAATGTTAAGCTATCTAATTTTTTATTACTCCTAATTAGAAAATGAGTTGGAAAGTGGGCTTGCATGAGCATGAGGATTAGTACCAAAGCTCAATGGAGCTCTATTTGAGACCTAGAATAATCCAAACAAGTTGATATATAATACGACAGAGGGGGAAAAATATGAGAAAAGGAGGCTGTGCTTTAGCTTGCTATATCAGATCGAAGCAACAAGAGCTCACTGGAGCTCAATCTGGGGCGGAAGAAACAATGGAAAAAGGAGGCTGTGCTTCAGCTTGCTATATCAGATTGAATAAACCAGAGCTCATGGAATTTGCGCAAGACACTGTATGTTAGAGCGTTTGTGTTACAGTTTGGGAGCTTACAAAACCAGGCCATACTGGTAAGCACTTACCAGTTTGTTCTCCTTAGTGTCGATGGGCTACCAGTACCACCGGAAGAACCTCTGCATTAATGTTCTGCAGCCACGGACAAATCACGAATGTTATAAGTGCAACGCGAATTGAATCAACTAAATTTTTGATGAGAAACAATTGCTGCATACAAATGGACCATATATATTATATATAGGTGCTACAACAATGCCATGACTGAATATCTGGTACTACTAGCAATCAAAACCATGGACAGGCATGAAGACTTCCTGACAAGTGACAACACCAGGATTAAGCAACGGGATTAAGATTACTGACCTGGAGAAGTTCAGATGGTGGCCTCCCAGATGATTGAGGCCGTTGCTGTGAGGCAAGATAGTTGATACATATGACAGGAACAAGGACACAGGGACAGCTACCTGCTACTGTAATTTAATCACACTTAGGTGCAGAGCTAATTAAGCTGTGCAAGTGGAGGGAAAAAAGGACACTGACATTATATTTGTTTATTATAGTAAAAAACTGAGTTAGTGCGTTTGTGTGTGCATACAGCATGTGATGGCTCGGCAACCGGCAACCAATCAGAATGGGCACAAATAACTGATTAACTGGGTGTTATGGACGCTGTTGGGGCTGAGATCGCGAAAGAGAGAGCAGCAGTGGTGGGCGCGCTACAGTACCAGCGGCGCTATAGCACTGCAGGTACTGTTCACAGCGACGGCGGCGGCTAGGGTTTTGGGCGCTGTGGGAGGCCGGCCGCGGGGCTTTGCCCACGGCCGGCAAGAGAGAAGGGATTTCCTTCTAATCTCTTGCTTGATTATAGATTGATACATCTCCTCTCATTATATAGAGAGGTCTTACTTGGCCCCTGAGCAAGCGACTAATTAACCCTAACGGGCTAAGGCCCAATAGCCCCTTGACTCCTCTAACACTGGGGCTGTATTAGGTTTCCATCGTGACCTGGCGTGGCCTCATCTCTACGGGCACGAGCAAGGACGACACACTCTAGCCCAAGGAGTCGAGCCATATTGACTCTCACAGAAGCAAAAAGAATCTGGCCTGTACAGATTTTAAAACGCTGTAGCAAAAAGAACCTAAACGCTCAGACTTATTTGGAATCCTCCCAAGCTCAGCTAAGCAGCAAATTGTCTAGTGAAACCCAAACGTGGCCCCGGTCAGAGTTTACTCTGCCTTCGCCGGAGGGAGGTGTGGCGCAATGAATAAATGACCAGAAGAAAGCTTCGGTACAAGTTGATCAGGCATGAATAATTCAGCTTTACGAGGGTGTGAGATAAACTCAGGTGGTGTAGAAGGAAGAAACCTCAGCTTCAAGAACTCCTCTTAGGGCAGCTCCAACAATCAACTCTTGAGTTAGCTAAGCATTTTTTCATATTCTAATAGAAGAGAGAGAAAAGCTACCTCTTGATCAAGAACTAGACTCTTACACACATTCCAAGATCACAAGAGAGTGCCATGTAAGCTTAATTATACTAAAAGTCATTGCTAAAAGTTAACACTATTCGAGAGGTTGACTTAGAGCTGCTAACTAGCTATTATTGTTGCGGGTGCCCTTACTCGTATTGTAGCTTGACTCCTTGACTTTCGAGCTACTCACGAGCTGATTGGGAGGGGGATCAGCACGCGCCCGATTGGCGGCATTAAGTGCGGCGCGGCCTGAGGAGATGGGAGACGTGGCTAGGGATAGGGGAGAGTGAGAGTCGGCATAAGGTAGGAGATGATCGACGTCCAGCCTTGAGGAGTGATACAAGTAAAGAGTACAAAAATGTGGATATACAATGATCCTAATAGTTATGTTTGAATAATTTTTAATCATTGGAAAAAAAATGGCTGGGGTTATCCACTATGTTGAGTTAATTGGCATGATAAGGCCATGAGTAAATTAACCTGAACAGTCTGGGATGCGTGAGGCTTCACCTTGGTCCTTGAAGGGGAGATAGATACCTGATAAAGAGCATGCCGACCAAATATTATTAATCAACCAGCAATCTATGTTAAGTTTTCTTATTCTACTATTACTATCAAATAGAGACGCTAATCCTTACCATATGAGAGAGAGAGAGATCATAAAAATTCTTATACAGAAGTTTAGTACATCTGCCCCTTCATTCGGTGGCTTAACAAATGATAATTGATGGATCTTAACATGCTATCCTATCCTATATACCTATATAGATGGAGGCCAATAACTATCATTCATTGCTATAAAGCTGCAACCACAGCGAGCCACAACATTTGTATTTCATAGCCATTGGATCACCGCGATGAAGAAAAGAATTCATTGGGATATGAGTAGCCCTGTCAAATACTCTCTCCATTCTCACGGAATATATTTTGTAACAAACCTAATTAAACATCAAATGTAGATACTATATTCTATGAATGAACTTAGAATATAAGATTGTTCTATAAGTGAGACTTTCTTTTAGGGACAGTCTGGTTTAGATTTATTTACCCGGCTGATGGTTTCTGTTGCTGATAAACAGGTTGTTGATTTTTTTTTTTTTGTGAGACAAAAACATTGTATCATGGCTAATAAGCAGCACTGAAGCGGAAAGGGCGAGTTTGGTCTAGTTAGCATAATAACTTTCCGTCGATACATGTTCCCCAAACTGAAAGGAGAGAGTGAAAAAAAAAAAATCTTGCGTTGCTATTGCTGGAGCCGTGAACTCTGTTTCGACATTTATGTAGAAAAATGGGTTACAAAATGGGCTTGCATCACGATTAGTACCCGCAAAGCTCATTCGACATGCATCCGGGACGCTGAATGATCCAAAATTTGATAGGACAGAATGAAAAATAACCGAAAAAAAGGAGGTTGTGCTGCACCTTGCTATATCTGAAGGCAGAAACAAGAGCTCATAGAAGCCCCAATGCTAGGTTGCTGCGGAAGAGGCTTGAGGAGATTGACGAGGAACAAAAACCACCAGCAGCAGCCAAATTAAATCCAGCACGGCGTCAACAAGATGTGCAGCAGCAGCAGTAGCAAGACTCAGCATGAGGGAGGGAGACCCTTGATGTCCAGATCTGCAAGCTCGAGCATCATCCCAGCTGCAGTCCCCAACCCGATTCTCGAATCCATAACATCTGCTAGCTTGGTGGTGGGGAAAGGCATACATTTGGTTCCCATACATTTATGGCCAACACCAACCGCAAGGGGCCACTGGACATCACAGGACCAAAGGAGAAGACCTGAGGGTTGACTCAGAACACGGACTCCCTGTAGCCAGACGCAGCCAGCAATAATGAGAGGCATACGAAGATTTTTTCTTTCCTTCACAAGCGAAAAAAAATTGCTCGCCTAGCCGAATTACAGGTTCTTTACAAGGGTGTGAACCAAAAATGTACGATCGCTGTCACATCAAATCTTTTTTTCCTACGCATAGAGTATTAAATTTGGTAAATAAAAAAATTAATTACACATGTGAAGTGTGAGATGAATCTTTTGAGCTCTTAGCCCATGATGGGACAATAACTAACAAATACAAACGAAAAGTGCTACAGTAGTCAAACCCAAAATATTTCACCAACTAAACACCCCACCTTTGAACCTCTGCATCTTCTGGTACTGTAGCAAAGACTGTTCATCAAATCCGTTTTCTCTCTCCTCTCACATAGCCGTTGGAGCTCGTTTTTTCTAGCTTCTTCGGCTCCAGCTCTGCCGGCTTTTACATGACCTTTCTACCCTTCTACCCGCAAAGCATTCAGGAATATCCGCTCTTGAGGCGGGGGCTTCAAGGTCTTCTGCAGTCGGGTCTCACCTACTCCCGCGTGGGCCCCCGTAGCCGCCGGCGACCCTTCCCTCTGAAACCCGAAATAAAGATCGGTGTCGTTAGCGACCACACCTTCGCACCCGCGAAGGTTAATCCGCGTTACCGCACCGAGGTTCACGGAAAGGAAATTGGAAAAGGGCCAAGCGAACTCTCTTTTAGCGAAAGTACCTTCGCACTGCAAAGGTATCTTCGGCACGGACCTCATCATTCTTCTTCCTTATTACCCATGAACGAAGGTACCTTCGCACACGCGAAGGTATATTCGGCGCGGATCCACCCATTCTTGTCGGTCGAGCCCGCCATCTGTGAGCGAGGGTACCTTCATGTGTGCGAAGGTATACTCGCTTACTTGGCCACCTGACCGAAAATCCTGAATATGTCATGACCGAGGTCGAGGGGGGTTGGAAATGTTTGACCTCCCCAACAGTAGCCCCTCTGCTTTGGTCCAGAGGCTCTTCGCGGAGCAGACTTTAGAGCGAAGCCGTGTTTCTCCTTGGTTATGACCTGAACTCCGTCCCCTGACGAAGAGGAGAAATTGTGTTCTTATTTTTGTTATTGTTTTATTATTATTTTATTCCCTAAATTTTTTTTTTTTTTTGGAAAATAATGATAATCTTTATTATTTTACAAATCGGACGAAACGACTATTCGTCTTGGTAACCGTGCCGAAATCTAGAGGGAGACGAACCGTCGCGTCGGCTGCGCCGTTTATGACCGTTGGCTGCGGGGCGTATAAAATGCCCCCTTGAGGCGCGGTTTGCCTTTCACGCGACTAAGCCTGCAGTCATCGAGTCCTTCAACTTCCGGAGCCTGCTTCTGGTTGGACTTCGGTTTCTGATTTTCGCTCTCTTCGTTGGGCACCATCTCATACATTTGACAGTAAGTGTTTCTCTTTTCTTTCTTACTTTGATTTTTGTTTTCTTTTTCTCTCCTTAGGCTTTCATTCTGGGGTTCGTTTTCGGTATTTTTCTAGATGTCGGTGGCTCCTTCGACCACCTCGAGTTTGTCGTCGTCTGGCTCTTCGAGTTCTGGGTCAGAAAAGACGATGTCAGCGTCGCGGGGTTCGACTAGCGGTGACTCTTCGGCTTCAAAGGGTGTCCCCAAGACGTGAGTCCGAGTGCCGCGGGGAGAGCTTCCCCGTGAAGTCGCTGGTCGGATCGAAATAGCAAGTGAATCGGGTAGTGACCGCTTTGTTGATATCGACGGTTCTACTGGGGACGAGGCTCGCGAAGTCGAGGCTGGGGATACCTGTGAATCAGCTGATGCTGGCGAAGTGCTCCCGACCTTTGAGATTGGAAGATCCTTAGTTACCGAAACAAAATTGGATGAGTATCGAATTCAAGGGTTGTTGGATCATTTCTCACGTGGGTTGTGCCGAGCCCCTGGATCCGAAAGAACACCGTGCCCGGAGCCCTATGAGGCTATTGTGTTTCGGGATTTCTTCGAGGCTGGCCTTCGGTTTCCAGTTGATTCTTTTCTCTGTGAGGTGCTTGAATGGTTCAACCTCCAGATCCATCAACTTACCCCGAATGGGATTGCTCGGCTGCATATTTTTTGCCATGGCTGCGAAGATGATGGGACAATCTCCGAATATCAATGTTTTCGCCCACCATTATGAAAGCCAGATTTGATTTTCGAGGGTATTTCTGGTAAAAGGTGAACCCTTGTATCGCAAGGAATTTGGTTCGTATAACTTTGTTCCTCGAAAGGGTCATGGTTCCCTTAAAATAGTGCCTGCTTATCGTAACAAGTGGCAAGACTGGACTTCGTTTTGGTTTTATATCCGAGTATGCGAAGAAGAAGACATCACCGAGGCTATGACCAATGGTTTGCCGAAGGCTAACGTTCTTGTGTCAACCATGATTCCCATGGATGGACATCGGTTCGGGGGATGTACTGGGATTCGGAGAAACGGAGGAGGCCAGTGAACAAGCTTTCCGGGACACCGCGGAGAGGAAAATTAGCCGAGATCTTGTTGAAGAAGGTATGGCTCTTGACTTCTGGCCACTACACCGAGATGCTCAGCTCAAGTCCTTTAAGTCTGTGAATGGGTACCGAGGTCCTGACATGAATGCCTCTCGACCGATTGCATTTATGTCAAATACCGAATATATCAACGAGATTGATCATCTTACGAAGTTGGTTATCAGTCCTTATTCGGAGAAGGAACATATTGCAAAAATCAAAGTCTCGGCGACCTCCCTCGGTTGAATCGGGTCTTCGATCTCATGGGGATGAATTACCGGATCGCGAGGACCCCGCTGAGGTCAAGAGGCGCAAGAGGTTGGCACGGACTGTCGCCTAGACTCAATCTCAATCGCCGGGCGAGGATCGGGCCGGGGGCCGGGGCGCTGCCGAGGTGGTAGGCATGGCCGAGGTCCTGCCCTGTATGTCACCTGAAGCACAGCTGCCATGGAGTCTAGAAAGAGGAGGATGATCTTCGATGGGGCTGATCCTTCGAATCTCGGGATATAGAGGTAGGTCATCTTTTGGCGAAGCCCCTTGGCGTCGTCGGGTTGTTCATGGCGCTACCCGTTGTCATGGGATTGCGTTCTTGGATATGGTATCTCGCTTTTTTGTTTTTATTCGTTTCCATGTATTTTTATTTCGGTTGTTGCTTTTCTAAAGAGCATTGTTTTGTTTTCTCTAGGAAGCCAGCACTTTGGAGCACATGGATTCGGCGTGTTCGAAAGCCAGCGATGCGGCTCTCATGACTAATTCGGGCGTCGAGGTTTTTGGTGCCATTCCTCCAAAGAAGAATACCCGCCCTGGGTCTGATCTGGTGAAAGACCCGCCGAAGAAGCATAGAGCCGTGATTGCCCCAGCCGTCTCGAAAAGAGCTCGAGACCTCGGCCGTACCGCTTCTCTCCAAAGGGAAAGGGTTGGCCGGTAAGACTGCTGTCGGTGAGTCAAGGTTTTATCGCGAGTCCATCTGCATGACTCCCGAGATAGCTATGGTTTGTTTATTTGATCACGGCACTCTTTCACTGGAGTCTCGGCCGATTATGGTGAAATGCGGGTGTACTAGGGTCAGAGTTCTTCTAGCAAAATGAGTCCTGGCCGAGAAGATTCTTACCGAATTGCTCGTGCTTTGGGGGCAGATTCTGATGCTCGGGTTATTAGCGGTGTTGATTACCGGAATGCCGGGCTTTTGTTCCCGAAGGATGGGTTTGACTTCGCTGAGGCTTGCGGTGCCTCGTTCGTTGCTCCTGAAGTGGAGCGGGATCTCGTCAAGGTCCCGGATGGCGAACTTCTGGAGGCCATCCAAGCACATGGCCTGAGCGTAAGTATTTTTGTTTTTGCTCTTCTTTTTTTAAGCCACTTTATTGATATGTTGCTTTCGCAGACTATGATGCTTTCGCGAGCTGTTCTCAAACAGTCCCAAGGTCACCGTACCTTGCTCGAGAAAGACCTTGCCAAGCTGGCTGCTCAGATTAGTCATCTCGAGAGAGAGATAGATGCTGTGAATAAGGAGCTTGAGAACGAAAAGACCCTTCGGAAGACCGCCGAGGAGCAAGCGAACACTTACAAGAAGAATGCTCGTGCGGAGAACCGAAAGGTTGTGGCCGAACCCCAGCGAGCTATTAATGCGTACGTCCGTGTTCTCGATAGTGTTGACGAAGAGGCCAATACTATTGGCAAAGTGTCGTTGAAAGAGTTAGTCTCTTGGCTGGCCAATGGTCTAGAGATTCTTTATGAGACCATTTCTGTTGGCAAAGAGTACGCGTCTCTGGAGACCCTTCGGGCCTTCATCTTGTCGCTGAAGGAGGCTGGATGCGACCACTTCAACGCTGCCGAACCCAAAAACTCGACGGCCTACTGGAAGATAGACGAAGACACTAATGCCTCGGCCGTCAAGTTTTTTGATGGGTTTTGGCAGTCTGCCGGTGCGACGTCGCTCTTCTTCGCGCGGCTCTTACCCGCGCAGTGGTGGGTATTTCGATATTAGGTCTTTTTTCGCTTATATTCGTGACAGTTTGGTTTCTCAAAACTTGTGTTGTTTTCTTTTTGTCTCCGCAGGATGCCGAAGACCGAAGAGGATCAAAGGACAGGGTGGTGGAGTTTATCAAAACTCGCAATGAAATGGAGTCCTCAAGTGCCCGTGCTCCACCATCTACTCCTCCTATTTCGGCTCCTAATGCTGCGGGGAATCCGGCCGAGAGGCTGGAACTTCGAATGCGGCTGGAGCTTCTGAGGAAGACTCTTAGGAGCTTGCCTTGGCCCTAAAGCTGAAGTTGTAATTTGACTTATTTCGATGGTTGTGTATTAAACACTCTTTTTAATTTCACTCAGTTGCGCAGGTTCCCGAGGAGGGGCCTGCGCATATTTATTGAAGAATTTCCATTGAAAGCTGAACGAGATGGTTTCGGTGTTAGTGGGTGGTCGTGGCGTGCTTTTTCGCGAACGTTTTCTGACTACTCGTCTCGATGAGTTTATGCGATCAAGGGGCGAAAAAAGCCGCGACGCACTTCAGAAGCTGCCGAGGCCTTTTGGAATACATTTGCCCCCTCAGTGTGACAATCCGCGTGTAGCAACTTTATTTTATTAGAACCAAAGGAGGAGCCCGAAGAGGTCCCTCCGCAAGTTGAGATTCCACGTTATCGATATTGTAATACACGGTACTTCAGATGACTAATTAAACGAAGGTTCTGCTTGCATGAACTAAATGTTTCTTTGTTGCAAAAAGAACTCCGTCCCCCACCCCCACCCCCTCCTTTTTTGCAAGGTGGAACGTTCGGTTTAAATTATTGTCCATTGTTGTCATTTTTCTTTTGGCTGCTACTTTTCTCGAAATGTCGTCACCCCCCCCTCTGCAGGCGATAGGAAAGGCGAAATAATGAATTGCGAATACATCTGCTTGCTTTTCAATTATGGTTAGAAATTTTATACAAGGTTTGCCTTGTTACTGGCAATTTGATGTTTTAGCGCTTGACTTTTATTAGTCATCGCAATTCGTGATGTGGCTTCGAGAACTTAGTTACTTTGGTTGGCTTCCTGCTGTTCTCGCGCGGCCTTCTAATGGTGGTGTTGCACTTTTGGCCTGCTTTGTTCGGCGGTCCGCCTCGATTTCGCCGCCTCGTGTCCTTGATCACTGGGGATTCCGGTATTTTTCCCTTCGGGATACCAAAGCTTCTTCGCAGCTAATGACGAAAATGCAGGAGATTCGGCGATTCGAGCCACACGATGCTTCTGTCGAACATCCGTATGATGGCGATATTTGTACTTCCAGCTTGTATTTCTCGGAAGTCTGCCACAATCTCGCTACATCATGTCCTTAACCATTTGCAAAATCTCGGAGCTTGTTTGCTTGTTTGAATAGGCCCTCAACTTGATAGAATTGCCCTTCTACGAGATCTGAATGGTGATCAACTCCATAGAATCGTCATTCTAATGGCAATATTCTACTTGGTAGAATTGACCTTTGGCTCTTTTTACTTGCGAACTTGCAACTCTTCTTCCCGAAACCTCTCATTTCTACTGGACCAAAGTCCTTTCTGATGTCTAATGTAAAAGCTATTTTGCTTGTGTAGCTTGAGGCGCTGCCCTTGTTTTTGGGCCTTGGGGCTGCCCCGGGTTCTTTTTATACATGATTTGTTGTACTGTGATAGTACTGTTATTAGATGGGGAGGAAATGAATTTAGTACCCTGACTTTATGGTTGCTGATCCGGATGTACTATCGATGATCTTTTGCGATCTTTTGTTTATAGCGTATATTTTCGATTAATGCCTGTTGACGGTCCTATACTCCAAATATAACCATCAACTATTACATGAAATGATATAAAAAAGGAACACAAACACTAATTGTTGGGTTTGATTCTAATGGATTTTATGAGTTTTGGTGTTTTCACTTGTTTTGCAGGAAGTATATCAAATGATGGATTAGAGTGCACCATTGCGAAGAGCTCGTCGAGACTATCAAAATTGATATATTGTTTGCTATATTTGGAGTCCGTAATCAAGCTACGGGAGAGGGGTCTAGTAATTTGGGCATAACTTTCTCATACGAACTCGGATTGAGGTAATCTAGGACTTTTCGGAAAGCTTACTTTCGGAGAGGCCCACGCATCTATCAAAGCTGGGGCCCATTTTTCATAAAGGATGGATGGCCATCCTGGCCCTTTAGGACGGGCGTCCCGGACCGTGAGCTCAATCTAGCCCGGCTTATGGAATCTTCTTCTAACCGACCTTGAGATCAAATCTAAGCCATCCACCTAAGTTGGTTTAATTCGATGGCTAAGATTCATCCTATGGGGCTATATAAGTAGAGGCAGACTACCCCCTGAAACCCTAATTCATTATCCTCATGTCAGAGCTTGAGAGCAGAACTCCAATTAGCTACTACGGATATGATTAGCAATCAAGATTAGACTAGTTCTTAGAATTAGTCTATGATTAGAAATAGTTTAGATCTAGTAATGAGTAGATTAGAGGAGCTCCGGCCTGTCGGTGCTTCTCTGATGTATTCTGCGGGATCAAGTTCTCCGCGAGAAGAACTTGCTCTTGAGATTCTCTGGTGAGTCAACTTCTTATTAAAGTAAGCATTGGTTTATATTATTCTTCTTGTTTACAACTCTCTTTTAAGTACTTTAATCTTGGTTATTCTTGATTAAGGGAGTAATTCTTAGTGTAAACGTGGTGCTTAGACTAGGGTTATTTGTAAATGCCTCCTATTAGCCTTGGATTCGGTGGTAGTATCGTGAAGATAACTTTTATAGCTTCATTGAATCCTCTCCAGCCCACCTCTCGTCATTAGGTGAACGGTAGACTTTTGTCTGTTCTTAGTAGAGTAATTTTACCTTACCCTATTAAGAATTAGTATCCTTGATACAATAATATAAAATAAGGTTTATAGAGGTTTGAATTAGATACACTTGAGGAGTCTCCTTTATCTCTAGTTTCTTAAGTACCTTGATTGTGAAGTTTGGGTTAAGTTAGATCTTAGTTATATTCACCCTACTGTTCCTTTGGGTTTGATATTAAAAGCTGGGTTAATCTTGGTGAAGTGCTACAACCGTATTTCTATCTGTGCACTTGCGGATATCTTGTCTTTAATGTGTGCATATAATAAATATCAACAAGCATTTAAGCGTTCTGCTTGGGAATCGTAGTTTTGCTTGGATAGTAATGAAAGAGTCTAACTTAATCTTGTATTATACTTTTACCTTTTACTTTTATTTACCTTTTAGTTTTTAGTTTTTATTGTCTTTTTGTTTGCCATAAATTTTATTTTTATTTTTATTTTTATCTATCAATGTGTGCACCCATAAGCATTAGCTTTAGGCCATTAGAATCTTTAAAGTCTATCTTAACACCGGGCTATGAGCTATGCTACGGTTAGTTATCATTATTAATCAACGCTTTCTAGAGCTGTAGTTAACCTCGAGAGGCGGGATCATATCCTTTACAAAAGGGTAGTGGATCTTTAGCTTTATCCTAGGAATGGTTGTACACTTTATGCAGCCTTTGGAGAAACTTTTCTTTCCTTTTCTATTAGTAAAGCAAGGTTTATCCTTGACTTTATTGGTGGGTAAAGCCCTCATGTTAGTATTCTTTATGAACACCCAATGAAAGAAAAGGAATCATTCTCCGCACAAAAAGAGAAAGTTTTAATAGCCAAATTAGAATCACTCCAATCCCGGGACTTAGCTATTAAGTCCAAAAGCATCATCTAAACTTAAGTTTTTGCTATTATAACTTTTGGGAAGTACTTAAACTTTCAGCTTCATAAGAGAACTTTGAGCATTTACGGTCTAGATTTTCTTAAGGAAAAGTCCCTTAGAAAGCTTCTTTATTCTTATAAAGGACATTAGGAAGAGCTCAAGGATGGCATGTCTAATGCCATAGAAGGGGAACAAAACTATCTAGAAGCCACTCCTGTCATCTCTCCTTCTATCTTTGAAATTAGATAACCTATCGAATCTATCTTTAATCCCATCCTTGACCCCCAATGAATCCTCTTATGTTCTTTTTCTTGAGTCCCCTAATGATCCTAGAACTCCCAATCATAAAATTCATGAAGGATCTAGGGAAGACCAAAAAGAACAATGTCAATGCCTGGAGAACATCATCGAGCATGGAAGCTACTTCATAAACACTTCATCAAATCCATGCTTATTTGAGCAATCTCCTACATCATTTGCTTTCTCTAATCTTGTCACATATGACATCTTCAATCCCCTCATGCTAGCTATTCCCAAAGACTTAGAAAGGATGGTTGTAGATGCATATGTTTATCATAAATATTGCATATCTAGTTGGTTGAAAAAAATTAGAGATTGCTTGATAACATAAATTTTCATCTTTTACTTAGCATAGGGATATAATTGTGAAAAATATTCCTTTGGGTATTTTTACCACTAACCATTCCAAGATTAGAGCAAAAAGGATGAAGGATGACAATACAAGGTATGTCCAACCAAATATTATGCAACATTGAATCATATGCTTAGAAACATCTTTTGCCATGTTGCTACATTAACGTGGTTATCCCTACCATCTAAGACAAGCTCAATTTGCTAAACAATAATCATGCTTTGCTTCCTTTATTTTGAGTAAATCTCTATAGAACTTTCATGCTACCTTTTTGTTTGCTATAGTATGCTTTGGTTTGGAAGTAATTAAGGGTATTTCCAAAGGCTTTTAAATTAAGCGTGGTGCTTAGGTTAAATAGCCTTCCTTAATTAAATTAGACATGGAGTCTAGTTTGGTTATTGAACTAAAAATTACTAGTGTAGACATTTGTTATTTTGTTGGACTAACCCTTACAGAAGAACTCTCAAATTTAATTCGGGAAAGTCAAGAAATGAACTCAAATAAGTGATGAAGCAAGGTATATGATGAAATCCAATAACTTTATGCAAAAGAAGACCCAGCTCATTCCTCATGGAAGAACTATAAGTATCAAATTATTCATTTTATCTTTTGCTACAAGTTACCTCTGCCTTGAGCCATGCTAGAGTAGATTTTGTTATAAAAACATGATCATGACCTATGCTGATTTAAAACCATCTTTTCATTAGCACAGATAAAATTCATTGTGGACAACAATCCATATTTAGAAATTATTGCAATCCTTCGGGTATGTGTCCACTAACATTTTGCAGGAAAGAAGCTATGTTGTGAACATTCATGGTTTTGGCTTGCCTCACCAAACCACCACTTCAGAGATGAATGCCACACAAAAAGGATCTACAATAAAAGCACTCACTCATAGAAGTAAATAGACAAAACTACAGGGCTTCAAGAAACATCAAGGACGAGTAACTTAGTATTTATTTTATATTTATTTCTATACCATTTTTTTCATCTTAAGTTATGAAAAAAATATGGACACATGAAGGTCCAACTATATAATAAGGGAAACAAAAAAAATGTGAGCACATGAAGGCTCATATATATCTATAATATATAACATGTTCCTAGGACAAGTTCCTTCGGGTACTCTTGGTTGCTAACCATTGCAGGTTAAGATTTAAGAACAAAGGATAGACAATGTCGAGAACATATGTGTTACAACACTATGAGGGATGTTTCAACATTCACACTTGACTTTAAGTGCCAAGTGACAAAGAAGGCTCAAGCTTGGGAGAGGAAGGCCGACTCAATAAGATGATCCTAACGTGCTCCTCCTCACATGCTCCCATCACTTCGACACGCCGGGTTTTGCAATCCCTCTACTCACTATCACATGCTCCTCCTCACATTCTTTTTATTCCGCTCGAATTGGTTGCGGTTTTTTCGCATATATGCATTTTTCGCCTTTAATCGTGCTTTGAGTTCTTTTCTTTTATAAGACTCAAAGGCAATAGTTTTTATTCGATTCTCGGCCGTGTTTGTAGATTTCTTACGCAAACTTCTTTTCTCGATATTTATTTGCTTTCGAATACCCAAGGTGGTACTTTGTTGCACCTTGTTTTCGATTGTTCTACTTGGTACACACGTAATTGGGGAAAAAGTTTGTTAACTTTGGTAAAATATTACAAAGGACTGCCTTGTTAAAAACCTCATGCCCCCAAGAGGTTTCCCCTATGAGGAAAAAAGTGTGCAGTCCCCCACTTTGTTCGAATTTAAGATTATATAAGGTGAAAAAAGAAAATTACAACTCTTTTGAAGAGCGAATGCTTAAGGGTAAAATCTACGGAGGTTGTCCGCATTCCATGTGTGGGTTGTTTCTTCGCCATCTTCGGTTTTTAACCAAGAAATACCCCTCGCTTTACCACACTTGAAATGATGAATGGCCCGTACCATTGAGACGCAATTTGCCTTGCTTGTCCGAATGCCGAATTAGGACCATGTCTCTGGCATAGATGCTCTTTCGCAAAACAACTCTGTCCTGCTAGCTTTTGGTTTCGTTGTGGTATTTGTCGAGGTTTTTTGTGCCCCAATCTTTCTGAGTTCGGTTGTCTCGACTTCGACGTATCTACGTGCGAAGTTGTGGCTGCAATTTCGGTCTTGAAAGGACCCAAGCTTCAACTCTTACGGTGTTATAGCCTCTTCGCCATAGAGCAGACGAAATGGAGTGAAGCCGGTTATTCTTGATGGCGAGATGTTGTGACCCTTGACAGCGATTGTCATCTCTCCTGTCCACTTTCCTTTCTTTGCGTTCCAGAGCGCCTTTGATACTTGCCGAAAATATAAGACCATTGGCTTTCTCGACTGCCCCATTACTCTGCGGGTGATTCACCGAAGCAAAAAGTTAGTTTTATGCTTAGTTCACTACGTAAATTCCTGAATTCGCTTGAGTCAAATCGCTTTCCGTTGTCTCTTGTTATGTATCTTTGGAAGTCCAAAATAACGCACTATTTGTTGCCAAACAAAACCGATTAAAGTTCTTCGAGGTGATCTTCGCCAAGGGCTTGGCTTCGATCCACTTTGTGAAGTATTCCGATTACTACAAAGAGTGAATTTAAGATTTCCCGGTGCTAGGGGTAATGGGCGATGATGTCCATGCCCCATCGCTGCAGAGGCGGAGGTTGGGATTATGGATGTTGTGGGATTATTTGAGCATTCTGCTTCTTCAAGAACATCCGACAATTCTCGCACATTTTCACCTTTTGCTTGGCATCTTCGGATGCGGTTGGCCAATAGAAACCCCGCCTCATTGCTCGTGTGCTATTTCGTGTGGTCCCTCAGGCGCTCCGCACATACCTCCATGCATTTCGCCGAGGAGTTTGAGGCCTTCTTCTCTGCTAATGCATTTGAGCTTAGGAGCGACGATGCCATCTTTGTATAAATCTCCCCGGATGATTGAATAATGTTTGGTTCTTGAAACCATCCTTTGTTGTTCATGTTTACTTTCGGGCTCGTAGGTGCCTATGAGGAATGCGAAAATTGGAGCTCTCCAATCTTGGCTTGCTATTGCGTGGGCTGCCCTCGGCATGTCTTCTTCTTCTTTTATGGCTTTTACGGATAAAAGTTTGAAAGAACACATCTGTTGGAGTTGGGATCTCTAGTCTTTTGCTACTTTCGCTAATTCATCGGCTTCTAATTCATCGGCTTCTCTCGTTTTCACTTCTAGGGATATTTTTTACGGTGAACCCCGCAAAATGCTTCTCCATTCTCCTTACGGTACTAGGTACTTCACGAGTTCGGGTTCTTTCATTTGTGAACTCCTTCTCAATCGACCTTTGACCACTAAGGAATCTGTTTTGATGATACATCTTTTTTTACACCCAACGCTCTCGGTTTCGAAGTGCTAATAAGACCGCCTCGTATTCGGGCCGTGTTGTTTGTTGTGAAGAACCGCAACCTCGTTGCATATCGGATTGATGGTCCCGAAGGTGGGGTTAGTATTGCCAAAATGCCGGCTCCTTTTGCACACCATGCTCCATCACAATGCACCGTCCACAATGGCTCCTCAAACCCGAATGGAGTTGTCATGTGCCGAGGGTGTCCAATCAGCTATAAAATCTGTAATTGCTTGAGACTTGATAGGCGACACGTGCTCAAAATCGATGACGAATTCATTCAATTCTGCCGCCCATTTGCCTACTCTTCCGATAGCTTGTTTTTCTCGAATAAGGATTCCAAAGGCCGAAATGACTTGAATTTTGTGTGCTTGAAGGTAATGCTTTAGCTTTCGCGAGGCCATGAGTACCGTGTATGAGATCTTTTCTAGCTCTAAATAGTTTAGCTTTGCACCCGAAAGGGATTCGGATACATAGTATACCGAGAACTACTTGAGCTTGTTCTCGTGTTCTTTTTCTTCTACTAGCACCGCACTCACAGCCACCGGTGAAGCCGCAAGGTATAGCAAAAGAACTGCCTTCGGGCGAAGGCTTAGACATAGCTGTCGGTTTGGTTAGATAATCTCCGAGATCATCGAAAGCTTGTTGTTTGTTCGGGTCCCGTTGGGACCTAACTTTGATTTCTGTTTCAACTTTAGTCCCGGACTTTTAAGATTTCGGGGAACAAGGATCATCTGCAAAACAAAAAGCCAAGTTGTGCAGCGAAGGTGACTTCGCATGATTTTGGCTTCGCAGAAAAGTAACAAGAACAAAATAAAGGAGAATGACTCAAGAGCCCGGCGAAGATGGTCGCGGGAGCTTCGCTACGGTTACAAGTTGTTGCGAAAAGGCGAAGAGACATTGCGAAGGCTGAAAATTTCTACATTGAAGCCTCGCGAAGACAAGGAATGTATCTTCACGAAGAAGAACAATTTGTAGTAAATCTATTTTGAACTTTCGGTATTTTTCGACAAGCTGCGGCCGGGGGTACTATAAATACCCCCGAGAGCTCCTTTGTAAGGGCTATGTTGAATGGCTACTTTGTAAACCATATCATCATCAATAACATGTTGTGTTGAGCATTCGACCAACATCTTGGCGCCCACCGTTTGTGTGAAGCAACGATCTATCCCACGACCATCAAGAAATCATGAGAAGACCTCCCAAGAACAAGTCAAGTCGGCAACAATCACCGAAGAAGCAACAACAACGTAAAATGAAGCACCAAGAGCAAGCGGAGAAACTATCTCCAAAGAAGTCATTTCAAACGAAGATCAAAGCGAAGAAGCAAAGAAAGTTACAAGAACTAGAAGAAGAATTGATCAAAAACGTAAAGAACTTGAGGCTTGCAAAGCCGTAACAAGAGAAAAGACTTTGAAACAAAGAATTGAAGAAGCGAAGCGAGCTAAAGAGATTGAGTGAAGAACTTAATAATCAAGACCGCGAAGTCATAATAACAGTGAAGCCAAGACGGACAAAAGCAATGAAAAGGCAATAGTCACAATTGACCCGCAATCTCCATTATCGGTAGACACCAAATGGCAAAATGGCCAAAAGGGTTCAAATTCAACGTCATACCAACTTACGAAGGCTTGATGGATCCAAGACAATTCTTGATGAGCTTTGAAGCAAATGTCGAATCGAGGCGGAGACGACAAAACACTAGCGAAGGCACTCATAATGGCAATGAAAGGACCGGCTCAAAAGTGGTATGCTTCGCTCAAGCCAAGATCCCTCAAAAGCTGGAACAACTTCGAACAACTCGTTAGTTGATTTCCAAGGATTCCAAAGATACAGGCTTAACAAGTGACGATTTGTTTGACATCAAGCAATACCCAAAGGAGCCAATAATTCAATATTACAAAAGATTCATTCAAATGAAGACCCAAATCCCGTAAGTTTCGACACGAAGTTGTCATCATCGCGCAATCAGGGGCCTTAGAGCCGGACAACTATCTTCGCATCTAAAGAGGGAAAGACCAACAACCCGTTGCACAACTATATGAAGAAATTCAGAAATATGCAAGATCGAGGCGATGATTTCGGGGAAAAAGACAGAGGGAAGAAAATGCACGTAAATTCAAGCAAAGACGAACAACCAGTTCAAGCCACAAAACTTTGAGCGAAGACCATATTACCATCAATACCAATCTCCACTTCAAGGCGTAAACCAAATCAACAACGAGCACACAAATAAGACAACATTCAAATACAAAACAACCAAATAAGCCAAGACAACAACAAAACTTCAACAACAGCCAAAGAGGAGGTTTCAATCAAAGATTTGGGCAAAGAAGAATTTTAAAGCCCAAGAAATGTATTGTATCATCCATGGCAAAGGGTCGGGTCATACATCAAAGATGTGCCCAATGGTGAAGAAAAGCATAGAGCAATTACAACAAGAAGGCAAATCAATGGAAAATCAAAGATCAATAAATTTTCTCGCCTCAAGCGGGCACTTCGCAAAAATCAAGCCTACTTCGATACAAGTTACAATCAAGAAATCTTACGGGGCCACCTCCGATATACAATTGCCAACCATTAGCAATAGCTCGCCACAATGGGGACAGGCACAAAATTTGCAACCCGAAGCTTTGGTAGCAAACAACACACCGAATGTTCAAAATAATGCCTCACCTGGCTGTGTCAACCGCAAGCGAGAGGCGAATAATGACAATTTGTGGAGGTAACAAAGATAGAACATGCAACAAACAACGAAAAGAAGAAACTACTTCCTGAAGAGTCAATGCAATAACAATGGAGGGACCTTTCAAGAAGACAAGATGGTCACACCAACCAATCATTTTTACGAACAAGACATGAAACTTAAAGATTACCCACACATGGATGCCATGGTCATAGAAGCAAACATAGATGGATGGGATGTCACAAAAATTCTAGTAGATGGAGGAAGCTCCGCGATATACTCTTCGCATCAACATTAGATGCGATGGGAATCAAAAGACAAAATTTGGGCGGGAAGCGTAGAATATCCATTAGTTGGCCGGTGGCAAAAGGATAAATTCAATTGGAAGAATCGATCGCCCGATCCTTCAAAAAAAAAACAATGCAAGAACAGAACAAGTGGCATTTGATGTTGTTGAAAATGCATAGCCAATACAATGCAATCTTCGGAAGAGGGAGTTTAAATATCTTGAAAAGGATCAACTACTCTTACTTGTGCATGAAAGTTCCAAAGAATAAATGGGCCAATATCAATTCATGGAAATCAAAACGAAGCAAGAAACATTGAGAAAGATTCAACTCCGGCCCAAAGAAATGTTTTGGCCATCGAAGAAATCGAAGACGAAAATGAGACAAAAACGCGAAGTCACAAAAGAAAGCGAAGACATGTTCCAAGAAAGAAACCAAGGAAGTCTTGTTAGATCCAATGGTAACAGACAAAAAAGTCATCATTAGCGCCAATCTAGCAAAAGAAGAAGAAGAACAACTTATAAGTTTCCTAAGAAGCAATCAAGATGTCTTCGCTGGTCGACAAAAAGACCTAGAGGGAGTCGGCAGAGATATCATCGAACACCGACCGAATATCGACCCAAATGTCAAGCCAAAAGAAACAAAAGTTCGAAAAATCTCCGAAGACGAACAATGGCCGCGAAGGCTGAAGTACAGAGATTGCTTGATGCAAAAGTTATAAGAGAAGTTCAGTTTACAACATGGCTGGCAAACATTGTGATGGTAAAGAAAAGTAATGGAAAATGGAGAATGTGCATAGATTTTACAGATCTCAACAAAGCTTGCCCAAAAGACAATTTCCCTCTTCCAAGAATTGACACATTGGTCGATCAAGCTGCAGGAAGTGAAATGCTAAGTTTCCTCGATTGCTTCTCGGGATATCATCAAATTTACATGAAAAAGAAGATGAAGAAAAGACAAGTTTTATCACGCCATTTGGAACTTATCGCTTCCAAAGAATGGCGGAGGGGCTTCGCAATGCCGGGTCAAGCTTCATCGAAATGACTTCGGTAGCACTTAAAGATCAAATCGGAGACAATCGCTAGCATATGTTGACGACATAATAGTGAAAAGCAAGAAACGCCGAAGACCACCCTGAAAGACTTAAAGCGGACTTTTGAAAATTTGAGAAAATCAAATCTCAAACTCAATCTCGAAAAATGTACCTTCGAGTACAAAAAGGCAAGATTCTCGGATGCATAGTTTCAAAGAAAAGGCATCGACCCAAATCCGAAAAAATAAAAAAGCAATCATGCAAACGGAAGTTCCAAAGAATATCAAGGACATCCAAAACTAACAGAAAATTGGCTTCTAAACCGGTTCATATCAAAGTCGTCAAAAAAAAGCTTCCCAATTTTTCAAGCACTCGGGCGAAGACAAACTTTACATGGGGAGAAGAGCAACAAAAAAAGCTTTTGAAGAAATAAAGAAATATCTCACAAGTCCCTCTACATTGGCAACACCAAATGTTGATCAAGAACTACTCTTATACATCTCGGCTTCCGAAAAGCAAAAAGCGAGTTCTAGTGCAAGAAAGAGAAAAAGACCACGCGAAGAAACAAGAACCGGTTTACTTTGTCTCCGAAGCCCTCTCCTGGGATCAAAGTTATTTTACTCGAAATTGAGAAAATAGCATATGCGCACTTATAGCAACAAGAAAGTTGAAGCACTACTTCTTGGCTCACAAAGTAAGAATTCCAACAAATCAACCACTCAAAGATGTACTCCAAAGTTGTAAATCTTCGAAGGCTTGGAAAGTGGGCAGCTGAAATCTCACAATATTTCATTGAATTTGAGAAGAGAACAAAGAATAAAGTCACAAGTATTGGCGATTTCATCTCGTTGGACACCAAGAACAAATTTCGAAGACCAAAAAAGATCATCAAGAGTGGACTCTATCCTGTCAAGAATGGACAATAAATTGTGATCCAGACATGGGGCTCCGCAGGCCGGGCATAGCAAAGATAATCACTTCGCCATCCGTAGTAAAATGAAATATGCATCAAGACTTGAATTTCGATGCACCAACAACATCGCGAATATGAAGCAAGATTGCTGGGGGCTTCGCAAAGCAAGAGCAATGGGTGTACAAAGAATCTTGATAAAAACAGATTCTCAAGTTGTGGCAGCCATGTCGAGAAAAAACTACAAAGCAAAAAAGACCCGAGTTAGCAAAGTACTTACAAAATGTGAGGGATCAAGAGAAACATTTCGACGATTCCGCAGTAAGAAGCATTTCAAGAACAAACAATGAAGAGGCCGATGAAATCGCGAAGGTAGCAACTCAAAAAAAAGTTGCCTCCGATGTGTTTTATCAAATATTATCGAAATCTTCGATAAAGGCAAAACTTGAAGAGCCAAAATACATTCACATCATTGAGAGCGAAGATTGGAGATCAGAAATAATAGCATTCTTAAGAGGATTTATGAACCGAAAAGCGAAAGTCAAGAAATAAGAATGAAGCACAAGACAAGAAATTACAAGCTTATTGACAATCAACTTTTCAAGCATGGCATTTGTGAACCATTACTCAAATGCATTTCAAGCGAACAAGGCAAAGACTTCTTTTGCAAAGAAATACACAATGGAACATGTGGAAATCATGCCGCCCAAGAGCCATAGCAGGAAAAGGCATTTAGACAAGGATTCTATTGGCCAACAACTCAAAAAGATAGCAAGGAAATAGTCAAAACTTGTCACAATTGCCAAATCTCAAAGAAACAAGTCAAAGGCCCCGGCCAATCCAATTGAGACATTGAACCTACTTGGCCACTAGCAAGATGGGGAATAGACATAATTGGCAAACTTCCACCAGCCCAAGGCAATCATCAATATGCAATTGTTGCGGTTGAATATTTCACAAAGTGGATAGAAGCGAAGCCAATCACAAACATGTCATCCACAACAATGAAAAAAGTTTCTTTGGCAAAATATCATTTGCGGTTCGAGTTCCAAGACACATAACTTTGGACAACGGTACTCAATTTGACAGTGAAGATTTCGAAGCTATTGTGAAAGTATGGGAATCCAACTTTGCTTCGCATCGATCAAATATCCTCAATCCAATGGAGCAAAAGAGCAAATGGCATCATATGTGTGGGAATTTCAAAGAATCTAGTAGGACTTCCAAAAGGAAGATGGGTTGAGGAATTACCAAGGATTGTTTGGAGTCACAATACAACCACAACAAGATCAACAAAGTTTACACCCTTCAAGTTACTATATGGTGATGAAGCAATGACTCGGAAGAGATACAATTCGAAGGTCCAAGAACAAGTGTCCAAATCACGGCGAAGAGGACCAAAAGACAAGCAAAGACTTGCTTTCGAAGAAGAAAGAAACCAAACTGTGATGAATCTCAGGAAATACCAAGAAGAAACAAGCAAGTGGTACAACAAGAAAGTAGTAAAAGAGATTTACTGACGGAGACTTCGTGCTCAAAAAAGAAAAGAAACGAAGATACCGTGGGAAAATTCCAAAGAAAAAGTGGGAAGGACCTTTCATCATAACAAAGTCAAACAGGGCAAGGATCCTATCACTTGGAGAATCTCAAAGGAGAAGAATTGAGCCATACATGGAACATCAAGGACCTTCGCAAGTATTATCCTTAAAGTTTTTTTCCTTTTTAAGTTTTGTAAATAAGCAAGTTAGATTCAACTTCTTAGAAGTACTTTATCATTTCAATCAAGAGTCGCACTCTTTTTCCACTCGAGGGGAAGCCCTTCGCGGGGTGAGTGGTTTTTTAATGAGGCGAGACTCTATTGTAAATTCTCATGTCAAATATAAATGAGAAAGTAGTTTTCCCAAAAACTTGCGCAACTTTTTACTTCTTTGCATTTGATAAAAAGCCGAAAAGCAAAATGCTTTATCATCGGCCAAAGGTTTTCACAAAAAACACTAGGTAGGTATAATTTAAGTATAAGACTAAAATTATTACCTACCAAAATTCTCTAAGGAGAAAGTTTTGACTTCAAATCGAAGTCTTCGCTCCTACTTCGCAAAAAAGAATAGGGCGACGTTTTCAAAATTCTCTAAGGAGAAAGTTTTGACTTCAAATTGAAGTCTTCGCTCCTACTTCGAAAAAAAGAAGAGGACGACGTTTTCAAAATTCTCTAAGGAGAAAGTTTTGACTTCAAATCAAGTCTTCGCTCCTACTGCGCCAAAAAAGAAGAGGACACGTTTTCAAAATTCTCTAAGGAGAATGTTTTGACTTCAAATCGAAGTCTTCGCTCCTACTTCAAAAAAAAAAGAAGAGGACGACGTTTTCAAAATTCTCTAAGGAGAAAGTTTTGACTTCAATTCAAAGTCTTCGCTCCTACTTCGCAAAAAGAAGAGGACGACGTTTTCAAAATTCTCTAAGGAGAAACTTTGGATTTCAAATCGAAGTCTTCGCTCATACTTCGCAAAAAAAAAAAGAAGAGGATCTACGTTTTCAAAATTCTCTAAGGAGAAAATTTTGACTTCAAAGCGAAGTCTTCGCTCCTACCATAAAAAAAAGAAGGGGATGGTGTTTTCAAAATTCTCCAAGGAGAAATTTTGACTTCAAATCGAAGTCTTCGCTCCTACTTCGCAAAAAAAAAGAAGGGGACAACGTTTTCAAAATTCTCCAAGGAAAAATTTAGACGTCAAATCAAAGTCTTTGATCGCATTCCAAAAGAAAGCGTGAACAACGAACTTTAAATCAACAAAATTCTTTATTATAAAAAAATATGTATACAAAGGTACAACAACATCCAAGATACTTATTCAAACTTTACATACATCATATTCAAAACTTTACACACTCAAAATTCTTGAAAGCAACACTAGTTGCTTTTGCTTCGCTCAAAATATCTTCAACAACCTTATTGATTATTCTATCCGCCGTGTCTTGCAAACTATCCCCAAAGATAAAACTTGGGGACGCACTTGAGCAAGAGGACTGAAACGAAAAAACTTTAAATACGTCAAGAAAAAGCAAGAATAGATAAAAATCAAACATTCCATAATGACACAAACTTTACCTGCCCAACATTGCTGAAATCAACGACCCTAGGCATCCTGTACGAATCTTTAGCTCTAGGATTCCCAAGACACTTATCCACAAATTCATCAATATTTCCACTACCAGAAGCCTCAAAAAATTCAGAAGGTTCAAAAACAAAATCACCCTTCGCAATCATGAGAGGCATCGCGACAACAATATCTTGCGCAGGCTTCGCGTGAGAAACCTGCGCAAGATTTTCCAAAGTCAAAATTCGCCACAAGAGTCAAGAAACAAAATATAACTTCGCTAAGTGATAAAAACATAAATCGCACAAAGTTAATTAATCTAATAAACTTGTTACAACATCTCCTGTCAACATGTTTTCTCACTCCCCCCTCACAAAACAGACAAAAAAAAAAGATCAAAGGCGCACTAGTTCCTCCGCCCACTAACATCATCACGGTTCTTGTTCTCCTCCTCCCGAATCCTCCTTTCTTCTTCCATCTGTTTGCTTCCTAAGAGCCTCTTCTTCCTGTGAGATATCAAATTCAAGCTATTAAAAAACAAAAGTCAGCACACAAAATAAAATAGTAATAACAACAAAAAGAATAATGAAAAAGTGGAAAATACCTTCTTCAGTTTTTCTTTAACCTTATCAAGACAAGTGTTCTCGACCGCATTGGCACCAATATTCATTGAAGAACTTTTTGCAAAGCAGATGAGACTTAGGAGAAATTTTGTTGATGGCATCTGCCGGGGAATTTGAATGTGGGTGTAGCAAAAGCATCATATAATGGGTCATTGGCCTCTTTCATAAGGTGTAAAAGAGCCCGACGTAATACATGACGCCGTGTCGGGCGCGGCTTGCACAACAACATTAAGATCTTCATATTGTCTGCAAAGCCAGCTGAAGAAAGGGTCATATTCCCCAAGGTCCCAAAGAAGGGTCTTCGAACAAAGACCCCACTTGTCATATGCAATCTTGCACAGCTCCCACATCCTATTAAACTTTCTCATCAACATCTGATCCATCTCCGTGCCCTTCTTCTCAAGATATTCTTTCTCCTTTTTAAGGTTAGCAATAGTTGTCTTCGCAATCTCAAGCTCTCCATCTTTCTCCTTTATGGTGTCCGAAGCCTTGTGAAGCAGGCGATCAATCTTATGCCATTCATCTACAGCATCTCCCCTTTCTTTTTCCTTAGAAGCAACTTGAGATTTCAAATCTTCAATTTCTTTCAACAAAGATTTCTCGCGAACAGCAAAAGCAGTCGCACTATCCTCAAGAGACTTTCGAAGTCCACGGTTGACCAGAGCACCCTGTAAACACAAGACGAAAATGAGAAATCCAATAAAACGACTTCACATACACAAGGAAACATTCACAAAGCAAGCGAAAGTTACCTTGTACATCAAATTAATCCCGGCATCGGCCAACTCAAGAGGATTCATTTTCGCCAATTCGGCCGGCATCCGAACGAAAATGCATCATCGATACATTTAGACAACCGCTTCTCTGTATTCTTCTAAGAACGCGAAGCTTATCTATACCAACTCCAACAAATTTATAAGAGTCCGAGATTGACTCCGCTCTCGACACAAAAACTTGAGTATTATCGATAGACTTTGATATAGCCGGAAGCAAGCTCCCGCAGCGTCCCACCAAGGGAGTCGGATGGTCCCCAACCACGTCCCTCATGGCTCCAACATCAATAGTTTTTCTTTGGAAGAAGTGGCAGCATCGGGGGAAGAATTGAGCTAAGAAAAAAAAAAAAAAAAAAAACAAAATCAAACAAAGTCGGGGAAAAGAAGGTTTTCCAAAAGATAGAAAAAGACGAAGTGGAAAACACTTACAAACTCTTTCACCGTCCTTCAAAGGGCAAGGAATCTTCTCAGAGCTTCAACATCAACCAAAGATTCGGATAAACGGCCCCATTTTCGGCCTTCCGCCGCATCATCCACCACATCATCAAAATCATCAAGAGAGAACGAAAGCGGTTCTTGTACCTCTCTTGTGAAGCTTTTCTTTCACAACTTTAATGGCTTCATCAAAATTTATCTTTCAAAGTTTTCTCTGAAAAAAAAGAAGAGAAGGGATTATAAGAGAAATAAGATAGTATATCCGAAAAACAAACAAATCATTAAGTACGTACCAACAACGGCTTCACCTTGCACTTCGGTTGGCCTTTCAACAACAGTTTCGGATACCTTTTCGGGTTAAAGAAATAGGCTCCGTGTGCGACCGCTAAAACATCGGCCTCTTCCCTCCTCTCAAGCATACGTGTGCGGAAGTGAAGATGGATTTTCGTGTGCACTAACAAGTGACTAATGTGAATATTTTTAGCTAATCTAGCTAATCCAAAGACAATCATGATCATCGGACAAAGTAGAAGTTGATTTATTTGAAACTTCGGGGAGTTGGATCCCTAAGTCTAGGAGAAGAAGGAGATGCGATACCGGTAGGGGAAATTGGGGTCATATCTACATCAGCATCTTGGCTACCACCACCCGAAGTCCCCAATTTCTGCGTAGACCCAAAATTTTGTAAATATGCGGCTAGCGGAGTAAGTAGATCCGGAGTCAGTCCGGTAGGAGCAAAAGTCTTACAAAACTTCCTCACCTCTAAGTCCTGAAGCGAAGTTCCAAACTGCGGAGCCTCCAAATCTGGAGCATCCACCTCACTGTCAGACAAATCTAAATTTTCAAGTAAAGAAGGAACCGTTTTCTTAGCCTTCTTCTTCTGAGGCTTCGGACTGACAACCTTAGAAGGTGTCTTCGCAGAGGAAGACGGCTTCGTGGTGTTGTCTCTCTTTCTTTTTAAATCTTTACCACCATCAGCCTTGTCTTTTTTATCCTTCTTGCGAGCGTAAGCAGGAGGTGGTCGGATCTTATAAGTTATGTTAGCTAAATCAAATATACGATTTAGCCTAACATAGTCTTTACCAATAATCTCGTCCATTTGCTTTCTTTTCGGTATGAAGGTACTTCCCAAGCAAGTCGACGACCCTGCTTTCAACATCGGCAACAAAATCTTCTTCATTTTTAAATCGTGAAGGAAGTACAAAGATCCCCTGTCGGGAAAAATATAATCCTTCTCCCTTATCTTCTTCTTGTGATAACGAAGGAAATCCCAACCAAGCCTCGATGGCCGGATACCACCGCTAGATACTCCTCAACAAGGTCTCCAATCGATTGTTGGGAAATAACCCTCTTGAAAGCTTTCAAACACTGAACAAGACTTGGACTTGAAGGCTCGGGCTTGCACTCAAAACGTTCTCGATGTAAGCGAAGCCAAGGGATAAGTCTTAACAATTCCCTTTTTCCCTTATTCTCTTCGACCAAAGGAACCTTATGGTAAAACCAATAATTGGTCCACCCATCTCGCCCACTTATTTTTCATAGCGGGAGAAATTTGCTTTTGACCCCGGCGGTCTTGAACGCAACACCCAAAGTACAACTTCATTTGCGTTTGTCAATTTTCTTCGTCTTAAACTGAGTATGAAGCTCATACATTGAACGTAAGCGTCAATATCGGCTTCACATTTTGACTCCGCCACGACCCCACAAGAAAATGGACAATTTGACCCTTTGCATTGGGAGTTAAGTGATGCATCTCAATGTTGAATTTCTTGAAAACCTCTTCAAGAAAATTACGAGGGGGGCATCACCGGACCCGCAGTGAAAAGATCCTTAAAAACTATGCACTCATCAAGCTTCGGTTTAGGAACCCTAGCATCCGGCTCCGCCGGCCTATCTTGCCCCTCTCTAAGGATTCCATCCTTGACCATTTCCTTCAAATCCTCTTCGGTCATCTTGCTAAGACCAAACGTAAATGAAATCCGATCATCGGGTAACAACTCCGATTCGGATGCGTAAAACTTGTGATAGGTCCTCTTACGAGTCATCCAGTTGAAGTTAGTCTCTTCTTCCATATCTTGACCACGAGACTCAATTAGAACGTCTTCGACAAGTGCCATTCTAAACCAAATTGAAAAATAATAAACAAACTAAACTTCAAAAAACAAAAAGTACTAGACTTCGATAGAAAATATACGACTCGAGAAAAAAAATGCAAAAACCCGCTTCTCCGCTCCAAGCTTCCAAGCTCCGCAAAAATATCGTCTTCGCAAGAATGACTTCTCGTCGCAAAGGTGGCCCCTCTTCGGAAAGATGAAGAAAACGGGGGGGGTGCTATTTATAGACCCCTTCGGTCAAGCGGTCAAAGTAGCCAAAAAAAAAAAAAAAAAAAAAGCCTAGCCCTAAGATATTCGCGAAGTCATAATTCAAATACAAAGCCCAACTTCAAAGTCCGGGGACGACGTTTTCAGATCGAAACAAAGTTTTGAGAAAACTTATGATTCGTGGGTTTCATGCCTTTGAAGTCGGCCTTCGCCCACGAGGGGCCAGCCGTTGGGACCTAACTTTGATTTACGTTTCAACTTTCATCCCGGACTTTTAAGATTTCGGGGAACAAGGATCATCTCGCAAAACAAAAAGCCAAGTTGTGCAAAATAAGGTGACTTCGCATGATTTTTGGCTTCGCGAGAAAAGTAACAAGAACAAAATAAAGGAGAATGACTCAAGAGCCCGAGCGAAGATGGTCGCGGGAGCTTCGCTACGAAGTTACAAGTTGTTGCGAAAAGGCGAAGAGACATTGCGGGCTGAACATTTCTACATTGAAGCCTCGCGAAGACAAGGAATGTATCTTCGCGAAGAAGAACAATTTGTAGTAAATCTATTTTGAACTTTCGGTATTTTCGACAACCTGCTGGCCGAGGGGTACTATAAATAGCCCCCTCGAGCTCCTTTGTAAGGGCTATGTTGAATGGCCACTTTGTAAACCATATCATCATCAATAACATGTTGTGTTGAGCATTCGACCAACGGGTCCCCATTCAAGTCGAGTTCTCCTTGAGCACCTTTGTTGGCACTTCTTAGCGCAATCTACTAAATAGTAACTACACTAAGAAGTACTTGTGGTATAAAATAACTCATCACTTACTCTAACAATAAAATCATATGCATAAATTGATATCCTAAAAGCAATGATAATTAACTTTGAAAATAATTAACTCTATACCATTATAGCATTTCACCTAGAGTATTCCGTATCGTAATTTGTTTTTTTTCCCAAAGGAAGGACTGTGAGACAAACATTTATATGACTCATAATTAATTAATATTATATCTACATATAATAAATCAATCATTTCAATACTTGTAGGGGTAAATAAAAGATAAAAGATAAATAAATAATAAAAAGATAAATGATAAATGATAATAATAATGATACTAGTAATAACTAAGGTAAATGTAACTAACAAAGATAATAATAATGATAACTAAGATAACTAAGATAATTAAGATAATGGTATTCCGTAGATAGAAAATATAGAGACTCAACTAATGTGGTAAAGACAATCATAACTACTCTATGAGTAAAAGACTTCTAAATAACTACCAATCATTAAGTCTAGGCATAAACAGATAAAATATCCTCGTCTATAGCATAGTTAAATCATAATTATATAGCATAAGAAACATCAACTAAGGAGGCTTCATTATTAGATAAATCACCCACCGACGCGACCACATTCTACCGCTTTTCTATATACGGAGGAGGATTATAGAAGACTCAATAAGGCTATCACCCCTACGAAATACCCCCAGCGACCCAAAGATATAGATGGCATCCGCAAATAACTCATATCTAAGCACCATGCTTATATACGACTTACGACTTAACTTCCTCGAGAATAAAGCTAAGTTGCCCACGATCTCATGCATATAATAATCATTAGCTAAAACTATATCAAATATCAAACTAGAATATACTAAGAACATAACAAAGAATAATATAATAAAATAAAGCATAATCATAATGAGAACTCAAATAAATATGTTACCGAATCTCCAAGAATGACAGATCTCAAATCCCGAGCAATGCTCGAACTCTTCCTTGAATCTCTAATAGATTGTCTAAACTCTGATCTTTGAAGAACTAGAGCTCTCTAATCCTCTAATCTCCGAAAACCCTAGTTGTTAATCAACTCTCTCTAATTACAATGGATCTAATAATGAATTCTAATGAATTAGGGTTTCGTGGGGGAGCTACGCCCTTGCTTATATAGCCTCGGGGGATGAATCTTAGCTATTGGATCAAACCCGACTTCATTGGACGGCCTAGATTGGATCTCAAGGTCGGTTAGAAGAAGCTTCGAAAGCCGGACATGTGCATCCACCGCGCGGCGGCCCCTCCCCACTGTCAAGGCGCCCGCCCGGCATTCTCGCCAAGATGGGTCCCACCTTTGATGTGGCATCTTCTCTTGTCTTTTAGGTCCTTAGAATTTATACTAATGCTTCATTGAGGTCCTTTTCTTCCGTTTTCTCAATTTTTCCTCTTTTCTACACTTTTCTAAGTCCATCCCCAAAACTGGGTATGCAACAAAACTCGTGAAATTCATTAGTAATAATAATCTTTTAGTAGCATTGATTCATTGATTGATAGCATATTTAATAGTTAATTTTAGACTTTATCTACCGTCAACAATCTTGAAGAACGGAAGACCCTTTTTGGCCGATCTTGATAATCTGGCCGAGCTTGACGATCGCCCTATTAGACTCTACACTCGCTTTTGGTTGTTTGGGGGCTTCATCTTTATGATCATTTGTTATTTTGTCCTGAATTCCGCCTCTATCCCTCTCGCGAAAACCGCATACCTAACATCTTTCCTTTCTTTATACCGAAAATGCACTTCTCCGGGTTTAGCCTAAGCCCGCTTCCTCTCAAGTTTGCGAAGGTTTCTTTGAGGTCATCGATGTGTTTCTCTTTCTTGTTACTAATGACAACTATGTCATCCACATAAGTGACCAGGTTCTTTTTCTTCTTTTGCTCTCTAAACACCTCGTCTGACATTCTTGAGAAGGTTGGGCCGGCATTTCTTATGCCTTCGGGCATTCTCTTGAAGCAATAGGTCCCTCCCGGGGTGATGAAGCCGGTTTTCTCTTCATCTTACGAATTCATCCAGATCCCGGTGATACCCCGAGAAGCAATCGAGCAAACTCATTCTTTCGCGGCATGCAACGATGTCAATCACCTTATCGATCCTCGGGAGAGGATATGGATATTTTGGGCATGCTTTGTTTAGGTCGGTGAAGTCAACGCACATTCGCCATTTCTTGATGTTGTTCGAGCTGTTTTTTCTATACCATCACTACATTCACTAACCACTCGGGTATTGTAATCGGCCTTATGACCTGCGGCTGCCGCTTCACTTCGTTCATCTAATAATTTTTGCAACTTTTGCTTCTTCGGTTTTTGCACCCCTTTCAACGTGCAAGCTATGTTGCGCCAAGTGTTGGCGGTCGTTATCGACCATTTTATACCGCCAATTTTTATCCAAATCCGGAGAAACAAGCATACTTATGACACATATACATATGCTTATGACCCTATTCCACTTGTTTCTCAAGAAAACATGTTTTGCGACAAACGCCGGAAACAAGTGGAAATGCATGAAGTAAAGAAGCAAGCGCAAAGCCGAACACATATTCCAGAAATGCACAAACAAAGGGGAATAGATAAAGCCCACTTCAAAGAACAAGTGGACCAAAGCACCCGGTGATTAACGATCTAGGCCGGCCCACAAGCCCACCGAGTAAAAGCGGTGGCGAACGCCCCACCCCGGTCCGGTCCGCCGACCGGCACCGAGGCGCCAAAAATTTGGAAGGCAGCCTCCCTACCGGCGTCGCAATGGCGGTCCAGGGGGGGTGCTTTGGTGAATTCTTTTATTCAAACCGCCTATAGGAGGTCGGTTTTGTACCTTCCAAGTGGGGAGAGACATTTTCCATGGAGCCCCCTCTCCTCTACCTATAAAAGGAGATGCTCTCCCCCTTCATTAGACACACCACACAAGAGTCATTCTCCTCCACTTGTATCTTTTTACCTTTTAGTAGTTTGTAGTAGGAGCTTGGCAAGGCTTGTACATGGAGATCAAGAACATCTTGGAAGTATTCGATATGATCAATATTGAGTTCTTCATCTTGTTCTTGTTCTTTACTTATCAATATAGTTATGCTTATGAACTAGAGTATAGTTCTTATGATATGATCTTAGCATATGAACTAGTATATAGTTTTCATGTTATGATCTTGTCGTATAGAACTTTATGCTTAATATGCTATACATACATGTTTAGACCAAGAGCTAAGTTGAGATGTTGAGTTCTACTTTGAGTTAGTCTTGGTCGTTGTTGGGTTGCGGGATCGTCGTCCGCCCCTTGTGGTGGATGCTCTAGTAGAAGGACCTCGCCAGTCGGGTAAGCCTTGCTAGCACGCTAGAGTAGTAGTCAAAGCTTAGACATGGTGTCTAGGTTTGGGGCTACCTTCGTTTGCATCGTTCTCGCATGCGGTTGAGGTGGTAGGGCGGCGGTGGTGACAGCCCGTCCGTCCCTTGTAATCCCCCACGTCCGGTTCGGGAGTAGAGTCGTAGGTCGGGCAACGCTTAGCGCACCAAGTGTTATCCGGTGCCCGGCAAATAAATCGGCAGTGACCATGGCTATCTTAACTTAGAGTCTCTAACATTAAAAAAGCAAGTATGTATGCCTACTCTCTTAGCATAGCTATATAGGATATGCCTGCTCTATGTTAGGTTTATTCTTTTATTCTTTCTTTTTCTTTATCCTTGAGATTGGTTCAAGTGTGTGTGTCAAGTTATCCTTTACTTATCCTGTTCCATCCCTGCTATGAACTTTGGTCTATTGCATAGTCATGTTATCTTGTCCATGTTCCTATTAGAAACATTTACACCATGCCTTCCCCTGTGGAAATACGATACCCCTGAATACTTCCGGGTGAAAGCTACAATGGCATTTCCGTGCGCTTTTAGGAAACCCTTTCTCGCTTTGCATTAAGAAATGCCAACACCAAGTCTCTGCTCACCCTCTTCAGATCTTCGGCGGACCAGGCGAATACATCTTTATTTTCATTTAGAAAAGATATGAGACTTGTTTTCTCTCCGGTATCCAGTTCTGCCCCTAAAATGACACACCTTTGCGGACATGCTTCATATAAAGGTAACCTACGTGTAGCTTCGACAGTGTCCACTCTTGGTTCTGGAGATTTCTTGGTATCCTCTTCTTCATCGGACTTCTTTTTATCTGTCGCAGATACCTCGTTTACCATGATATAACATGGTATAGGTTTCCCTTCTATTCGGCGAGCTGCCTCTTGATCACCTCGGACGGTTATTACTCCGAAAGAGAAAGGAATCTTCATACAGAGATAACTCTGCTTAATTATCGCATCGAATTTGCTGATCATTCCCCTCCCAAAGATAGCCGTGTATGGGTAGTCTATGTTTACTATGTCAAAGGTGATGCTTTCGGTTTGGACTTTTCTATCTTCCCCGAAGGCCACCATGATGTCTTTCTTTCCGATTGCGTCTATTCTTTTTCCTCTGAAACCGAACAAAGAATTTCCTGCTGGCTATAGGGTTCGCCTGTCCATGCCCATGCTCTCAAAGGCCAATGAATAGAATATCCGCCGAACTCCCATTGTCAACTAAGATGTTATGCAGAGTGTATCCGGCTACGTATGTAGTTGCTACGAATGCATCACTGTGGGGATAATCTCGGACCTAGAAATCATTTTCATAGAAGGTGATGGGTACTAAGGACCACGCCGGTCTGTTTAGCGGCAATCTCGGAGACACTGTGTGTACTCTTCTTTCGTATTCCCTTCTCGCTCTTTTGCTTTCGTGTTCTAGGTTTGACCCTCCGGTGATTGCATAGATGTGCCCGTTGCTTGGGAGTACCGAGTTGACAGTTTTGTTTTCTTGATTACCTTCGGGCTTGGCTTGTGAATTCGGGAACTGATAGTCTATGTTTGCTGGAGAAGATACTGCGATTGACTGAGCCTGGTTCTACGGCGGGTGATGCCAGGAATACTACTGCTATTGGAGTGGTTGCGAATAACCATATTGTTGTATTGAGTGGGGCACGAAATAAGAGTTTCCTTGACTTGCTGACATTTCTCTAGTGTTATGAAACACGTGCTTCGTTGTCTGACTGCTCTGTGAGCTCTCATCCTTTAGTTTTTGTTCCCTTGCGGCCAGCCCATACTTGCATTCTTTACTGAAATGCCCGGCATTTTCGCCACAAATAAAACAGTAAGGGATCCTGGGGCCTCTCCCCTTCCTCGCCCTCTGCCCCTAGGTGCTCGTCCTCCTCTATTCAGTTGGGCAACCTTCGTGTTGGGCTGGCTTTGCATGCTAGTGTCTTGCTCTGTTTCGGTAGACTGAGCTGATTCTTCCTGCACGCTGTTTATTGGCCGAATGGTTTTGCCCCCTCGCTGAAAGTTTGAATTAGCAGGGTTCGGCGAGATTTGCTTCGAGCACTTTTTGCCGCCTTTCTTCTTTGCAAATCCTCCTCGGACTTTGCAAATTTCCTGATTTCTTCAAACAACTCTTTTTACCATTTCAGGCTCCTCTCTGGACAGCTGCGAGGCACACTAACCGATATCTATGCCTTCAATTGCTAATGCGATGACCACATCATTTGACACGTTCGGCGTTTGAGCCCAAAGCTGAGTTATCTTGTCCAGATATTGACTGAGCGATTCACCTTCTTCTTGCTTCAGCTTTAAGAAATCTCTGGTGGTTTTCTTTCTCAACTTGAAACCCTCGAAGGTTACGATTAAATCCTCTTTTAGCTGCTTCCAAGTTTTAATGGATAGTGGGCGAATACCCACATACCATTCGTGTGCGATGTCCTCTACTGCCATGATCAAAGACTTGGCCAAGACTGCCGAATTCCCTCCAGCCGAATGCACTGCTGCTTCATAACTTGCTATGAACTTTCTCGAATCTGACTTGCCATTAAATGCTGGTAATCTCAGCTTGTATCTTGCTGGCCATGGATGGCGCTGTAATTCAGCTGACAATGGAGACGCGAGGTCGATAGCCGGCGTTGCCGACGATCTGATTGCCCTGGATTTCGCCTGCGGCTCCCGTTTCTAGCTTTGCCGCCTGCTGCCTCATTTCTGGCCTGCTCCGTACTGATTGATTTCTAAGATGAGTCTTGTCTTCTCGACATCTGCCTGCCTGATTTGCTCTCGGGCTAGCTCTTCTCTTTGCTTCGTAGCTGCCTGCTGCAGCAACGTGTCTCGCTGAGCTCTAAGATTTTGCAACTCGACTTGACGATCATTTAATTGCTTGAGTAGTCTCGCCTGATTGACTACTTCGTCCTCAAGCTCTTCGCTGTCATCGCCGCCGTCCAGCTCCTCATCCTCGAGGATGTCATCCCCTTGGGTAGTCTGTCCAGACCTGCTGCACCCCCAGGATTCGCCACCGCTTCTTATTCGGCTATATTCTGGTTGTTGTCTTGGGGTTGAACAACCTCGATGACTGGATCCTGCTCAGCATCTGTGAATATCCGCTCTTGAGGCAGGGGCTTCAAGGTCTTTACGCAGTCCAGGTCTCACCTACTCCGCGTGGGCCCCCGTAGCCGCTGGCGACCCTTCCTGCGAAACCGAAATAAAGATCGGTAATCGTTAAGCGACCACACCTTCGCACCCACGAAGGTTAATCCGCGTTACCGCACCAAGTTCACGGAAAGGAAATTGGAAAAGAGGCTGAGCGAACTCTCTTTTAGCGAAAGTACCTTCGCACTCGCGAAGGTATCTTCGGCACCAGACCTAATCATTCTTCTTCTGCCTCGCTTGTTACCCATGAGCGATGGTACCTTCGCACACGCGAAGGTATATTCGGCGCGGATCCACCCATTCTTGTCGGTCGAGCCCGCCATCTGTGAGCGAGGGTACCTTCGCACACGCGAAGGTATATTCGGCGCGGATCCACCCATTCTTGTCAGTCGAGCCGCCATCTGTGAGCGAGGGCACGTGAAGGTACACTCGCTTACTTGGCCACCTGACCGAAAATCCTGAATATGTCATGACCAAGGTCGAGGTGGGTTGGAAATGTTTGACCTCCCCCCAACAAGGCCCTGAGTGATAACTGGAGACCGTCCAGATACACGCCCTCCATCCCCATCTACTCATCTAGAAGCGTGGGTCAGTCTAATCTTCTTTTGAATCTCGTATGGGTCTGAGACTGAGGGACGGAGGGAGCGCAGCCTGGCGACTGACGAGGGCAGGAGTCGCGTGAGGTCAGGCAGGAGTCGCGCGGAGGAACTGCTAGCGCGTCGAGCGGAGAAGCGCAGGCGTCGCGCAGTCAATCGCGGAGAAAATTTTGGCAGCTGATGCGTCGACTACAGGGCTGCGAATTGGCTTCAGTCCTGATTGGCTTGGTGGGCTTCAAGGCTGGGGGTGCCTGCTATTGGGCTCTGGGGATGCCTAAGGGCCAAAAATTGTCAAACGCTGAGAATTCTTGAATCCAGGGGGTGCCTGGGCACCCACGCCAGCCTCAATAGCTTCGAGTCACAGAACCTGGCTTCCTCGAATCCAACCAACCGCGTGGCCGCCCATCGGACTCTTTCATCATGAATTTAATATGCAAGGTTACGGCATACACTATCGTACAGTGTGAACATAAATGTTCAGTAGCAGATAACGATATAGTATATTTATGCATTGTGAACAAGCAAGTTCCAATCCATAGCATCACCTAACAAGCCCTAATACTGCAGTGAGGACAAGCGCTAGCTCGGGTGGTCTGTCTCGCGGGTGTGTGAGCGACCGGCGCGGGTTCGATCCCTGATCGGCCGCGTTTACCTCACCGGGAACAGTAGGTTCCCAAATAAATTTCTGATGGCCCATCCGACCGTGCTATAGCACATGCGCAGGCAAAAATAGAATACAAAGGTTTAGATCTTAGCTTAATCGTAGGAGGTGTTGTGTACGGTGTGTGTAGAGTGCGTTTACGGCTGAGTTCAGATACTGCAGCCTTGTATTCTAGACCAGGCCTCTCAAAAAAAAAAACCTAATACTGCAGTAAAATGAAACGCATGGAATCAACTCCGGAGGAGCCAAAAGAAAGCAGAGTGAACAACAAAGTGAAAACAGAGCAAGCCTTGTTCTGCACAAGCGGGGCGGGCGCCACAGGTGGAGATCAACTAATGGCCAAAATGCATATATTCCCACTAAGCTCCTGACGTTTTCTCTTGCCTGGTCAGAAAACTCTGTGTATACCCTGCTGCTTCAGTCCACTGATCTGATGGAGAAGCGATGCCGCGCGGTCGAGTTCACGGCAGTGGAGTCATGCTTGATCAATCCGGAGAATCAAGTGACGATAGGCGTTGCACCTGCGCTTGTGGCAAAAATACGTGCCATGAGATGAAATGGTAAACGACTTGCCATGTTCGATCGATTAAATAAGTGTCAAGGAGGTGTAAGCATGCAGATTGGTGAAACGGAAGGAAGCAATCAACGTGTAGCCGAATTTCCTGCACAAGTGTGTCGTCCTATCTGCCACTCGTCCTCAATTGGACATGTTTGGGAGTAAGCAAGCCACCTGCGGCGTGAATGAAGGAAACTAAAAAACAGAGTACCAGAAAATAAAATACATTGGAAGAAGGTTGTGTTAATTTACCTTGGGCAATCGCAGAGTGGCTAATATTTGTTTCGAAGCGATGGATCTCTTGTGTAGACCACATACCATTTGTAATACAACGTACACGCGGCTGCATGCCGCTGTCATCTTGGTCGGCAAGTTGCCAAGGACCGCCGCCCCATTGCTGCTGATCGACTTCCGCCCCACAACGGGATCCGCCAGCCGGTAACGCACATGCACCTCCCCGGACCGCAGATCTCTTTTCTCTCTGCCACGCACTTCTGCTGCGTCTGCCACAAAGAAGAACGGACTCCACACCGCCTATCCCGTATTTGCCGTGCTTGTCGAGGGCTGCCATCATCGCCGCTTCCCCGTCTTCAACAACCGACTGGATGAGTTCTTCGTGCCTCACCGGAGCCATACTGCCATAGAGCCCCGCCGCACGCTTTAGGATGGGCTGTGGCCGGCCGGATATCGGCCCAACGCTGGTGAGACGCCGCCGCCTCCCGCCCCATCCTAGCGTCGTCGTGGTGGGAGATGTCGTTGACGATCCGTGGTCAGGGAGCCTCAGGATCGCCAATAATGGACTGCTTGGATCAGCGCATGACTGGATCAACCGCGCGGTCAACTGGGAGTCAGCTGCTCAGCGCCGACAGTTTTTCCATGAAGCCCCTGATCATTCCGGTTTGCGCCTGCAAATATCTCTGTGTCTCTCTAGGCCGGTTCCATAAAGAGCCATGGAAAACAGTTCTTCTCTGCGGAAACACACATAGAAATGTTTTCGTCAGAACGTTCTTGTTTTAAATCGGTTTCAACAAAATTTATGCTCACGAGTTCATAGCGATGAGTTCTACTACGGTTTACTCAGGATTTCCATGTACTATTGTTACTATTTCTTTTTGAAGCGAGGACATCCTCATTTCTATTATGATATAATAGAAATAATCATTCGAGAGAATGTTCAGGCGACAGCAAAAGGATCACTAAGAGAGCGAGCATAGAGAAACAACAGACGCTACCACAGTTCGACCGAACAACCTTACTTAGTCTAAACGAGGCCTATTACCAGAGAACCTCGCACCCCATATCTAGGTATAGCAAGGACTTAAATGAACAGCAGGCGATGTTTATCACAAAGATCACCCTAGTGGCAAAACTTTCCATCAGAGTCTCAGAACGACATAGAACCACGATCCTCCAGCAGAGCTTCCACGGTAACAACAACATCGGTCTTGGTGGTCCTCCGCCTTGTCCTGCAAGAGTGGCATATCTTTTGTCTTGGTCTTCTTGTTATGCAGCTCCATCGCAATTCGCATCATTATGTCGACACCAGCTTGGATAGCATCCCCTTCCTCTTTAGAGTATAGACCTTCCCAGTAACTCATTAGGGCGCAAGTGGGGCAAATTATAGAAATAGGAATTTGGATAATTTTGCCTTCGAAACAAGCTTTATTTCACACTTTCCAAATTGTCCAACGGATGGCTCCAATGCCTAATGTATGATACTTTTGTTTGTTACTTAACCACTTATCACACCAAGTCCAGCACTAGTTGAAAAAGAGCTGGGAATATCCCTAGCCTCAAAGCAAGTTGCAAATGTGGCCCAAACTACATTAGATATATTACAATCAAAACACAGATGTTGTAGACTTTCATTAGATTCACAAAAATAACAGCATGGCTCTCCTTGCCAATTCCTTTTAATCATATTATCTTTAGTTAATACTGCATTATTCAGCGTTAGCCATAAGAATATTTTGATTTTGGCAGGTATAAACCCTTTCTAAATCTTTTTGTGATACAAACCATTATCACTGGTTGTTAGAAATTCATATACAAATTTGATAGAAAAGCATTTTCTAACTCCAAATCTCCAACTAACGGTACCTTCAGTATTATTGAGCTTAATCTCATTAATATTAGCTACAATTTTTCTCCATTGCCTATCCCAGATGTCCACAAGCCATCTGGTGGAAGTGATAGAAGAGATATCATTTAGAGCTTCTGCAACTGTAATATTAAGGTTGTCTTGTCATTTTGAACAAGTCTGAAAACATATGAGCCATAGGATGAGAGTATAGTTTTCTCACCATTACCTGTAATCATCCTCCTGCCAAAGAGATATATATCCCTTATTTTCAGGAGATATTTCCACATAACATAATCAGTTTGCCTCTATTTAGCACTGCAAATATAATCTTGTTTCAAGTATTTAGCCTTGATAATATCTTGCCACAGCCTTTTTTCTTTTTCTAATTTCCAAAACCATTTACATAAAAGACTCAAATTCATCTTTCTTATATCTTTGATTCCCAAACCTCCTTTTTTTTGCTTTTGCAGATTTTGGTCCACTTTACAAGGTGGTACTTCTTTCTGGTCTTCCCTCCATTCCACAAGAAAGTTCTTCTAATTTTATCTAGTCTTGATACAATAGTCTTAGGTAACAAGTAAGTAGCCATATGGTATATTGGAGCATTACTGAGACTAGAATCTATGAGAGTTTTCCTCCCAGCATATGACATTGTGCCACCCTTCCAATTATCATTTTTTTATCACTTTTCTCACAAAGAGGTAGCCAAATCAACCACATGAAGTCTACTAGGGCTAATGGGTACCCCAAGATACTTTGATAGGGAAACTTCCAGTTTGACAATTGAAGATATCTACATATCTTGATGCTAAGTCTTCTTCATCATTGATAACAATAACTTCACTCTTATTAAAATTTATTTTCAGACGGACATAAGCTCATACATATAAAGAAGCATGTTTAGATTTTGAGCCCCACTATTGTTACTATTTATTGTAGTATTTTTAATTTGTTTGTTCTTTTTTGTGCTTTCGCGTGATCGTGTGTACTATGTAAAAGGAATTTTTTGTAACGAGTAGTATTTTGAAGAGAGTGAGCATGATAATGCAAAGTGTCCATTGACCGTGTTCTTTTCTTACACTACAAGAAATCTGTTAATGTGGACGGATTCTCGGTGGCCGGATTTACAGATCGTCACCGACAAATGTAATCGGTGATGATATTTTTTTTTTTCCGTCACGGATGAGCCCAATGGACATTCACAGCCCGCTAACTTTCGTGGCGATTTTATCAAGACCATCACAATGTATGATTTGAAATTTACCATACTTAGTTAGCCCAAAACAATAGGCATGCTATAATTTTTCAGGGTAAAGAACAATAAAATATGTGATTGCAAGAAAAATCAAACCCAAAAGCCAGTTTGTTAAATTATTTGAAACAAACAACTTTTTATTAAATGTATATGGCGCATATAGTAGAACTAAAAATATATTATTGCATGTATATGGTGCCGAAGGGAGAATATGTTTGGGAAAAAAAAAATTGCATCACATAGGACTTGAACCCATCACCTGCTATATTTGGCTCGACGTGCAATTAATTTATTATTATTTTTTGCTTATTTTCTTCTCGTGTGTGCCCATATATATATATATATATATATATATATATATATATATATATATATATATAGTATATCTATATTTGCACGGGTGCATTCGTTTATAAGGAATGCACCAGGCCAAACCGGACCGGACCCGTGGTGCCTGGTCGGGCCTACTCGTTATGCGTGACACGGTTCCACAGGGGCTTATCAAAACCGCTTCCCCTTAGCGACAAATCATTTGTCCTCTCCACTCTCCGATCGCCAAAATCGCTCCTCTCTCTCCGCCCTCTCCGCTCCTCGCTTGCTCTCTCTCCGCCCTCTCCTCTCCTCGCGCTCCTCTCTCCGTACTTGATTCTTTGCGGCGGTTCCTCCCTCTCGCCCCCGCCGTCGGTCGGCGGTTGCGCCTCCGCTCTCATCTGCGCCCCTATTTAGCTGCTTGTTGCTCGTCGGCATTCGTCCCCTAGGGAGTGGTTCGGGCTTGCTTCAGCGTGCATCCGTCGCCATTAAATTGCGCCATCCGTCGCCATCCGTCGGCATTGGGTATGTCGACAAATTTGTCCGCCAATCCTCCACGCATTTGTGTGCTCGTGGATTTTTCATGTTGATTTTTTTTTCATTTAGGGTTTGGCGGATCCCCTATTGAGTGGATTTGGCGTGATCCAGTGGTGATTTTTTGGTCTAGGGTTGGCGAGACAATCAGGTATGTTCAATTTTATGTAGTTGTATCTGAGTTGCTTCATAGTTGTAACGTGTATGATTCGTTGTTGTAATTGGTTAGATCCGCATGATTTCTTATGTTGTTGTTGTTGTAATTGGTGAGCAATCTTATTTCAAATGCAACTGTCATTTTAGTTATGAATCCCTGTTGTTTTCAAAGCACATTATCACCCCCTGTGGTTAAATTTTTTGAAGTAAGAATTGTTTTAATCAGCTTATTATATCGGTTGCAAGTGGTGCGTTGTTGATGTTGCAATTGTGTCTTATGTTGTTGTAGTTGTGGAAGCACATTATCACCCCCCGTCATTTTCTAATTCCTTTGTGAGTACGTGCAATTTGTTTTTCTAGATCATTGATGTCATTTCCAATTATCATCTCTCCCTAGCCGCTAACGGGCCTTTTTCTTTGTCTCTTGTATTCATGGTTCATGTGAGATGGTTCGGTTTACTGTATGAATTGGTTACAAAGGAATTAGCATAACTGTGATTTTGCAAAGGAATTAGCATAAGCTTGTTTCTCATGTGTAACTTGGTTTACTTTCTTTTTCCTACCTTCAAGTTGTTCCAAGGCCGTGACTTATTTGGTTTTGATTAAAAATGAACTTTCTCTGTTGTGCTTGTGTCGCTAGCGGCACTTGGTTTCTCCATGAGCACTTCTTCATAGCCACACTCTAGTGCTTTTTTATGACCTTGTTTTTCTACTTCACACTGCTGCTAAAGGGCTATAATGGATAGGAACTGTGTGGTGGTACTTTGCAGTTATACATTTTAACATGGTGCTACAAATTCAATATGCATGGCGATCCTTAAGTACATAAAATAAAACAACTATAGTTCACATTCTCTTATGTTGTTGTAGTTGTAATTGTTGAGCATTCTTATTTCAAATCCAACTGTTATTTTAGGTATGAATCCCTGTTGTTTTCAAAGCACAATATCACCCCTGTGGTTAAATTGTTGAAGTATGAATTGTTTTAATTAGCTTATTATATCAGTTGCAAGTGGTGCGTTGTTGATGTTGCAATTGGTCAGTAATTCTTTTCTAATTCAACAGTCATGTAAGTTGTTTTGTTTTTCTGATGTGTGGCAGTAGCTTATTGTGTCTACTGCAACTGGTTTGCTGTTATAGTTGCAATTGGTTGTTTTTGTGATTGTGTTATTATTTTTTTCAGTGCTTTCAATGAGTACCAAAGGGGGTTCTTCGGGCAGTGATCCACCCCGTCGTTCGCCCCGTTTTGTTGAGAAGGATAAGGGGAAGCAGAAGGTAGTCAAGAAGACTACTAGGAAGAAGCGATTAAGGATAGCTGATACGGACATGCAAGTTGACCGTCATGATGATGGTGACCATGATGATGATCTTTGACAGTTCTGTGATAACCCTCTTGATGATGACATGGCCGGTGATAGTGATAGTGGAGGTGGTAATGGGGATGGAGTTCCCGAGGTTTCTAGGAAGAGGCGCCGCAACAAGCGTGATGGTCCCAAACGCAAGAAGCTTGGTGCAATTCGCTCCTCCCCCGGAAACTTCCGCAAACTTGTTGGTGCTCTTACTGATGAATTGAAGGAAAGAGTTATTGCATTGGGTTTTGGTGGCTGTTGAAGTTTGTTGCCAAAATGTGTGGACAGATATTTCTGAACTGGCTTTGGAGGAGCTTTAACCCGAGATAGGATGAAGTTAATGGTTGGTGGCGATCAAGAGATTGATGTGAACGAGCATCTTGTTTGGTGTATCTTCCAGCTTACCTAGAGTTGGGCGTTGACCCTCCGCTACTCTCTAATGCCGATGCTAAAGCTATTCGTGATGAGTTGGGTATGCAAATCTGCCTCGATACATACAAGGCTAGTGGTATCAAAGTGGAGGACATTATTCTTTGGATTGTCCAAATCAAGATGAGAGCAAGAAGTCGACCGGGGACTTGGCTTTGAGGGCATTTTTTATGGGTGCTTTCGGTGTCTTCTTTTCTCCAACACCGGCAAGAAAATTAGGCTTCTTGATGTTATGTATACTGAGGATTTGGAGAACATTGAAAGGTGAACTGGTGCAAAGTTTTGTTTGTCGACCACCTTAGCAAATGTGGACGCTTGTTTAAAAAAGGAGTTTCGAGAGAAGGGGCGAGGCCACACCTCTTTTGGGGTGTGGTATATTCTTGATGGTAAGTTATGTTTTACAATGAGAGTAGTAATTTGTTGATCATGTTGGCTCTTGGAATTATACTTTCTTTATGTAGTAACTGTGATGTAGTTGTTGCGATAATTGTGTGGTTGTTTCACATGCAATTGGTTGTTTCTTCATTTGACTTTTTTTATATATACATGTGCGGCTCACGTATGTCGATTTCTTGCGGCATGGGATATCTCGTAGAACCTTTGTATTTGCCGCGTTGTGCAATGTATGACACTAAAACTATTGATGAGATAATTGTGATGGATCGGAGGGGACGCCCCACCGTGTTACGTTGAATTTGGCAATCTCGGGGTAAGCTGTGACTAATTTGTTTTTCCCCCCTACATGATTTTTGTTTGTTTGATGTTCTAATATATTTTTTAATATTAAAAAAATTTCGGTTGAAAAGCATCATCAGCACTTGTTTATGCGCTACCCGGTTATGTTCTGTTGTACCCGCCGCCGTGTCCGGTGCTCTTCCTTTTTGTTGCAAGTTCTTACGTGTCGGGTATTTCGGGACACACGGGAGAGGTTCCCGAGGCGGCGTTGCGGGCTCCTCGTTTTCATCGGTTTCCTAGCTTTGCTTCTTTGCTTTTTGGGCGAGTCTTGTTGATGTGGTTGGTAGATCCGGGCAAGCAAGTCTTATTTGAAATTTTGCGACTTTTGATCGAGTACTACTCGGGCTCGGACTTATATGAGCGAGGCTACTACACTTGTTACCACGGCCAATACTCTAATGGCAAAAGCACAGACATGAGTGCTTTAGTGGAATTAAGAACCTTCTTCTTTGAAGCCCAAGCTGATAGGGAAGCAAAGAAAAAAAGCGAAAGGAGGGAGAGGAATGCTAGGGTCAAGCGTAAGAAGGAGAAAAAAGAAAAGAAAAAATGGTAATCTGTTCTATTTTTTTCGGGTTGTATGTTTTGCACCGGGTTTGTTTCTAATATTTGTGTAGTTGTGACCGGGAGGTTCATCCGTGCCGATGGTCGCGGAGGAGGGACACCTCCTCTACATCAACCTGAATCAATCGGGCGATCAAAAACATCCGGGTGCGAATCGAGATCGTGAAGATGATGCCGAAGGTATATTTTTCCTTTAAAATGTTTAAATTGTTGCAATTAAGGCATTTTTTATGCTGCAATTAAGGAGGTTCATCTTTGTTGTGTTGCAAGTGCCGGTGTATATGTGTTGCAATTGATTTTTCTTTTGTGTTGCAATTGCAATTGATTATCTGTTTTTCTAGGTATTGTGGACTGATTTTATTTTTGATGCTAATGAGTTCCTTCTAGGTACCACTGTTTTTGTATTGTTTGTGGTTTATATTAGTTTGTAATCTTTGTTTCCATTTTTTGTTTTTCTAACTGATATTATCATGTAGATTCACCACTAGGAGAGGATGAAGGTGTTGTTCATGGAAGTGAAGGACAAGATGACGATCTTTGGGCGAAAGGTTTGGCTGCTGCAACAAAGGTGCTAATATTTGAGTTGCAGTTACCTATTTTTTTAAGAAGGTGTTATTGGTTGTTGATCTGTGTTGCAATTTATCCTTTTTGATGTATCTTTGCTTGTGCCGGATCGTATGGCGGCAGCTAAATCGACATGTGTGGCGGTTTGATTGGTTGATTTTATATTTTACAAGGGTTTTTTATTCGGGTTGTATGTTTTGCACCGGGTTTGTTTCTAATATTTCTGCGTAGTTGTGACAGGGGAGTTTCATCCGGTGGTGATGGTCGCGGAGGAGGGACACCTCCTCTACATCAACCCGAATCAACCGGGCGATCAAAAAATCGGATGCGGGAGAAGGAGAAGATGATGGTTGCTCGGCCAAAAGTTTTGGTCAGTAGACCAAGGTGCAATTTCTATGACTTATCTGTTTTGCAATTTTCCCTTTGTGATATATGGTGCTTGTACCGGGATCCGGCGGCAACTACAATCGACATTTGTGGCGGTTTGATTGGTTCATTTTATATTTTACAAGGGTTTTTTTTTTCACCTACCTTTTCACCGGTGCTATACGGAAGAGTATTTGATATACACTCTCCACGTGTCAATTTTTCTGTTCTAGCTCTTGGTGAAGAGAAGAATGTGGCCGCGACGAAAGCAGACATTCGGATAGCGCCGGAGAGCCAACCAAGAATTATCGACAAGTTGCTTTTTTCATTTATTATGCTTGCATCTTTTTTGTTTTGGCTTGCTAATTTTTCATTTACCTTGCAAAAGACCACCTCATTTTATGAGCCCCGGTTTGGGGCTTGAAAATGTTATTAGCAATCTTGAATCACGGGTGATTTTTTCCGAGGACAAGACAAATGAGAAGGTGAGACGGTCATGCATGTTGTCATCCTGTGTCTGCAATTTTGCATGTATATTTTTTTTTACCACGACCTCATTGTCACTTTTTTTTGTTCCGTATACATAGGTTAAAACTTACCAAAGAGGGACCAGGGGTTGTAGAGGTTGTGGAGGCAGAGTGGCGGCTGCTTCGAAAGTGCCGGCTTCGAGAGTACACGCATCTGCTTCTCAGAGCAAGGCCGATGCCTCTCTGGCTGTGGAGAAGTCTCCTGTTAAGGACCAACCGTAGAAAATCAAGCGGGCACGATCCGAAGAAGAAGGCAACTACAAGTAAGAGAGGTGGGAAGGGAGGTGGGAAGAGAGGTGGGAAGAGAGGTGGTAGGGTGTCTAGGGACACAATCCGTATTAATCAAGAGCGGCAAGAGCAACGTGAATTAAAACAGGCATTGTTGGAATCATTGAAAATGCAAGCTGATCAGGAGAAGGAATTGGTGAAAAAGATGGCCATTGTTGTGTCGATTCGGTCAAAAAAAAAAAGCCTAGCGTTTCCACTAGATCCGGAGGAAGACTTCATCGGGTGCTCACGAAAGTGTGCCAGTCCGTTTGACTCCGGAGGAAGAACAACAGTGCACATATGATATGCCTGGCCACAATGAGTACCAGAGGAAGCTCTTCAATTTTGTAGCACCTCGGCTGAAGAAGAGGCCATCAAGGTTTTTATCACCTTTCGAAATCAAAAGCGTTCGCCCGAATGTGCCTCTAGCCAAGGCCTTTGCTTTAAGGCAAAAGATTGCGTAAGAGAAATATATAAAGAGTAATAATTTATATCATTTGTTGATATTTCCTTTTATGTCTCTTTCATTTTGTTTTTATTGACAGCTGCTTTTTATTTTTTTGTCCTGGCAACCCTTGCAGCATGTGTCTGATGAAGATGACCTCAATGGTCAGTTTTGACGGCAAAGATATATTGAGCACGTTTGATGACAGTTCGTATGGTGATTCACTTATGTTGGATTTCGCTACTCTCTGTCTTCGTTTTGACGACATTGTACACAAGACAGACTCTTTTGGATACAGGGTGTTTTTCAGTACAGGAGTCTATGTGAGTTTCTGTTAACTATGTTATTTGTCCATTGTTGCAATTCTGCAAGCTTCCATGTTGCAAATGTGACTTGTCCATTGTTGTAATTCTGTATGCACCCATGTTGCAAATGTGACTTGTTGGTTGTTGCAATTGAGTTAGGTTTTTATTGTTATTTCCCATGCAGGCTTCGTTGAGGGATGTTAAGAATATCTTTGAAGATGATAATAAAACTGAGACTGAATTATTCCGTCGCTTATGGAAGCATCTGCAGGTTGAACTTGAGCAGTACACTGACTTTCTCAAGGCTAAGCTGGTTAGTAGCTGATTTTTTTTTCATCCTCCCATGTTGTAAAATGGTGTCAGTAGTGTGTTATAATTGGTAACTTAATCAAGTTGCAATTAAGACATCACTGTATATGATATTGCAATCTCACACTGGATTCTTGATGCAGATTTTTTTCCCTGCCACTGATGGCAGTCATTATTTTGCTTATTGCATCAACCTCATGCACAAACGCATTGACATCCTGGATTCAATCGACTATGAGTGGGCGTAACCACGATCCCGTTACCGCATGATCCCATTATGAAGATGATGCCTATCTTAAATGCTGCGTTCCAGAAGGTGTCCAATGGAAAGTTTCCTGATTTTTCTAATTGGGTGAAAGCAACGCCCAATTTGGTAAAACAGTTTGGGTCTCATGATTGCATGTTCTTCCTTTGGAAGTATATGGAATATTACGACGGCAACGTGGTCAACTGTGAATTGAATCCAGTAAGTTTCTTTTTGTTTCATTGTTTGTTGTTGTAGATTTATTTTTGAGTATAAAATTTATACATTATTTTCTCTCTATTATTTGTTTTCCAACCGTTATTAATGATCGCTTTTTCTAAAAAAAACCTTTGCAGTATAATGGCATGTTATACCGGATCGAGATGCTCCATTACCTGATGTTCCACATGCTGAACCAAGCCACGGTGCCTGAGGAGTTTGATGTTTACAGAGTTGGCGGAAGGAAGCCTGACTGGAAGCAAAATGAATCGTGAAGTTTGTAGTTCACGATTGGGAATTACAAGTTGTGTCCACGCTTGTAATTTGAATACTTTTTATTGTTGGCGAGATGAATACTTGTTCGTGTTCTAGGACAAAAATATGTGTGAGATGAATACTTGTTTGTGGTCTAGGACAAAATTATGTGTGAGTTAAATACTTGTTGGTTGCCCCGTACATATATATATATATATATATATATATATAGTCTTGTTGTTGCTATCCCCTTGTTTTGTGTAATCTTGTTGCATTTCTGTTATTCTCGGTGTTGCAACATATATTCTGGACACTCCAGTATTGCAAATGGTGTATTTAGTTTAAAAAAAAAATTACAGATTTGCGGTGTTGGAACATGATTCACAGTTGTATCCAATGTTTTGCAGTAGAATCTGTTTTGCAATTATGTTAATTGCGGTGTTGCAACTATGAAGAATGCATTGTTGCAAATGGTAACTTAGTTGACCTTTCCTTTGTACAAAAAAACTTGTTGGGGAACATGGTGATATTTGTATTAGTTACGGTGTTGCAACTGGAGACATTAGTTTGTTGCAAATGGTAACTTAGTTGACATTTTGTGTAAATTTGTAATACCATTATTGCAAATGGATATCATGATTGCAATCAAAAAAATTTTTGGCAAAGATTCAAATGTTTTTATTTGCCACAAACGAAACAATCGGACATGTAATCTTATAATTTGTATATTTATTTTTTACAAAGAAGAATGAACTAAACCCAACAATGTTTTCAATAATTTATAATTTATGCATGTAACCAGCGACTTTTTTACGATCACGTCCTCTATGTAGAGCTTTTTTGGTTACATTGCTTCAACTTGATCGACATCGACATCAATTTGTTCATGGGTCTCTCGTCTTGCCTTTGGTCTTCCTCTTTTTCCTCGGGGTTGCATCATTTGTTTTACGAGCTTTTTTTTGCCACGTGTTTTACAAGCCTTGCTTCGATCGGGGTTTAGCGGACATGTTGTGACGTAATGTGTACCTCGGACACCACAGCCCACTTTGCATTCTCTGTTTCCGTAGTTCTTTTTCATATGTGCTGAATTTATTTCCTTCTTGTCGAGGCTCGGTTTCATTTTTCCTCTTGATGACTTTTGTTCGCCTTTTTGTGGTTGTTATTGTGGGCTCAACCAGCAATATGTTACCATTCATCGGTCTTTGATGTTGTTTGTAGTCCCGACTTTCTTCATTTGTTCTTGCCGATGTACTGTTGATGGTGCCTTGCCGGGTGACACATCGGTTGTGTTGTCATCATCTCGCATTCTCGTGATGCCGATGTTGCCGCCACGATTCAACTTGGAATGCCCCCTCGTGCTTGGTGACACATCGTCTGTGCTTGTTTGGAACATTTTAATTCCGGGAATTATCCTGTCGAGCTGCCTGTCTGTTTCCTCACAAGCAGCATCAGACTTGCTCCCAGCTCTTCCTAGCTCCATTAACTTTGGAAGCAACTTTGTCATTCTTGCCTGTTCTCGGCTTGCATTGGGACCAATCCGCACACCGTCGTGCCTATCCCAAGTAACATGTTGCCTTGCATCTCTAGTGTATCTTTTGAATATGTACGTCTCTGGTATTTTCCTGACTTGTAGGTGGGTGAAGGTTCTTATGAGATGCATGCGTAATCAGGCCCGAAATTTTTATTAGACCAAACAAAAAACATTTTCGATGTTTTATCTTTTATGTTGTAACCACTTGTAGTAGAATGTTGCAATTTTGTTCAAATACAGTTGCAATTACCTGTATGTTCCCACTGTTTGCATTCACAGCTATATTGACCATTGTCCTTATCAGCAAACACTTTGAATTCATGTTGTGCCCAGCAGAAGCTACCTTCTCCTTGTTCATGTTTTACCAGCCACTCATTCCTCACCTGTGGGTCTGGATTTTGTCGAATTACGAATGCTGTGCTGTTATTGTACTGTTTCTTGTACTCTTGGTACACAGCCCTGGTGTACACTCTGGATAGCTGCTCATCAAATTTTGCCTTGCAAGCCCGGGTAACCTTTGCCTGCAAAATATCAATACTTGTTGCAATTAGTACAGAGATATATTTGTAACTAGGGTACAGTCATGATAGTAAAAGGCATATTAGTTTTATTTCCATGGTTTATTACCCAGATATTGTTTGTAACTAGGGGAGTACCTGTGCATAGTGTGTTTCGCCTGCATCCATGTGGTCAGCATGCTGTAGAGAGTCTAGCATCCTCTTAGCAAACATGTGTAGGCTTGTGTTTTGATCAACATAGCCGTCTTTTAGCACCCTATTTTGGCTTTCTGATCGCTGTGTGGATGTCATTCTGCCACAGTACATTCCTTTGAAATAAGCTGATATCCATCTTTCCCTCTTTTCCCACAGTGCTTGTATTGCTGGATGATCTGCAATGGAGAACTCATTAACTAACTTCTTCCATTCATCCTCAAATTTGGTTGGTCCCAATGGATAGTTAATCAATGATTCAAATTTTTCTTTCAGTTGTCTTTTCTTGTGCTTTTCGAACAACTGATCCAACTCAAATTCCCAGGGCCTTAATATGTGCCATCGGCGGTTTACGTGATGAGACTTGAGGAACACCATCTCAATTGCTGATTTCATTGCTGGGTCTTCATCTGTTAAATTGACCAAAACAATTAGTTTTTTTAAAGTATAAATAACAAGGTTTTTAAAATATATTTACTTACATTTGAATCATTTATGTTGCAATTGGTTTCAATTAACATGTTGTAATTATTCTAGTTAAGATGATGCAATTCAACTAAGAAGCTTTCAAAAGATAGGAGTGAATCATGTTGCAATTGGTTTGACTTAAGTGTTGTAATTATGCTAGTTAAGACTATGCAATTATGTTGTAACACCGTTATTTCCATTGTTGTAACTCGAAGTCGCACTATTTTGTAAATGTGTATCAATCGGGTTTACAATTTACAATGATATTCCATGTTGCAAACTTGTGGATATCATGTTTGCAATCAAACATTTATGAACAGACTAATTGCAAATGTATGTAACTGCAGGTTTACAATTTACAATGACATTCCATGTTGCAATCTTGTGGATAGCATTTTTTGCAATCAAACATTTATGAACAGTGATTGCAAATGTATGTAATCGTATGTAACGCCAGGATTACCTCGTTAGGATAACACTAGGTTCTATTTCACCCATACAAGTTTTGAATGTTTCAAACAACCACTTGAATGATCCAATTGATTCATCACCAATCAAAGCCCGTCCCGAAGTGACATTCTTGAGGTTGTTGTTTGATCCAACAAACATTGCCGGAGGCATTTTTTTTCTTTGTTGGTTTTGCTTGTTGTGTCGAATGTGATGACATCTCCAAAATCTTTATACTCGCTCTCGACTAGCATGGCTCCGGAAGATGTTTTTTGATCACCCCGTTTTTTGGATCTGCATCCAAATCCCAAAGAAAAATATTCATTGTTTGCCTTGCAATCTCTCGAAGAATTTCGAAGCTTGTTTATGTCATCTTCTCTATCTTCCCTTGCCTTTCCTTTGCCTTCCCGTGAATCATGTTGCAATGGTTTTCGATAACGTGTTGTAATTATGATAGTTCAACCGATGCAATTCATTGTAGAAGGTTTTAAAAAGATTGGGACCTACATGTGAATCATGTTGCCCTTGGTTTGACTAACATGTTGTAATTATGCTAGTTCACCCAATGCAATTCATTGAAGAAGATGTTTCAATTCATTAAAGAAGGTTTTAAAAAGATAGGCACTTACATGTTTTTGATGTCCTTTTACTAAAATCCCCACATTTGGCGACCATCATACGGTCCGGACATGACATGCAGCGCCGCTTGATGCGGAACTCCATTCCTTGTCATTATGTTGAATATGTCGCACATCCCTTGTTCCATGTTTTTGTGTGCATGCATATATCTGATCATTCTTGGGGAAGGCTCCAGTTTATGGTTATGGGCTTGTTGTACATGGTCAAAGTACCGGATGTTGTCCTTCATATTCTTCTTAACTTTCACATAAGCCTGGCAGCCACATCTCTTTGATCCCTTTTCAGTTTTTGGAGTCTCTTCTTTGTCTTTTCTATCATGTTTCCCTTCCCTGCTGCAGACCCAATGGCATGTCTGTTTGCTTGTTCTTGCTGTCCTCAGGCTGAACCCAGCAAGTCTAGCATAATCTTTGTAAAATGTGTAAGCATCATTCATTGTGGAAAATTCTTGCTTAACTCTTGGCACAAACACGGGTGCTATATCTCGCATCCCGTAGCAATAAAACATGGTCGATTAGCAGCAACCGCATTCATATTGATTGCAATTGTTGATAGGACATTCTTTGCAAATGTCCATTTACAATGTTGCCATTAGCAAGTATTGTTTGCTTGCAAATATTTTTTCGAAGGGCGCCTCTAGCAAACAAATACAATGCTCTATTCAATTTTTCTATCAGATAAACTTGCAACATATGTTACTTGGTGGATTGCTGGGGATTTTGCGGAATTTTTGTAGTGCTTACCGGGTAGAAGAGCTGTTGTGCATCTGGAGTCACCATGTCTCCCGGAGCCAACGTCATCGGCGGAGTGATTGTCGTCGTGTGGTGCAGGGGATCATGAGATCTAGGTATGGGTGTAGCAGCTGGAGTCGAAGCCGCCGTCGTCTGGGCAGCCATGGTTGTCGTTGACGGTGCTGGTGCTTCTCTCGGGACTTCCAATCCACCTCTGTCCGGTTCCGATGTTGGATCTCGCCCGCGAGGTCCTTGGACGCCTCGATCACCCCAAGCAACCGCGCGAATCAAGGCGGTGTCTGCCAGGACCATTGCAGCGTGTGATCCTGGTTCAATTTCATGGGATCCCATCTATTCCGACGAGGTATTGGATTTTTGGAGGGTTTTGGTGGTGGCGGAGGCGGAGGCGGAGGCGGAGGCGGATGATGCGGTGGTGGTGGAGTCGAATTATGTGAGTTGTTTTGTATTTATGTCAGATGTTTTGTTGCCCGAATCGTTTTTTTTCCTTCTGCTTTTAATTAGTTGTAATTGGTGCAGAGAACGTGTTGCAATCGGACTTATAGGGATGTTGCAATTGGTGTAGACTCGGGCTGCGGGCCGCATCCAACCTGATGTGACCGGGTGGCGGCCCACGTGGCAAGTTGTGCGGGGCGGGGGAGCCTGTCTTTTACACGCTGGCGCTCCCTGGGGCTGCTTAAAGGGGTCTTCCTCGCGGCGTAGGGGGCGTTCCTGCTGCGCTCTTCCTCGCGGCGTAGGGGGCGTTCCTGCTGCGCTCTTCCTCGCGGCGTAGGGGGCGATTTGCTCCGGCGACCTCTTGCTTCCTCGTCCCTGCCACAGGTTTGTACCCGATTCCGTGCTTCCTCCGGCGACCTCTTGTTTTTGGTTGGATTTGGGGGTTTGTTTGGTTCTGGATGTGGAATTGGATGTTGGGTTTGGGATGATGCTCCACTGCTGTTGGGTTTGGGATGATGCTCCGCTGCTGGTAGAAAACTGTGGTTAGATGAGTTTGTCACTTCCTTGATGTGGTAGAGGAGTCAGTTAATTGTTAGTTTTGAAATATTGCAGATCTGTTTTTGTATGATCTCTGTTATTATGATGTGCTTGTTTTATTAAGCATCCTGGTTGAAGCAAATGAAAGGGACAGGGAGTTTTTGGTGTGGGATGGATGTTATAGTCAAGTTGTGGCTTCAGTGTACCAACATAGAAAACTGTACTTGTTGTAACAGGATGTCAATAGTTGTTGCAATTCGTTGGGTACTGTTGTTGCAATTGATAATATTCCCTGTTTGTTTTTACATACTTACCTGATTTTTGCATCTGATCTGCAAATAATCTGTGTAATGATATTTCTTGCAAGGTGGTTACTAATATATTTTTCCTTGCTATTTAGACATGGATGAGGATGAGATTTTTTTTTCGGATGATGGTCACTCTGCAAATGGTGATAGCGAGGATGCTATCGACTCACAAGATGAACACAAGTCCGCAAATGGAGAGGTTTGTAAGCTTATCTATTGTTGTTTTATTTGTTTGTCCACTTGTATATATTAGAATAATCGATATATCATTTCTATATTTTCGTAATTCATATCTTTGCTGATGTTCTTGCAATGTTGAACACTTTCAAGCATGTTCATAAAGCACTGTCAGGAGTAAGTTGTCAAACTATTTTGCATCACTTAGTTGTTGAACATTTCTGTATTTTGCATCACTTAGTTTTCAGGAGTAAGTTGCACTGTCAGGAGTAAGTTACCTGATTATTTGTTTGTTGTATTCTCAGTTCACTAAAATTGCTGAAACCATTGCTAAACCAAGACGTCCGGGTCCTCTGCCGGCTTCTGAAACGGTATATATTTAGTTTGGATCCATATGTTTCAAATGGTGTTTGTTTGAGTCCATATGTTTCATATGGTGTTGCAACATTAGATATGTGTATATGAGTTTGTGTGTATGTTTGAATTCCCTTGTTTTTTGCAATCTCGTTGCATTTGTGTTACTTTAGGTTTTGCAATTCTAGCCACTGCAGTGTTGCAAATGGTGTTTGTTTGATTCTAGTTTCCTAATAAGACCCTTTTTTTTTTTATAATTCTTTTTTCCGCAGTACTCGGGCAGCGGTTAGAGGTAGAGGTAGAGGCAGAGGCAAATCAAATGATGGTGCTTTGGTAGTTCAAGTAAACCCGAAGTAGGTTCAATTGTAGATTTTTTTTTGGACGTAAGATAGTTGCGGTGTTAGATGAGAGGAAGAAGAAGATAGTTGTTGATCGAGGATTTGGAATTTTGCTCGAATATGATGGTTGTTCAGCTCCAAAGGGTTTTGTGAAATGGATAGCAGACCAGGTGGATATCAATTGTGGTGACATTGTGATTGGAGGGAAGGTGATCCCATTTGATGCAATGTCGGTGCATCCGTTTTTAGGGATTCCGATCGGTGGTGAGGATATCAAGGAGAATCATTCTGATTCGACGAAGAATGATTTCTAGCCAAAATTCAGCTTACCTCCCTCCCTTCCATCAAGTCGTTTTAGCGACAAGTTGTTAGAAGACACATTATCGATGATGACTTTTTCGGATATTTCATGATTGTTGCTTTGTCCACTTTCTTGTGTGCTAGTTCAAATCCCTTTCCCAGTCCCCAATACTTGGGTCCACTCATTGATTTATCAAATGTGACTAAATGGAATTGGTCGAAATTTGTGTATGAGTGGTTGTTGTCTTCTATACAAAAGTACGTAAAACAAGGGTCGCGGTGAAATTGTTTGGGCCGTGGATACTTCCTTGGTGTAAGTGTTGCTGATTTTTTTTTTTTGTTTTTTGTTCATGAAGTCCTTTCTATTTTTTACAATTATAGCATGTTTTAGTGATTCCATTTTGTCTTCATAAATGTAGGGTTACTACCTTGATTTCTTAAAGTATGGTGGACCTATTAAACCGCTTTGTTGACATGCCAAGGATACTATGTTGGAAGGGCTTAATGATTAAGCAAGATTGTTCGTATGATTGTCTGTTTGGGAACACTTATGGAAAGAGGCCGGTGAGTTACATGTAGTTGCAATTGCATTTTAAATACTGCCTGTTGACATGCAGTTGTTTTTGTTGTAATAAGTTCTCCCTATGTGTTGTTTATATGAAATCGGTTATGCTGACTGTTGTAATTCATGATTAAGTAGACTTGTTTGCCTTGTTTTTTGTTTCCAAGCACATTATCACCCCTGTTGATATTTTGTTGAAATATGAAATTTGCTAATTGGCTTATCGTATCGGCTGCTACTGGTAAGTTGTTGTAGTTGCAATTGGTCAGAAATTTCGTTTTCAAACTGAACAGTCAACTTAGGTGTCTAGTATCCATGTTATGTCTTGTAGTTGCAATTGGTCAGCAATTTGTTGTAGTTTGGTTGATTACCTCTTGTTGTGTAGGTGAAATGTTTCAAAAACACCATTTATGCATTAAAGTATGATGATGAAGAGGCTTGTGTTGATTTCAAGAATACTATGGAGAAACATTGCAAGTTTATCAGGCCAGAGGTTTGTTTATTTGTGTTTTGTGTTTATGAGCTACCTTCTATAATGAGTTAGATATATAATTGTTATTTCAACTTTGTAACTACGTTACAGGATAGAGAGTGCATGTACAGGATTTACAGAGAGCATCAGATGAGACTTGGTTATTCTTATCCAGATACTCTTGTTGCCAAGATGTTCACATACATGCATGCAGTTTATGAAGGAGATGGTGCTGATGAAAGCAAGGGTCAGGCTGAGACTTCTTCTCGCAGATTTGCTTTTCCAAGTCATGGTAATGGGGAACATGTAGATCCAAGTCATGCATATGAAGCTCCTTTGCCTTCCGCGAGACTGTTGATGAGACAAATATTGCTGGTACAAGTAATACGGCTGTGAATGAAGGCAATGTTGTTGGTGATGGTACTGCTGTGATTGTTGTGAATTCTGCTCAGGAAGAAGTTGGTGTGCTTCGTGGTTCGGCAGAAAGAAATGATGAAGTTGATATTGCTGTTGTTGAGCGTCATGAAAGAGAATCTTCTGTTACAGAGATACTAGAGTCAGATGGTGTGTATGATGCTCCTGCTAACGAGAATTCTTTATTTTCTGATCACACTGAGATCATATCTCAGGGTAACTCTAGTCAGAATGGTAGTGTGCCTCTGAATGAGTGTGATGTTAATGTTTCTGGTGTTAAGCAACCTGAAATAGCATCTAGTGGAGTATCTCCCAATGAAAAAGAAACTGAATCTCATGGAGGTGTTGATAAAATGGAAGGAAAATTGGATGAGGGTGCAGGTCCTTCTGAGCATGTAGTTGGTAAGTTTTTTTTAACAAAAAAATTGCACTCTGTTATCTGTTGTTGCAATTGATAGCATATCCCTGTTGTAACTGTATGTGAATCCTTGTTGCAATTGGTTAGATACTCCGGTAGCATATCGTTGTAACAGCTTGTTATGTTTGCAAATAAGATTTTGTTGTAATCTGAATTGTTTGATTTATCTTATTGTATCAGTAATGGTTTAGCATCTTGTTTTGGCTTTGCTTAATCAGTTCAATTGGATGGGAAGAGGAAAAGAGTTGGATCAAAAGAGAAATGCTCAGATGGAGCTTGTAGTCCAATGAAAAGTAATAGTAGAAGCAAAGGTTCAGAAGGTTCCATTTGTGGAATTGGAGCTACGGTACGACAACCCCGTCGAATTGGATCAAGCTTCCGTAATAACTTATAAAGCGTGCAAGCAACAGGAAAGCAAAGTCAATGCGTCGTTGCGTTGATCAATTGAATTAGTTTCTTCCGGATGGGTCACCGTGTCTACCTAACTTCTTCCTTATTTGTTTTTTGCGGATGCAATTATGTTAGTTATGTTGTTGCAAATGTCAAATAGCTAGTTTCCATGGTTGCAATTATGTTACTTATGTTGTTGCAAATGTCATACACCATCAACCTTCCCCATCCCTCCATTGTCTTGTTACTATTTAGTTGTTTACAAGGTTGCAATTTAGGTGTTGTTTGTTTGGTATTGCTTCATTAGTTTTTAATTTGTCCCTATATTTTGTTTCCAGATGCAACTGGTGGTACAAAAATTGTCAAAAGGAGAAAGAATGCATCTCAATGTACAAGTTACGCTATTGTATCCCCCAAGGATCGAGATGGAATATCTAAACAAGTTGGTAGATCCCCTCTGTGTCGCGTTGGAAATGGTAATGATTTTTTTGCATTATGTGTAGTAGTAGATGACGGTTTCCTTTGTGTTGACATGTTAGTGTAATTATTTTAAAACAGGTAACCCAGCAGATGTTGACAATAATTGTTTGAAGAAGCCTGCTGTACAATTTAACAGTCCCAGTATGCCTTCATTTAGAATGTTTGAGGATGAAGATGATTATGGAAATTTTGTTCAAGATCCTAAGCTGAGGCGGCCTTTTCCTACAGCTACTTCAATGTCTTGTCCAGTTGAGAGAGCTAAAACATGTCCATTTGGTGTAGTGAGGTCCGGTAATGCCACGGTTGCATCTAGCGGGTGTGCATGACCAAAAAAAAATGTGGTATTCTTCTTTGCCTATTTTAGTCTTGCCATTCTTATCATCCTCGTTTGTGAACCCGACTTACTCTCATTATCTATCAGGAACATAATAGGGTTGTTTGTAATGAGCAGAATGCTGTCCCTCATGGAAAGAGGAGTGCAAAGACTTACATTGATGGAACTGTAAGCTTATGTTTAATATTAGATCATGTATTAGTTAGACATGTTTTAATCTTGTTTTATGTGTCTAATTTTGTATAGAATTAATATTTTCTTATTTCATGATTAGGAACATATCACTATGTTGTCTTTGCCTCTTCTTGAATATTAGAGGATGGCCAACATTCCGTTCTTTCGCTTCTCGTCTCCCCCGATACCAAAACCAATGGAGCTCCAATGCCCATTGTATAACAGATGTGCCAATCTTTTTATTTTTTTTAAGAATTTTGTTTGTGATTGGAACACCTCTTGAGTTATTGCAACAGCCTTTTTTCAATTGTTGTGTGAATAACTTACGACATGTATCATTAGGCATTTTTGTAAATACTGTTAACACTATTGTGTGCTGTGTGAGTGACATTGTTGGTTCTGTAAGTTGGGTTGTGTGTTTGCAGGTCATTTAAGTGGTATAGTGCAAGCGTATTATGAAACAGGACAATGAGTAACCCATTGACATGGACTAGTAGTTTTTTCTTTTTATGGTTAAATTTTCACTTGTTTTCTATTTACTTGTTTGCAGATACCTTCAAGATTATCTACTCCAGTCGCGAGGGGCTCGTCTTCTCTGCACATGGTTTTACCTCTTTGTCGGCAAAGTGCATTTGGGAGTGATTCTTTGAGCAAAGAAGCTTTTGGCAGCCTTCAACCTCTAAAGTTGCTATTAATCTTCCAAATCGTCTTGCACAACCAAGCACTTCCAAGATTAGCTCATTTCTTGAACCGCACTTTTGAAGATTGGAGTCTCAAAGGAGGAGTGCGAGTTGTATGCAATAGCTTTGGAGATGGCTGCAGATAAAGCAAAGCACAAGTGAGTATGAAATATATATGTTGTCTATTGTGGTCATCAATCTGTTGCAATTGGATATCAACTATGTTGCAAATGTGGTCATCAATCTATTGCAATTGGCTATCAACTTTGTGTTGTCTATGTCTTTCCATAGAAAAAAATTTGTGATTATGTATGTTGTGCTAGGACAGGACCCTATTTTGTCTCTGTCTTTCCATAGAAAAAAAATTGTGCTTGTGATTATGTATGTGCTAGGACCCCTATTTTGTCTCTGTCTTTCCATAGAAAAAAAAATATGTCTTGTGATTATGTATGTTGTGCTAGGACAGGACCCTATCTTGTCTCTGTATTTCCATAGAAAAAAAAAATTGTCTCATTGTGATTATGTATGTTGTGATTTTGAATGTTGTGTTAGGACAGACCCTATCTTGATTATGTGTGTTGTCTCGTATTTCTTGTTTCTTGACTATTGTTGATGTTATTATTTGTTTTGCGTCTTGAAGTTGTCAATTACAGTCTTGTAATTGTGAAGTTGAGTCGCTTCTCTCTTTGCAACCTCAAGGAATTGTTAGTTTTTGTTATCAATGCTTTGTGTAGACTCTTGTTTATAAGGAAGCACCCTAAGACATCGAGGAAGCATTATTTCTTCTCCACAGTTGGGGTAAGTTTTGGAAAAAGCATTACTCCTTCAATTGAATGACTCTGTAAATTGTTATTCATGTTAATTTTCTTGTTTAGGATTATCTTATCGGTAATCATGGTGTCAATGATGTCAACGAGAGTAAACTTCGTTCAAATGCTTTGAAAAGTTTCCAAGGTGCCAATAGAGCCAGTTGGTTGGGTACTAGAAACAGCATAATAAGCGTAAGTATCCTAACTGCATTATAAGTACATTATGACTCGTAATTATCATAACTGCACTTCTGTCATCTTAGGTGTTGCAATTTGCTTTTAGTAAACAATATTGAATTGGTTGCAACTTTGCAGTTGTATTTCCCTATTTTGTTTGGTGGTCGCTGGCATGTTGTTGTTGTTATTCCTGAAAGGAGATGCTGCATTGATTTGGATCCGTACTGCACCTGCTTGGGAATTGATTTTGCTTTTAAAAAGGCGCTTCAAGATGAATTTGTGAGTAGCTTTTCTGATTTTGGTAGCTCTATTATCTTGGTACAACTCATGTTGATTTTTGTTCTTTATTTGTTATCTCAAATTTAGCTTGCCAACATAGAGGAAATGTGGAGAGAAGTTGTAAAAATTGACTATGGATGGCATGGATACAAAGTGATGCATGAGCCAAATATGTCGTTCTTTGAGTGACGCCAGTATGTTTAGTTCAATTTTATACATTGTTGCTTATATATTGATGTTTTTTGCCTTTTACGCTTGTAACCATTTTTTTTTTATACTATCGGTTTCCTAAATGAGAGTGGTATCTCGTGCTATGGTGAATCTGCAAAACTATGATCATCAAGTCAGAATGAAAGACAATTCCAAATGAGTGATTTTGGAAATCTTCGGATCAAGTACCTAAATGATCTGTTGTTTTGTCCTAAAATATTGTAGTTTATGGTGCATCTAAAATCAAGGAGGTAATATTGCCTGTTTTTTTCAAGCTAGTTATTGTTTGTAGTTTATCCCCCTGTTGTATTCAGTAATTGTATGTGTATCCCTTCGCAATTGGTATGATATTTTTTTGTTGCAATTGGTAGTATCTAATATTGTTTTGGGTCTCATTATATCTTGGTTTTTCGGTTGTATGAAGAAAAGTTTGGACAAAGCTATCCGATTATAGGTAACTAAGCTATCGTATGTTAAATTTTCTGGTCTGCATCTCGATTGCTTGTGTGGTATAATGTTATGGTTTTGGGTCTCATTATATTTTTTAGTATTTCAGGTGTATGGAGAAAAGTTTTGGAGAAGCTATATCCGTTTATAGGTCTATACATAGTAGTAGAAGAGGCCGTGATGTCCATTTTTAGTTAGATCTTGCTAAGGATGGTACCATCTGTTGGGTGTTGCAACTGTGGTCATCAATGTATTGCAGTTGGTTATCCACTCGGTTGCAATTTGTAAAGTGTGCACTGATTGTTGAAGTCAAATTGACTGGTTGACTAGTCGACCAATTGGTTTTTTGATCGTATGCTGAATTTTTTGCTTTTGTTAGGACACCTCCCTCTCTTGTTTTTTCCATGAATCGAAAAATTTGTCTTTTTTTTCCATGTTCGCCGGCGTGACATCTTCTTATATTGTCTATAGACATAGTGACAATTGCTTAAATACTTTCGAAAAAAGTTCGTCAAATATAGGGCAACCCCAACCGCTTTGAACAACCTGTTTCAAACGGATCTAAAATTGTAGCTACGGTTTAGTTGATATTGCGTTTTTTTTATTCCAAATAAAAAAGATAAGTATGTTTGTCAGTGGTTGTAACGGGAACACAGACAGTGTTGCAAATGGAATACAGTTGCGGTTGTAATTGGTGCCCGATGAGAAGTTAGGTTTCTAACTATGTTGTAACTATTATAGCTCAGATGTTTATGTAATCTAAACTGCTGACAACCAGATTACACAACGACTCAAAGACTGTTTTAAGTGGTTGTAACAAGCGCTAACAACTCACAATAGACAACTCATAGGACAACAAACAACTCACAAAGAAAATAAGTTTGCTTCTGATCAAGTTGCAATTGTGTTGTAGTAACGATGGCAACTCATAGTACAATGAAGTTGCAATTACATACTTGGAAAAAAAAAAAAAGTTCGTCAAATATAGTCATGTTGGATCTCATTTTGTTAAGCACATTTTTTGAACAACATGGTGCAAACGGATCTGAAATTGAGCTACGGTTTAGAGAGATATTGCATTTTTTAGATCCAAAACAAAAAAAGATTCCTCCCGGTGGAGTGCTTGCGGGCGGACATAGCAGGCGGACAAAGGGGTGGGCCGGGCGGGCGTTTTTGTCTTGATATTGGGGTCTGTGCATTTGCTGTAGAATGCACCTTGTTGCATTTTTAGCTTAGCCCTATATATATATATATATATATATATATATATTTCTGCAACTAGTGTGTCATAGTTACTGCTGATCCACGTTAGCCCGTCCACTCAGTCATCGTGGCTCATATGTCAGGTAGGCACAAACGTTTATAAATTCTAAAAAAATAGAAAAGGTACGTCAATGAACGAGATGATGTCAACACAGTCTGAACTACTAGATCTTTTGGGTCATTTGTAGCGCTTTCTTCCAACTAAGACCTTGTGGACTGGATTTTTTTTTTTTTTTGAGTGGATGTGGACTGAACCTTAGCATCGTCAGCTAACGACCGGCCCAGCAACTCCCCGCCTTGGGTCAGAGGTCAGAAATTACAGCAAGGTAAAGGCCAAAATCAAATCAAACAAAAAAATTAAAGCCACCAGCCAGGCCTAATTTGCCTAAAAAACAGCCTGGCCTAATGGGCCTTTGTGCACCGGCCGGCCTGCTATCGACTCGAAAGCCTGGAGGAACAGCTGTGTGACCCGTGAGCTGCTTTGAGTTCAAAAAATAGAGAATAATAAATAAGTCAATTATGTATAGATTATATGCTAAAAAAATCAAATAGCCTACAATCACGTTTGTTGCCATTATAGATTAAAACACGGATGGCCTACCAACATCCCTCCACTAAATTCTCGGTACCATTTCGCGGATGAACCTCCCTAATTACGCCCACCTTTTTTGTCTTTGTCCCAAATACCTCTCAATATTGCGGGCACCCAATAACTTAAGAAGCACATGGGTGTCATCGGAAACCCCGATTACACCACTCTCATACCGGGATCAACAAAGGAGTAGCTACAACATTACAACATTTGTTATAAAAAATACGCATCGAGAGTCGCGGAAGAATAATAACATTAATTTTACAAAATGTGAGTAAGTTACATTTAAGAGAACTTAACTTAATTTGTGGAAGCTAGGTAGAACTAGAAGACACCGCATCATGTCGAGCCCACCGACATAATCTTGGGTTAAACAAAGACGAGTCGGTAGACTGCAACAAGGGTTAACAAACCCCGAAAGCACGGAGTACTCAACAAGACTTAACCGACAAGAAAAAAAGAGGAGAAGAATCAGGAATGCAGGCTTAGGGGAATCAAGGAAAGGTTTTAGCAAGAATCAAGGACTCTTTTGCGAAAAAGCTTACTATAAGTGAATCCTTACTTTCAATATTTTTAATTCGATTAGTAGCTCATATACTCTAGGTTATCCTATTCTAGAGCAAACATATTTTTCTTATGCCAACTTTCTTTTCTCAAAAACATATTCCATCATTTACTACGATGAATGGGCAGAAGAACGGGTCTCCATAACCGAAGCAAACGGCGATTCATGAACCGATTATACCCAAATGGGGATCCCTAACCACACGACATATGTAGCACTTAAGCTTGCATATATCAACCTTCTTTGATTTGTCCAAAACGGGAACGAGGCATGCGCCACCCGAGAGCCGCGATTACTCCACCTCCCTACCCGTCCCCTAATGACGGTTTGACCAAAGAGGGTGGGTACACGCTTACTCCCCGCCATCTCTCCACTCCCAAAGCGTGGTTGCCATTCCCCGATTTGGCTCCACCGATCCGAAACTTTACCGGAGTATGTGGCTAGTTAGGTCGACCGACCTGGGGTGACAACGGTGTAGCCGTGCCTTTGCGGAAGGCCTCGGGCGTACTTGCGTTCAAAAGTCCCGAACTTAACAATCCAAACAACGGGGCGGTCCCTACACGACCAACACGGGACAAGCACGGCTAGGTATCCCGGACGGCTTTCAACCTACGCCCCGTCCCCGATCTCAAATTCATCACTACATCTCTTTCTTTTCCGAAAAAGGTACCATCTCTTCAAATAAAATATTTTGATGAAAAAGCTTAACTAATTAAGCGGGGCTAAGCATCACTAAACATTTTCGAAATGAAACAAAGTATCAAGGATGGTATTGAAATAAACAAGGATGATAATGCAGCAAATTAGGTTATCACTCAACTCCTAATTACTTAATGCAATAAAGCATAAACAAAAAGTGATATAAGCTTTTTAAAATATCAAGGAAAGGGTTTAATGAACCGGCTTGCCTTTGCGAGGGAAAAGTTAGATTCCGGGTTAGACCACCAATGTCACACTTGACAATCGATACCTCCTGTGGATGCACCTTCTCCAAAGCTTGATCAACACGATCCCACAATCCATCTCACTCTCGTTTGCTACCACGTAAATTAATAACATATGCTCAACATGATGCCACATGAAATATGATGCGTGATGATGCATGAAATAATAAACAACCGAGTACAACTTTCCTTCACGATAAAAGTTGCAAACCCAACAAAACGAACTTGTTGAACTACTACTTACTAAAGGAGTTCTCAAGGACCATTTGATTGGGGTATGATCCAAGATTCACAAAACAATTCAAAAAGTCACACAAATCCTAAGTCTTTATACACTAATCACCATATTTAACAATTATTTAAATAAAGCATAAAATAATAAAGAAATAAATTTTGTTAAAATAATCCCAAACTTTTATGTACAGCTAGATCATAGCATAAAAACAACACCAAATCAATTTTCATGATTTTTGAATAAATATTTTATTTTCTAAAAATCATGGAAGATGCATTTTCAATTAAAATTTATATTTTTAAAACATGCAAGAACTACTCAAAAATCAAAGTTTCAAATTTTTCATGGATACACAATATCACAAGAAGGCTATACAAAAAGTTTCAAAATTTTTAATGCCATACATGAATTTATATGAAATTCACAAAATCAGGCACTATTCATCATAAAGGAAATTGATAAAACATATAATAAAAGAAAATGAGCACTTGGGCTGAATCTGGCTTGGCCCAATAGGAACAGTGAGCAGGCCGGCCCAATTCGGCCTATGAAGTCTTTGACTTGGAAACTTTGCAAATGAGCCCCGAACTTTTATGAAACTGCAATTAAATATAAAACACTATTTATATGAGTTAAGAAATTTACATTGGGAATCCTGGAAAAGCTTCTATTTAAATGTTGCTCCTCCTTCTATCTTCGTTCTTCTTCTCAGGAACGAACAGAGCAGGAACGGGGAACGGCGTCGGCCGTGGGTCGCTGGGCTGGCTCGGCCGGAACGGCCACGCCGGGACGGCGCGAGGACCTGGCCACGGTCAACCGCGCTCGCAGCTGGCTCCAGCTCGCCCCGCGCTGGCTACAGACGGCGGGCAGCTGCTGAGACGGTGGCGGCAGTCGTCACCCTCGCCATGGCCGGCAAGGAACGGACGGCGACGACTCAGGAGCCCCGGGAGGAGAGCGAGATGGAGGACAAGGCGATTAGTTGGAGGAGATGGATGATGGGAAAGAACGGCACCACACCGCGGAGCTGCAACCGCGCGTCCATGGCGGACGTGCCGCGCGCGGCGCGTACAATGGCAGCGAGGGTGAGGGATGAGAGGGATGGCGTGCACGAGGAGGAGCGAGGCGTTCTCGGCTTGCAGAGGAAGGCAGGAAGAGGGGCAACGCGGCAGCAGCAGAGCAGCAGCAGTGCTCGGAGGAGGACGGGGCGACGGCGCTACTGTTGGGCTCTGCTCGGCCATAAAGAAGAAGAAGACGGCGCTCGGCTCAGCTATTCGAGGGCAAGGGAAAACTTCTGGGCTCGCCAGCGTCTTCTGAAATGGCCACGGAGACGTCTTCGTGCCTCCAAGCACGAGTGCGACGTGGAGGATAGTGAATGGCATGGCGATGGTGAAGAAGCAAGCAGGTACGTTGGTGCAGCTACGGCTGCTTCTCAATGTAGTGTACTAGTTCATCTTCCTCTCCTCTTCTTCAAAAATCTCTCAAAATTTGAACTGAACTCAAAAAATCTCCAAGAATGAAATTTTCTCAACTTATCAAGATCTACACATTTCATAAAAAAGAAGCATCTTCAAATTTGGCCTTGAAATAGGACTTCTTGAAATAGAGTCAAAAAGGAAGAAATTTGAATTCAAAACAATTCCAAACCATCAATAAATAATTATAAAAACATTCAAACCATACTCATCTTAGGACCAAACACATAATTAGGATCAATCACATGTGATCAAAAAATAAAATTACTCTAACCCCTAAGCACAAACAATTTCTAATTAAATAAACTTATTTTACTTAATGCATAAGAGGTTATTCAAACATGCATGCTTTGCAATGCATATGATGCATGATTAACATTTTAATTATATATTAACATCTGGGATGTTACAATTTCGAATCATTTTGAGGTATACACTACATTCCCTCCAATATTTTGACCTTTAATAATTACTTTGTATGGTCGCCCAAAAAATCTTTTATGTCGTAGAAAATAGCAAAACCAACTCTAAAAAATCTAAAACTTAGTGTTTCCTTAACTCGTGGAATATATAAGGCTAAGAAAAGTTTGAAACCCATAGAACACCAAAATATTAAATCTAAAAGGGAGTTTATGAAAGTACGAGACAATCGTCAAGCTAGAACTATATTTTTCAAACACTTTCTCAAATTCAAAAATGTCCAATACATAGAGTGTAGATCTTGAAGAGTTAAACAAACGTGGTATTGCAATGAAAGAACTTTGGGCGGGCCACACAACCATGAGAAACCTATGTGTAAGGATAGGGTTCTGGTGTAAGGTTTCACATACCACCGTGAAGCACGCCTCACTCTCGCTTTATGTCCAAACTTCCTTAAATTTTTTTTTGTGATCATTTACACCCAAAATATGGTCCCATGCAAAATCCTAGGTTTTTTAGTCGTTTTTGGAATTACAGTATTTTTCTACGTACGCGTCTGCACCAAATATGGTGAATTACACTTTGAAAACGTAATAATTTCAAGCGACCGCCTCCACAAGTTTTGCCTCCTAGGGCACAAGAGACCTTGCGGTAAAGTTTGGCACCGTTTCGTGTCTTTTCGGGGTGGTCACAGATTCAACGATATAATTACCGAGAAGTCGCTACGTGATTAAAATAATCGAGAAAAAGTACCAAACAATTCCGAGAAAATTCTCAAACTTGGCAAAGGCCTTCACACGTGCCATGTAGACACCTCGAGAAAAGTTTGAGGCCGATAGCACACTTGCAAAGCGCACGGGCCACACAACCATGAGAAACCTATGTGTAAGGGGTTCGATGTAAGGTTCCATATACCACTATGAAGCACGCCCGCTCCGCCTATGTGCAAACTTCCTTAAATTTTTTTATGGTCATTTACACCCCAAAATATGGCCCCACGCAAAAAATCTTAGGTTTTTTAGTCGTTTTCGAATTATCAGATTTTTCACGCGGCCGCGTGTGACCAAATATGGTGAATTACACTTTGAAAACGTAATAATTTCGCACCGGCCTCCGCAAGTTTTGCCGCCTAGGGCACAAGAGACCTTGCGGCAAAGTTTGGCACCGTTTCAGTGTCTTTTCTGGGTGGTCGTAGCTCAAAGTATAATTACGGAGAAGTCGCACGATAATTAAAATAATCGAGAAAAGTACCAAACAATTCCAGAAAATTCTCAAACTTGGCGGTGCCTTCACACATGCCATGTAGAAGATGCAGAAAAAGTTTGAGGCCGATAGCACACTTCAAAGCTCACGTGCCACACAACCATGAGAAACCTAAGTGTAAGGATATGGTTCTAAGTGTTCGGTATTGTTTGGGTGCTCTTAGGAGAGATTAGGTGAGATAATAACCGTGGTCTACATTTTGATGTGTAGCTTTAGGGATTTTTTTTGTGCATTATATGTAGTAGAGATCTAGAGCTATTTCATTTCGTTTATGGTCATAGAATTATGTGTGAAATCCTCGTATATTGAAACTCAAATATGATAATCTCTAATCTTTGTTAGAAAAACATCATTAAATATCTTGAAAATAAGGAACATAATTTAGAGATCATATATTTTTAAATTTTTAAATACTAGATAATTTTAATTATTCTCACAATGCTTAAGGAAACTTGTTAAGTGGTCTTAATTTGGCCCAAAAGAAACCCAAAAATCCCCTTTCGGCCAACTTAATGCCCACGTGGGTCTTTACTTCTGCTAACTGGGCTTTGGCTGCGCATCCTCGCTGGGCCGCGCCGTCGACCTGCATATGGCTGAGCGTGATCTCAGCGGCACGTTGATGATCGACGGCTACCGTTTGCCCTGCGTGGAATAAAAGCGCCGGCCGCTGGTGACCCGAACCCTAGCTCCATTTTTTTTTTGCTCCCTCCGTCTTTCTGGCGCCGCGCAGCTGAGAGAGAGGAGAGCGAACGAGCGGGCGGCGCCGGCGTCGGGTCGCGCGAAGTTCGGCTGAGGGGCGCAGCCTGCCAGAGCGTGCACCGCAAGTTGACCTGCACCACCGGAAGGCCCGCTCGCCGGAGCTCGCGTGTAGCGCTCGTGGCTCCTCCTCTGTTCCAGCACCGCGCGGGCAAGCAGCCATGGCCTAGGAGCAGCACGGTGAGTCTGGCATCTCCTCTCTCATCCCCTGGATCGAGCCAGTTACCGACCGACGCTGGCGGGTTGCGTTGTATTTCCGCATCATTTGATCTGGATCTGACCGTGAGCTAGGGATTTCTGTTGCTCCTCGCGGCAGCAGGTGGTGGGCGAGATGCAGAATATCTTGGACCGGGTGCAGCGCCAGCTCTCCTCCACCTCCACCTAGCACCTCCTCGAGGGCCCTCTCTTCAAGCAATCTGGCATGGTAAATCTGCTCCCTACTTGGTCGATTTCATTTCCCTTCTTCCTGTATTCTAGCTTGGTTGATGTTCCCTGTCACTTTGATACTAGGATACATAGTGTAGGGCATCTAACACAACACCATATGATGATGCAAACTGTTGTCCCCTAAAATGCAGTACTATTGTTTAACAGGTACTTGCATACTAGTAGTATCAGGATCAGGAATACTAGGTGAGCATATTGAAGGTTCAGATAGTGAAAAACATTGTTCCGAAAATATGCTGTGTTTCATTATCTATTTCAAAGATCCAGTTTTATTTTTTATTTTGGTAGCTATTTCAGTGCTTCAATTTCAGTTTTATTAGTTCAAAACTTCAAATGTCTTAGCTTGATTGGTTTTATTTGATAGCAGCTAAGCCACATTTGCTTCTTGGTTCTAACAGTCGCTAGTGTCTCTGGAACAACTGTGTGGATTTCTTCAGAGCCGGCTTCAATGTTTCTCTAGCAGCAAGTGTTCAACGACAAGTGTAGTACTGCACTAACAGAGCAGTTCAGTTAAGTGTGTAGTTTTTTTTATCTACACCACATGATGTCTAGTTAAATGTACAGTTTTTTTCATGCTGACAGCAGCAGCTATTTTGTGTATCTGAGTTGCAGGTCAGCCAGCAGCATGTAGCCTAGCAGCGTCAGCAGCAGTGTTCGTCCTACAACATTATTTAAACGCTGTTAGTTCAGCAGTGTGATTATTGTAAATATATGTATCTGTGTTGTGATTCCCATATGCATATGGGCTGTAATTGGAAGAATTCTTGGTTTATATATGGCTGTAATGGATAATTGATATTATTCGATGCGAGAACTTAAATATTATTCTATGTGAAAACTGAAATGGGCCGATTCTAGCTATTGACTAAATGGGCCAGTCCTGTAATGACAAAATTAGTAATAAAAAGTGAGGGCATGCATTTGGGCTGAAATGTAATTGGGCTACATCCTACGTGGCACTTATGACATGTCATTATCCATGCAAGCAATATACATGGGCATCGCCGCGTCGGCAGTGGTTGTCTTGCAGGCGAGCCGCGCGCCGCCGCGCGTCAGCCGCCGTCTTTGCCGTGCGCGCCGCGCGCCTCCGGCGTCCGGCGTGCATGGGCGGCGCGCCCGCTGGCCGCTTTTACCGCGGCCGCGTCGCCTTTGTGAAGCACGACACGCCGCTCGTGCCGCCCGTGAGGCCGTTGGAGCCACGTCGGCGCCCGGCGCCGGAGCCGCGGCCGGCGAGAACCTAGCGCGCTGGCGCGTGGCCAGTGCATGAAGCGGCGACGGCTGGCGCGGCGCGTGTGACGGCGGTGGCGTCGCGGTGGCGGAGCGCGGTACGCAGTAGAGGTGGGAGGAGGAGAGGCGCCAGCGGTGCTCCGCGGCGGGCGCAAGGCGAAGCGCAAGTGAGAGGCGCGTCGCCCGGTGATTAACGCGCGGCAAATAAGGCGAAAGCGCTAGCTGCAAGCAGATGAGGCGAGGGGCGAGGAGCGGCGCGTTGCTGTCACGGCGGTGCTAGCGAGGTGACGATGGACGAGGCCGCGAGGAGTTAGGTTTGGAGGCTTGAATGTTTTGTTGGGTACATTCATTGTTTGTTGGGGTTTTGTTCATGTTGGACTTGGAATGTTCAGAGTTAGGCAAAGCATAACGGGGCTACGCCGCGTTCTTGAATTCGTGCTCGGACGTGCCACGGGCCGGGGGCGGCCTGTGCACGGCCGGTGCATCGGGCGCCGCTGCTGCTCGGGCGGGCCAAAATGTCGGGCCCGCGGGCGGCCGCGGGCCTCGGTTGCATGCACACATATAGCAAGCAACAATGTAAGCATCAATGTCGATGTGGCAATTCATTCGTGACGGTTATTTTCCGTCATAGGAAATGGGCTTGGCCGGACTAACAAGGGCTCAGCTCTATGGTGACGCGGTTTAAATCCGTCATCGATTGCGATGTCTGTGATGGATTTTCGTAAACCGCCACGCGAGGTCAATCCATTTACGCTTAATCCGTGATGATTTCCAAACCATCACAGATCTTGTTTGTCGACCCAGATTTTAGTGATCCGTGATGCCAAAATTTCCATCCGCATTAGCGGGATTCTTGTAGTGTTATTCACTTTTACATTTTGCATGTGTCTAATTTTGCATACCCTAAGGGTTGCCTAGTTTTCGATTACCCTTTCCATGGGTTATCCATGGGTAGTAGTAGATTGCCTTTCCCTCGTGGAGTCGCATGGGCCGGCCAATTCTTCATCAGCGCCGCCGGTGGCTGGCGCCCCGCGCATTCAACGGCGACGCCCACCGCCTGCGTCGTGACCGTGCGGCAACCAAAGAACCCGGCGATCTTCCCGTACCCCAACAAATGCCCATGACACCTTCCCCACCCACGGCGGCAACCATGGTTGCCCCTCGCCCACTCCGATGTTCCGCCACGAGAGACCTTCGGTGGGTGGATCCATTTGCTTTCGACCTTCGGCCTCCTCCTCCACGCGTGTGGCGACGGTGGCTTCTCTCCGATCACCCGGTTCACGTCGGCTCCTCTCCATCGCCCGGCGCGTCTCTCCCCGCCCACGACCCACCAGATCCCACCGACCGATGAAAGTGGCGGCCAAGCTTCCCCCGGCGGCACAGGAAACAGATACTTCAACAGTAGTAGTAGTAGAACCAATGACTCAAAGTGAAACAAAATATCGGGCAACTTTTATTGATTAAAACTCAAAAAGTATTTATGTTTATGATGTGTAATAAATATGTTTAGATTGATAGAAAAATATATCTTCACAATAAATTTATTGGGAGATACAAATTTTGATATTATTTTCTTCATAATTGATTAAATTTTTTTAAAAATGCACTCCTTAGGGAGTGAGATGTGCAGTTGTACACTTATTTTGGAACCGAGAAAGTATTAATTAACTTTTTTTTAAAGAAAAGTGACAGAAGGAAATGAATCACTTTTCCAAATATAACAATTCTTTTGTTTCGTTTGTTTTGTTGCTAGATAGACTGGCCTAGAAAATCGCCAGACAATCTGGCGCTGGTTGTAGATTTGCGCGCCAAGATTTTTCCTGTGCCCGCGAAAACCAAAATTCCCATCTCGCTCTTTAAGGCCCAAGGGGAACCATTCCACCATTCTCCGTCCCCAAACCGCGCACCGCACCGCGAACAGAAACCATCCACCCAACACAATGAGCGCCGCACGCAGGACAGCCCGGTCTCCCGCAAGCGTCCGCTCGTACCCGCCCACGCCTCGCCGGCGGCGTGCTCCGGCAGCGGAGGACTTGGGGAATCGGGGCCAAGGTGAAGTGTCGCCTCTTCGCTGCGGGCCTCGGCAGCCGCTCCACCGTTGCCTCCACCGCCGCCACTGCTGAGGTGCGTTTCTGCTCGGCCAAAATCCAAGAGTTCCGTAGTGTCGCTGAGTTCGGAGGATGCTTGGGGCATTGGTGGATTCAGGTTGATTCTATTCCAGAGTTTGTGGTGTGGGATTTGGGCATCTTTGTTAGTTCAGATCGGTTGTGCATGCATTACTATTTACTAGTCCCTAGCTGTTGAAATCCACAAAAAATGGATGTTCACTTGGCCCTGCGTTTGCATATACACAGGTTCGATGCAATGCCAGGTAGAGTGTTGAGTGTGGATTTTTTTTTTAAAAAATGTGCGTTGATTCATGTTCTGTTATATAAAGTTTAGAGCTTGATTCCGTGAATCTCATTGAACCGTTGGTCAGTATTATGTTAGATCCTTTTATGTTAGGCTAGATGCGTTTAGTAATTTCCTTGTTGGAACCATGCAAGTATCTCTAAATTTTTATGACTGAAAGTCACTGGGATCTTCCCCACAGAATTTGTCCTAAAGAAAAAAGCGGGCATTTGTTACCTAGCATATTGACATTTGGGATTTTGGAGATTCCATTGATGCTTGACAGAGCAGGAGCAGTGTATGTTCCATTACTCTTAACAATCCTCTCTGACGGGATTTTGTGGCCACTGTAAAATGGCACACCAATCCCTTATTCCCTTCTGGTGTACAATTTGATTGATTTATTTCGGACTATTTGCATCTACCTGATGCTGTTTTGGGGCACCCCTTGTAGGTGGACAGGCTACGTCGCCGAAGTCAGCTGATCCTTGTTGCTGGTGCTGTGGCATCCACAGCAGTGTCCTTCATTTGGGTGATGAGCAGGCGCAGGAGGTACAGTGCCCAGCAATTTGCTCGACTCAATGGGGCCATTGTTGGGCTTGCAACTGCTGTTCGTGCTGCCACTGCTCCAGTCGAACCACACCCTGATCTGTACCCCACTGTGATGGGCGTCCCTGGCTTCATTGAGGAGAGCAGCTTCTGGTTGTCCTCTCCTACCTCAATGAGGGCAGACCCCGTGGGGCAGCGTTTCTGGCGATGTCTCAACCGCATCGTGTTCTGTGGATCGAGCATATCCTCGCCAAGCGGGAGCTCTGAGCTAGCACTAGAAGGATGGTTAGATGGTTAGGAAGTAGCAGGTGACTTTGGCGGCTACCAACCCACCACTCCCTTTTGGTGATGCAGTTGAGATGAGTTTGGTGTCATTGTAGTTGCAATATTTGATGGATGGTAGCATGACAGTGTATGCCGTGATTGTAGCAGCGATATTTTGTGAATCTAGGTGCTTTGGCACTTCCAAATCTCCAGTTCTAAATTCGTACTATTGTTGTTGCGCTGTTGATTTCTGCATAAGATGGATGGAGGGTTGAGTTGAGTTTATGCTTATCTGCCACAGGGCAAGTAACGATGAATGAGTAGAGTACCTGTGATTGAGATACCTTTATGTTTTGGTACACGCTTATTACGGTGGAAACAGCTAAAAATCTGTTCACTGAATCTAGCCTAGCAAGTTTGTGAATTAGATTTGATTGGCCTGAAATCTCACCACTTTAACCAAACCTCATAAAACTAATGAAAAAGCAGAACTGCTTCATCGAACTCTGTAGCCCCATGACTATGAGCAAAACTTATAAATCTTGAATTGTGAACAGGTTTCAATATTCCGAAATATAAAGTCTTTCTATCTCTTAGTAATAATTCACAGAACTTGGGACGCAAAACAAAATTGAATTACACAATCATATGCAAGAGGAAGGACGAGGAGCCAAGAAATTACCATGGCCGCAATTTTGTATTCCCTACACTGCTGCTAAAACGACGAAGCAAATGAAAGCAGCAGAGGAGGAACTTGATTGAACGCAGCAAGCTTCCAAATAGGAGAGGAGAAGAAATGTCTTGTTACCAGGTAACGTGGGCTTTAATACTACTCAGTCCAGTTTCACCACGATATGCCATACCGGTTAACAAAAAATCTGAACCATCAGTCTGCCTGATGTGGCTCAACTATGATTCCACATAGTTCACCTTACACACTCCACCACACAAGTTCCTAGAAACGAAATTTAAAGAAACAAATCCATTCGCTCGACTCAAACGCTTGACTCAAATCCTTTCCTTGCAATTGAGAGTTCATGGAAATTAATCTCCATCATTGCTATTCCTTGGTTGCATCCGGCAATAATCCTACACAAATTAGTGTACTCCCTAGTCACAAATTTCAAATGGTCCAGAAGCAAAAAAAGGTATGTTTCATCAAAACTGAAAACATGAGCGATGATTAACAAAATTTTAGTGAGCAAACAATTTATATTCAACAAATACATGTCATAACCTACTTAAAATGTATTGAACTACTTCATAGATGCTATTGGATACCCTTATTATCCTGTACCAACTAGATTCATAGTGTCCCCTTACATGAACCATTATGGAGGAATGTAAAGTTTCTTTCCTTATATAATTAGAGGATAATATATGATGCCATGGCATATAATTTATAAAGCACATATGAAATTGTGTCTACTGTTCCTGTGGATATAGATTATTGCCATCAGATAGTTTAGAAAGTAAATAGATCTGTAGTTTATAAGTCATGATGTTCATTATTCACTATTCATCGCCATCATCAGAAGTAGCATTGTGAGTAAAGTCGCCGAGGAACATGAACTTTAGAATTACCTTTGTAAGTCCTCTATATATACAACATCAGAAACTGCTCCGAGGTTAAGAGCAATAATATTCTCAAGCCTGCAAGGGAAGAAGCTTGTATATTGTAAACTTCTTTGGTAATAAAAAACTCAGATGGATTATTTCTGCCAAATTTGATACCAATCCATCAACTATGCACACTGTATGTCCATGACAATTTTTCACAATAACCATTTGTAACATTTGTTCTATTTTGACAAGTTCTTATTTAAACATAATGCCCATATATGTGTGTCAAAGGGATACCTGTAAGTAGTGGAGTCCCAAATCCGAATAGTCCCATCAAGTGAACCAGTAATTAGTTTCGATGATCTGGGTGATGGTAAACAACACTAACATGGTCTGTATGCCCTTGTAGGTATTCCCTGCGCCGATTTATCTCCAGGTCCCAGATCTGGTTGAACAAAAAAAAAATGCCAGAACACATTGGCAATGGTATTAACCATGGAAACAGGAACACATTGGCAATGGTATTAACCATGGAAACAGCAGATGAATAGTATGAATGTACTCTACAACTAAAGATGCAAAATGAAACCTGTGCAGTCTGATCCTTTGAGCCAGTGATAAGGTGGTGACGATCAGCACCGGTGATGAAATTAACACAGAGAAGGCCATCCTGATGCGTGTCGGACGTGATGGTGTTGCACACTTCAGAGTTATTAAGGTCCCAGATCTGGGAATGCAATCATAGCAGGTCCATTTGAAAATATGTTCTTGGAAAATGTTGATTGAATATCATTATTTCTTGTTACATTACCAGTTTAATAAGGAAAACAGAAATCAAAGTACCACGAGTTTCCTAAGCTTCCAAAGAGAAAAATTAAAGATGACAAGATGAGATTCAAACCTTGACAGTGCCATCCCATGACGCCTTGGCGAAGAAACCAGGGTCCTCCCGGTTGAAAACTAGTTGTGACACTCTGTCAGTGTGTCCCTCGAATGTACAGTACACACCCGGGCCCCATCTCAAAGTCCCAATGCACGTCCCAGTGCCAGAGCTTAATCAGGTGATCATCATGAGACGATGACAGCACATATGAATCAGTGGGATGAACATCTAAGGACATGATACGTCCATCATGAGCTTCGAAGCTTGTGGGGTCTTGGTATCCATCGTAGCTGTACACATGAATCCACCCATTGCCATCTCCAGCCACAATCCATTCGTCTTGTGGGATGAATTTAGCAACATAAACTGCAAAGTTCCGCAATGTGATTAAACATCACGGAATGATGTGGGAGCAGCTAATTGTAAACAGCTAAGTAGATCAATTAGAAAGCTTCCATGCCTGGTTCGTCTTCAAATGAATTCAAGACTTCCTGCGGGTAAATGAAAAAAAAATGAACTAACTAAGTTTAATCTGATCATCAAAATTAACTGGAGTAAGAGCCATATTCTACTGAGCATCTGAGTGCAAATGTACCATTTTCTTGTAGTTCCAACGGCGAAGAATCCCCCCTTCATGAGTTGTAAGAATCCTGCGGCAGGCAATTATTATACCACCAGGCATGTAGTATTTCGACTCCGTGTTGCTCAGCAAACACAAGGTACATACTACTCACTCTATTCCAAACTATAAGATGTTTTGACAATTTTTAGATACATAAATTTCGCTATGCATCTAAATATATCCTTATGTCTAGATACATAGTAAAATCAAGGATCTAGAAAAGCAAAAACGTCTTATAATTGGAATGGAAGGAGTACTGCAAGAGAAATCACCATGGTTCCTTAGGATGCACTTGGACGGATGACACTTTATGTGCGTTCACCGTGGCTATGATCTGGTTCAACCAAATGTGTGGCTCGGTCATCAGTTCAGAGGAACCAAATGCGAAGGTTCATCTGTATATTTTTCTTAATAAAAATGAATTCCTTAATTAGCAACAAAAAGAAGATATATAATTACCTCAATTTTTTTGTCTGCTGAGCTGCTGGACCAAAGTACCAAACCCCCAGGAAAACCATTCATAAAAAAAAACAAGAACCTTAGCATTTGGTTCATGGGAGATGGGAGAGGTCACTGAAAAATGAAAAAGGCAGTAAACTTACATTGGAGGAGGATGCCTCTTCAGCTGATGGAGCAGAAATACAATTGAGCATCACCTCTTGCACCCCATCATCGGCCGACTCTTGCGCTTTCCTGAATAAATTTTCATATCCTCTGGACGCCGAGGAACTAGCAAGCTCTAGTTCCTGAGAACGGTTCACTGCGACGCTCCACAGCACCAAGCCTTCGTCGCTGTCCCATGGTCGTGGTCGTTTGAGCAGCTGCTTCCTAGTCATCAGGGCAACGGTATAGGTGCACCTTGGAGGCACGAGGCCGTGGAGCGGCAGATTCGTGTGGTACCTCTTGGGGCTCTTGCACAAAATCCTGAACGCCACAGGATCGTCATGCTTGTTGTGTAGCTGCAGCAAGCAGGAGGTACCTCTTGGCTTGGAGATGAAGCAGAGTTCCGTCGGGTGAACGTCAAGCAGCTCACTGTCGTCGTCTTGGATCCAAATTTCTGTTTCATCCAAAGCACGGATAACCTCTCCTATATCAGGCCGTTTGTGCCTGTCCAGTTCAACACATTTCAGTGCTATTAGGATGCATCTCTTCACTTGCTGGCAATATGCTTCCACTGACCGGCCCTTGGATGTCTCCTGCTGCAGCCTTTTCCTCCAATTTCCATGTACCTACAGATTGAGTTAACAGCGCAAGGTAAGATCGATCGTTAGATGAGAAAAATATCCGTGCGCATTGGTCCACATACAAAATGAAAGGCTGTTTCTGCCCCTTACAAGTTCGACAAAGTTGACAAAGTCTTCTTCGGGTTGAAACGCTGGGTCAGGGTAATCCCTACGTCCTGTGATTATCTCCACCATTATTACACCCAGGCTGAATATGTCGTGCTTCTTTGAAATTATTCCTCTATTAATGGACTCTGGTGCCATGTATGCCCTGCAGAACATCATAATATCGCACATGGTTCTGGTAAAAAGAAAATGCAATTTAACAGCCAAGGGCAATACTCACAGTGTCTCCGGCCCGACTCGGTGTCACAGTGAAATGCATTGGTTCACCAAATAGTCTTGACAGACTAAAATCTCCAATTTTGGGCGTCATGTTCTCGTCCAGCAATATGTTGTTGGGTTTCAGGTCCAAATGGATAATAGGACTGGGAAGTCCCTCGTGAAGGTGCCCTAAACCATCACAAATTCCCTTCATTATTTTGTAGCGTGTGCACCAATCGAATCCACAAAATTCGTCTGCAAAAGCAAACCAAATATTGTATATGTCCCAGCTTTCAAGTTTAGAATAACAAATAAGAAAAGTGCTGCACACCGCCGTACCTGAAATATAGTGATTGAGGCTTCCGTTTTGAAGATACTCAAAGCAAAGTGCCCATTTTGTTTCCTCAGCAACGACACATTTTCCATTGTATTCTACAAGTTTGTTTTTGTTTCTGCACAGTAGCCAACTAACAGTACAATATTTTCATGCTGGACACGGCAAAGGTTTGTGGTCTCTGTTTCGAAGTGCCTTGCAACCTCCCATGGAAGAGATGAGTGGAGAATCTTCACGGCCATGATTGTCCCATCTTCATAAATTCCTATTTAAAACCTTATTTTAGTAAAATTAAATATCAAGTGGTACTGGGTTTTGAATGGATAGCTATTTTTTAAAAAACAAAATCAGATAGGACAGCTGACGATTATCTCTACAACATAAAAAGAACAAAAGTAAGACTATTTTTTGGTGTGACTTTGTTGTTGACTCTGCCGTGACCCTACCATGCGATACACACCCACCCCTCTCCCAAATTTCAGCAACCATCATGGAAAGAAATTTCTAAAAAAAAGAAACAATCCTACCACCGAAATCTCAGCCCACCATCATGGAAAGAAATTTCCTAAAAAAAAGAAATACGCAACGTCACAGCTCACAACAATTTTAAAAAAAGGAAACAATCCCACCATAACACCTCTGCAACCATCATGGAAAGAAATTTCTAAAAAAGAAACAATCCCACCACCAAAATCTCAGCCCGCAATCATGAAAAGAAATTTACTAAAAAAAAAAAGAAAACAATTCCCACCGTAACACCTCCTGCTCCTTGACTCGGTAAATGTACAATCAACTCCTCCTCGTGATTGTCGGCACCTCCTCGTGCCACGCCCTCAATCACCTCCTCATCGCCACGCCTCCACTTCCTCCTCCTCATGCGACGCCCTTGCAAGACCGGGAAACCGCGACCTCCACGACACCGGAGTTGCGCCGTCGGACGCTGGAGTTGCGCCACCGATCGACCCTTCTCCGCGTGAACGCTGCCACTCATGAGACCTCGCCACGCCTCCTCCTCCTTGTGCGCCACCACCGCCTGCCTCCACGACGCGACACAGCAGGATTGCTAGGTGTGCCAATCTCTTCTCATCCCTTCCTGCTATGCGAAAGTGCATGCGAAAATCGAACCCTAATCCGTGGACGTCGCTGGACGAATCACTAATTATATGGATTGTGAAACTGGGATACACACCCATTTTGCATCTAGAATGCACATCTTTAACAGATTCTTATAATATGCTGCAGCGCCGAATCTTCAATGCAGATTTGATTTATGTACAATGGCATTCACGAATTTTCCCAATAAAATTTAATGGTTTAAAAAGTTGTTATAGAAATATGTTGTTTGATTAATTTAACAGAAATTTAATTTGTGGAAAAAAGTAACTTATTTGCCTCCTACAGGCCAGTTCATCAAATTAAGTGCTATTATGTGCTGTGTTTTTGTTTTAGTTTTGAACAGCAGGCTGACATTGAATCTTCTCTGATCCAACACGTCCATTCGCCCCAACCCTTACACCAGCGACGGCAAGGCCGAGGTCGCCACCCTGTGTCGTCACGCCGACAACGCCAAATTCCTGTCCCTGTATCGCCCAGTCTCCGGTTCTGGCACCGGCGGCTCATGATATTGTGAAGTGCCTGATCTCCAACTGTCCCCGGTGAGGTAAGGTAACATAGAAGGATTTTCTCTCGATCTACCTCTGTATCTGTCGATCTCCCTACGATTGTGCTGAGCATCAAGAGGATTGAGGTCGTGGACTCAGGTATGGCATGGTGAAGGACCTGGTAGATTTGCCACTCCCACTCCCAGGTTTGCTTACTTTGCTCTTTTATTCTTCCCCATATTCTCACATTTTGTATGAAGAAGAAATATTTCAACATCTTTTGCAATGAATAAGGTTACAACAATTGAATATTTCGCTACATGAACAACTCGATCACTGGGCTATGACATTACTCTCAGATTCTCATTACAATCAGTCCGAAAAAGACATCACTTAACTGACGTGAAGAGCAAATGAGTTAGCTAGATAAAATGTTTAGAATGCTAGAAAGAAGCTAAATAATGCATGCATAACTATCATTATGCACCTTAGTTTGGAAAGCAATAAAGTGCAATGTTATGCTTAAAAAATTGACATACAGGACATGAATGTTTGCACAGCGCATAGTGATGCTTAATAATCAGGTTCTAATTTATTGACCAGTTAGGACTGCATCTCAGCAAGGTTCGGGCAAAGTGGGAGGTGCAAAATTATTTTTTTGTCAACCTAAAAGTATGTTTCTTGTTCTGCTTTTTTTAGCCTTGTTTGCCTCCCTGAATCTTAGCCCTGTTCTGCTTTTTTTTTTTTTTTTGGTAGAGGATTTTTTAATCTTCTAATGTTTTTGGGTTTCAGTAGATGTCTCACTAAAGCTGGAGTTTGTAACGTAGGTCCACAACCAATATTCGAGAGGTCACAAATCAACATTCAAGCCATATAAAGGTATAATCGTAAACCTGCCCGGACATATCCGTTTTCTATGCAGCCAAAAATATCAAGCGTTAAGTAGTCGCTAAAGATTTCAGAACCTTAAGTAAGGCCTCTCCGTATATGTAGCTTGATCACTTGATGTTCTATAACCTGTTTGTACTTGTACATGCATTTTGCTTTAGTCCTGATGGAACTAACTCACATCGTTGGTGGATCAAGTGACCGAAACTAGGAAATATATCATTGTTGTTTGTGGCTATGTATGAGGCATTTGGATTTTCATTTGACACAAGTAAGATTTTTCTAGCTCTTTTATGTATGCATTACCAGGAAGCATAGTTATACATAATTATCTGTTGACAACAGCTAGCAATTGCTATCGTATATGTTTTTTTGTGACATTCTTTCGTGTTCTACTATATTTAAACTGTGATTTCCCTTCCAACTGATTCAGTTAATTTTTTTGTATAAAATATTCACTGTCCAATATATATTTTAGGTGACAGTAATAGTAAGTACCTTTTTTAGGTGCCTTAAGTCAGTTTGGTTCACAAACTTTTCTTGCAATGTTGCCCTGTTCCATTGTGCTTGTCTTAGATGAACAAAGCTAAATGCTGACCTTGAAAGATGTATTGTACAGTAGCTGCATATATCGCATATGATTTTTTTCAGCCTCCAGATTTTATTACTGACAATATGTTCAATGATCTCCTGATGCCTGTAGCTTGAATTTATCCAGTTCCTTTATTGGGTCTACTATTGCAGATCAGTGCTACATCCAGGCACTCGCTCCGGCGTCCTGCGAGCAGTGGCAGCACCCTCGCCCCGCCCGACTGCAGGAACGCCCCACACCAGCCCGCCCCATCGGGCCTTGCCGCTACCAGGACACCACTTGTGAGGAGCAACTGCATCCCAGCAGGAACCCAACTCGTCGTCTGACGCCTCACCCTTTGTACTTTTTTTCCCTATGTGTGCAATGCCCCTACTTGGCTTCTCTGGTTGGACAGTAGATGATAGATGATGTCCAGTTTGATGTGCATATTATCTTGAACGTTTGATGTCAAATAACCGTGCTACACTTGGTATTGTTTACAGTGTCCGGTTACGGCATATTATGATGATTATTAGTGAGGGATCCAGTATACTCGATGACTCCACTTTGATAAAATAGAATGTCTACAATCGTTATAGCCCATAAAATAGAGTTTACAAACCCACGAAATCCATGATTGATTGTGTTACTTACACAAAACTTGTTTGGATTAAATATCAATTTAATATTATTGTTTAATTTTATAGTATTGTTATCTTATCATGCGATCCATGTTTTTTTATATAAAATTTAGTTATCCCGTAGCAACGCACGGGCATTTAACTAGTAGTATAAAAAGAAGAAAAATTCCTGACTGGACATTCCAATGAAGTGACAACAACAAAACCCATTCATACTAACTTCAAAAGCAAACTTTGATCGTACCTTGTACATTGTTCCATGGCTGCCTTGACCAATTACCCTATCAGACGAGAAATCATTTGTAATGGCTTTCAGTAGATTAAATGGTAGACTCCTCGGCGTCACTGTTGGGCAGTTGGACCTCCTGTCTGTGTGACCAGATTCTGCTTGCACAACATTTCATTACACGTAAGAGAGTAGTTATGTCCAATTGTATTTAGGCATAAAAGAGAACATGTATGATCTATCATTACTAAAAGGCCTTGTAACAACGATTCAAATAACTCAAGAATACTAGGGGATTTGCTCTAGGAGGGCTTAAATCGTTTTTATTACGGGTTATACATACACATAACAAAAAAGGCACTGCTTTAAACCGGGCTATGCCATGGGTTGCAACGAGATGCCCTGATGACCTCTACCTACATTCATGAGTATAGCACTGCCCCAAGATTCTAAGAATAGGGTGTGTTGCGAGTTTATGACATCTTCTGGCATTGTCCGATCGTCATGGTTCAGGAGATGGATACTTGCATCTTCTGGCGTTGTCATAGATCACAGGCTCACAATAAACTAGAAAAATTAGAGAACGGACGCACTCCAACAGTCAGAATCAGATCAATTAGTCCTATCGGTTTCAAAGGTGGTTTTCTATTTTATAAAATAAAAAAATCTAGTTTATCATAAAATATACATAAATAATTTAATTAAAATTTAAAAATAAAACTAGTATACGTTTACCACCCCCGAAACCCTAATTCATTATCCTCATGTCGAGCTTGAGAGCAATTCCTATTAGCTACTACGGATATGATTAGCAAGATTAGACTAATTCTTAGAATTAGTCTATAATTAGAAATAGATTAGATCTAGTAATGAGTAGATTAGAGGAGCTCCGGCCTGTCGGATCTTTTCTCTGGTGTATTCGTGGGATCAAGTTCTTCGCGAGAAGAACTTTCTCCAAGATTCACTGGTGAGTCAACTTCTTATTAAAGTAAGCTTTTGGTTTATATTGTTCTTCTTGTTTGTAACTCTCTTTTGAGTACTTTAATCTTGGCCATTACTTGATTAAGGGAGTAATTTTTAGTGTAAGCATGGTGCTTAGACTAGGTTATTTGTGAATGCCCCCTATTGGCCCGGAATCGGTGGTAGTATCATGAAGGTGACTTTTATAGCTTCATTGAATCCTCTATAGCCCACCTCTCGTCAATAGGCGAATGGTAGACTTTCGTCTGTTCTTAGTAAAGTAATTTTGTATTACTTTATTAAGAATTAGCGTCCTAGATAGAACAGTATGAAGCAACGTTTATGAGTGTTTGAATTAGATTTACTTGAGTAGTCTCCTTTATCTCGCTAGTTTCTCTTGATTGTGAAGTTTGGGTTAAGTTAGATCTTAGTTATATTCACCTACTGTTCCTTTGGGTTCGATATTAAAACCGGGAGTTCATCTTTTGGTGAAGTGCTACAACCGTATTTCTATTTGTGCGCTTGCGGATATCTCATCTTTATTGTGAGCAGTTTAAAAATACCAACAACCTAGACAATAGTCAAATTGGGAAGCAGCCGGACTTGACTTCAACTAGCATGATGACATCAATATATACCTATACCCATCCCTTCAGCTATATATGGTGGGATGCAGAGCCTTCAAGGGCATGGCATAACAGAATACAACCAACATGGCAACATATATAGTAAGATATAACTCTTATAATATCTTGTAACTCTCTCACTCCTGCCCGAACTCACGAGCAGTCATGATACACAACGGCGGATAAACAAACGATGCAAGGGGGGCTAAATAGTAGAAAGCTAGAAATCATACAACATATCGGCGTCGGGTGGGGCTAAATGCCTAGACTACGAACTGTTTTTGGGCTGAGACTAAAGATCACTACTACAAAAAAGATTTTGCATGGCGTTTAGAAATCTTTAACCGTGAAAAACTGCCACGGTTAATGCCACGATTAACCATTAACCGTGGCGGGTTTTATTCATTAATTGTGATGGTTCAAAAAACCACCACGGTTAATCAGCATTAACTGTGGCGTTTATTGTAATATAACCGTCAAGGTTAATGACGGCCCGGCTTGGAGCCCATTCGGCCCGATAACGCCTCTTGTATATATACCAGCTCTCTTAGGGTTTACTCTCCACTCCCCCTCCTCTCACTCCACCACAGCCACCAACCGCACCCGCACCTCCCCTCCCTCCGCGAAATCACCGACTCCTCTCTCTCTCTCTCACACACACTCTCTCTCTCTCTCTCTCGGCGCACCCGACACACCCCTTCATCTCTCGGTAGCGGCGGGCGAGCTTCAGCGGCCAACGGGCGAGGCCGGGCCACCCGATGCCACTCGCGTCCACGAGGCAGCGCTGGGCGGGCGGCGATGGCGGTGCATTGCACGCGAGGAGGGCGACATCCCGGGTGGCAGATCCGGCGGCGAGGCGGTGGATTGTGGCGCCCGCTCCCTTTGCGTGGCGGAGAAGCGGATCGGCATCGGGCCTCACCGTCAGCGGCGTCCGAGGAAGCGGATCCGCGGCGTGTTTGCCCTCGCTCCGGCGGCAGCCCCGCCGTCGCGCGCTGGAGGAGGCGACCGGGCGTCCCTCGCGGATCGGGCGGTGGCAGATCTGGAGCAGCGGCGTCCTCGCCGGATCGGGACGTGGAGCGGGCACCATGACGACATCGGCGGATGGGCTCGCGGATGGGCCCTGGATGGCTCCTGTGCGGGCTCGCTGTTTTTTATTGTTTTATTTTATTAACTGTGGTGGGCACAAGAACCGCCCCCATTAATCACCCCATTTACGGCGGCCATCTGTTCATGGCGGGCACGTTGTTCGTCACGGTAAATTCCATTTGCCCGCCACTGTAGTTGTTTTGTATACTAGTGATGTGTTCTTAACTATTTTGGGGCATCCTGTCTGAACTAGTATAAATCTTTATATCTTATGTGTTACCCCATGGAAACCCCTTGCGCGACACACCAAATTTATTTGCCAATGGTATGGAACATCGACAAATATGAATCCTAGTCCTAGACCATTATTTTGTGAAAACTAATCCTAGCGGAATTCTATGTAGGCCAACGAGTTTGGTAATTGTAATTATAAATATTAATAGAATAATAAAGAATAGTCACTTACTTTCGTATATCTATGTTTCCTTCTATTTCCACCTGTTATATACGTTGATCATAAGAGATGAGAAAGGTAAAGATTATACCCGATGTCGAGACGGACGTGACGATGCTCTTCCTAGATGCATGTGTAGACTGTCGATCATGAAACTGTCAGGGAAACTTGAACTCATTACAACTAGAAGTGTAATGGACAGTGCGGATACAAAAGATACTTAAAATCGATAGAGTAAATGGTTATTGTTATGGACATGACCACATGAGTGAGTCTTAACTAAATACTTGTGTGAAACAAAGACAGAGGCTTGATAAAAAGGTGAAAACTATAAATTAGGAGCCCATAAATTATATACAGCACTCCCTCCATTCTAAAAATACTTGATGTTTTAGAATTTTTAATACAGATTAGTGCTCAACTGAAATTACCTATATAATAAGCCTATTTATTGAAGGTAATCATTTTAATTAACGAATAAGCTTCTCGTTAAAAATAATGTTTGGAGGCATGCAACCTACAATCTCAAGCTGATATGCCTAATCTATTGTCCAAATATTAAAACATCAAGTTTTCTACGAATAAATTCAGAATCCTAGCACATCATGTTTACGTACAGGGACTGAGAAAACATGTTGATAATTAATATCCTTATCACAAATGAATAAAATGAGCAAGCACCTAGTTAGAGTTAGCGACGACCCGTTAGCAAAAGGGTGCATCCCAAACCAAGTGTGCCCGATGGAAGATTGCGACAACACATAATCATTGATAGCCTTTGCCAACACTGGAGCTTAATATGCCCGAAGGTTGAATAACCATTGGTTATTCTTGGGATCCTAGTCATGTTGTATTATAATATGAGTAAATAGAAGAGGCATAGATAGAAATTTTGATTTGGTGTGGTTTCAAAGTTTTCTGTTAATTTATACTCCGTATATCACAAATTTTATGTCGTTTTGGCTTTCTAGATTCAAAGTTTTTACAATGTATCTGGACATAGTGTAAATCTAGGTGCATAACAAAAGCTATGTCCCTTAATTTTTTATAAGGGGCGGCAAGAACTTTGCTGCAAATATATTAGATATATATAAAAAGAGAGCAAATAAGTATAAGAAGATCAATTAGCCGAGACCTGCCACCCCAACTAAGGAAGCAACTGTAAGGAAAACTAAACACAACACGATAGCCGGTACTCAGCCAAAAGAAAACCGGCACAACCTCAAAAAAATTAAGAAACTATGAGGTGTTATCGGTAAGTCTCAAAGCCAACTAGAACTGATGTATGTCATCTTTGCAGAATATTGCGAATTGTACCTAGAAAAGCTATGTACCTCGTAAAGCCAAAACGACTAATTTGCAACAAAGGGAGTATCACTTATTACGCTAAAAAGTTTGAGTTTTCTGCAGTAGCATTTGTTAATGTAGAATAATGTAATAAGGTTTATGTAATTTTTCGTAGAGAGAAATCTCTGTCACGAGAATCTCATACAAGCAGGATTAAATCTATGTTCGTACCTCTTGTATCTGCCTGGACGGTATGCTATGAATCATTTCAGTCTCGGTCAATGTAGCGGCAATTTGTTGAATAGTAGGCCTTTGGTACCGATCCTCCATCAAACATTTTGATGCTAGTTCAATACAAGTCTTCACCTGTTGGCAATATACTTCGAGCCGTGATCTAAGCCCCTCTATTTCCTGAAGTCTATTTTTCCAACTAGCATGTACCTCCAAAATTGGAACGACAGAGTCAGCACGATAGAGCCTATAATAAGGGGTCAAACATGTACTGTTTTTATATATATATAAAAGGTTGCGTAAGATCAGTATAAGAAAATTAACATATATTCTTGTTCTTACAAGCTTGACAAGTTTCGAGGTGGCATATCAGCAATCTCATGGTAGCGTTCTCTTCCCATCATTATCTTTGTAATTATAATACCCAAGCTAAATATATCAAATGCAGGTGATAGCAATTGGAATTTCGTGTACTCTGGTGGCAAATATCCACTGCATATCATCTTAGATAGTAAGATTGGAATTAACTGTACAAGCAAGTGCTTAAAAATTGTGCGCATTGTTAAAGAAAGTCAATCACAATAGTATGTAATGAAGTACTAAGGGGCTGTTTGGTTCAACGGGAGAAAGTTTAGTCCCCCCATTTTAGTCCCTTTTTAGTCCCTAAATTGCCAAACATGGTGACTAAAACCAGGACTGGTTTAATCCTTTAGCACCTGGGGTGACTAAAGGGGACTTTAGCCCCTAGCCCTCATTAATCCTTTCACGTGTCTCTCTCTCTCTCTCTCTCTCTCTCTCTCTCTCTCTCTCTCTCTCCCTGTTTCAATCTAGATCAGTTAACTAACGGTGCCCATCCTCTCCCATGGCAGTGCCCTTCCCCCTCCCCTCCATCAATGTCTAAGCTCCCCACACCGACAATGGTGCTTCCCATAATAGCGGAGGTGGTCCCCACACTGGCAGCCGGCGCTTCCCACACTGGCGGTGGTGCTTCCCCCACCGATGGCGGCACGCCCACAACCGCAGTGGCGCTCCCCACACCGGCGGCGACGCTCCCCCACACCGTCGGCAGCGCACCACACCGGCAGGGGTGCTCCCCACACCGATGGCGGCACTCCCCACACCGGGCGGCTGCGCTCCTCCTCCCCATTGATGGCGGCATGCTCGCCTAGCTTCCGGGCGGATTGGGCGGCGGCGGGCATCTCCCCACCAACGACAGAGGTGGGCTCCCTCACACCAAAAACGTCATCTTCCCAGGGGTGTCTTGGTCTTTGTACAATAGCTTTAGTCCCCATTAGTCCCGGAACTAAACTTTAGTCCAGGAACTAAAGAACCAAACAGCCCCTAAGCCACATATATGAAACTTCAACTATTCGAAATCAACACTAACAGTCAATTAAAGAAGCAAAATATGTCTTGGCACAAAGCAGTAGGCTTACTGTGTACCAATAAACTTATTCATTGTTTGTTTTGTTCTTTCATCTCCAATGAGCCTTGACAAACCAAAATCTGCAATTTTGGGCACCATTTCCTTGTCTAGCAATATATTATCAGGTTTTAAATCTAAATGCAATACACGTCCATGTGGTCCATCATGAAGGTAATTTAAACCATCACAAATACCCTTAATTATTTTGTAACGAATGTGCCACTCATGCCCATGTTTTTCATCTGTAAAAAGGGAAAAACAATACTCAAAATGTATTATAAAAACAATTTTCGTTTTACAAGCATGGCCTAAAGAAATATTTAATCACCTGAAATATGATTGCTAAGGCTGCCATTGTTTACGTATTCGAAGCAGAGCGCCACATGCAGTTTTTTCAGCAGCAACTTGTCTTCCATCACACTCCACAACGACTGGTTCTGATTCATTGCAGTAGCCCACTAACTGTACAATGTTTTGATGATCTAGTTTGGCAAGGTTCTGTAACTCATTAGTGAATTCCTTATCATCAAGAGCAGCCATGTCACGAAGTACCTTCACAGCAACCTCTTTTCCATTTGCATTTGTACCCTGTTCATCAGATCAGATCTCATAAAGATGGGGTATATATGGTTTGATTTGGTTTTGGTGATCATGATATTTTAGGGATAGCCGCATTTAGCCTCCCCGTCCCAGTATTAGGCGTAATTTGGAAGGGGAAGCAAATCTAGGTACTGAAAACCCCTAATGGAGAATAGTTTGCTTATTCAAATAACAACCCCCTGGGTCTTCCGCCTCAGGAAAAAGTCTAAAATGCTGAGTGGGTTTGAGTGTTCAAACTAGCCCATTGGAAAAACTATCTACGGGCACCACAAGTCAATACATAATTACAACAAGTGATTTCCTTGCAGACTGAGTCTAGATTGTTAACAAAAACTATTTAAAAAAATTCGGATCACCTAAATCCAAACAAGTTAGTTTATTACTTAGCTAATAAAAATCTAACAAGCAGAAAGTCTGATCCTTGAAGGTGCCAGTGAGGACCTAGTTACCTGCCTAAGCGAAGTCAGGAATGATCTTTGCAGGGCATGCCATTTAATAACTCTTTTGCAAATGGGACCTACACACACTTCCCATTCCTTGCTGGCACATGCCTCTCTAAAAGCGAAGTCAGGAATGATCTTTGCAGGACATGCCATTTAATAACTCTTTTGCAAATGGGACCTACACACACTTCCCCTTCCTTGCTCTCCAACTACAGGTGTTTCATCACTGACGTTATTATTATTATTTTTTTGAAAGAACAGGAGGGGCAGAGGAGCCCCTACTGAAATTTATTGAAAAACAACCAAGCTGATTACAAAAGAAGATTGACAAGAAGCAAAAGAAAAGAAAATAAGATAAGACAAGATGACAGGAGACATTATCATTATGGGGCGGTGTGCATGAAGAAGAACTAGATGACAATGCAAAATGAGGATTCTATACAGGTCAAGTCCTCATGATGATTGATGAGGTACTACCATACGTAATGTGTTTGTGATTGTATTCTATTGCTGTGAATGGTGATTGGTGAAGTATGATGAAGTACCAGTGCCTTATATAGCCAGAATTAGGGTTACATGCATGGATGCAACATCCTTGATCTAGTTTTATACATTTATGTTTTCTAGTTGGTTACAACCAAATCTAGGATATCGAAGATGGTGTTTATCTATGCCTAGTGTAAAAACTTATTAGAGCGTCTCCAAGAGTTTCCAATAAAGCCTCCAATCTATGTTTTTGGGCAACAATAGAAAAAACCCAGCTTCAAGAGTTCCCTATACCACCTCCCAATCTTTTGGCACTTGGAAAAAAAATCACCCAACACACGCAAAGATCCACACTTCTACCACGCACGTAGCAGTCTCCCAATCTTAAGGTGGAAGGGCATGAAAAAAAATAAAGAGTAGGAAAGGGTTCCCGATGCAAAAGATACAAGAGAGAAAGAATATAAAAAGTGGCTAATTGTCACACGCCCAACATGGGCCGTATTCCCCGGGAGAGAAAAAGGGCCAATTAGGGCCCAAGGAGGGGCAGCCGCCACCACCGCCAGCCGAAGCAGGTTCCATGGCGTGCCCCTAGCCGCCAAGACGTGGGAGAGGGCACCGCTGCCACCGCCATCGTTGCCGCCGGTCCCCACCGTCATCGCTACAAGTTACCAGTCCTAGTTGGTTTAGGGAAGAGTTGGTTAAGTTAGGAAGTCAAGTTTGTTAAGATAGGAAGGAGAATCCGACCGATAAGGATCTTCTAGTTTGCATAGGAATCAAGTCCTATGAGGACTATAAAAAACTTGGGAGGATGTAACAGATCTAATCCTACTACTAAAAAGCCTCAAACAAATTGTCGACCGGCGTGCGAAAAACAGCCGCCCGCTCCTTCGCTCGCCCGACGTGCGAAAAAGCCTCGCTAAACACCCTCGGCCGTCGCGCCAGGAACTGCCGCCCGCCCATGACTCCTCCCCACACCGCCCGCCTCCCGAGCCCCAAACTCCCTCTCCGGCGCACCGCTGCGACCCAGCTCCCTTTCCGGCGCGCCGCCCCGAGAGCACCTTGACACCCCCCGCTCCCGGCCTGCCCGACAGACATCCTTCAACTCCGGCGCGATCCCCCGATCCGGCGCATTTGGCCGCCGGCTCCATGCCGCGCGGACAAAGGCCTCGACACCCCCGAGGCTCCGCTCCCGGCGGGCATCCTTCGGCTCCGGGTGTTAGGCGCGTCCGGCCGCGTGCGCGTGCAAGCCGTGCGCCCGTGCGGGGCCTCCACACTACTACGCGCCCGAGTCAAGTCGTGCTCGTGGAATCCATCCGGTACGCCGATCTATCTCCCGGCTTTCTCATCCTCGGCTTCTCGGTCTCTCCATCTTGCCTCCATAGCGATCCCGTCATCGCTTCCCGTCTCTCCGAACAAGCAAACCTGGATAGTGGAGGCCACCGCGCCAGAGTGGGCCGCAAGGTGCCTATTTCCCGATTCCTGATTCCTAATTATCTTGTATTAATCAGTGCAAATATTTTGTTCTAATTACTAATTGCTATCGGTGCAAATATCGAGAGCGGATCAGACAGAGGATGATGGAGAGGAAGAAAGAGAGGTTAGCATCTGAAATCTCATGTTTGGTTTTGGAAATTGATGACACACTTGTGGGACTAATCCTTTGCTCTAAGTGTATGACTTGAGATAGGATTAGGTTGATGACAAGGGAGCATGATGATCATGAACATGGACGATGATGATGGACATGGTGGATCGTCAAGCTTCGTTGATCGGCTTGAGAGGAACCCGGAGATCAAGGCAAAGGTATCTTGATAGGGTTTTCCTTTTCGGTGATCAAGACACGATAGAGCGTGTGATCACATTATAGGATAGATAGCCGATATCAAGAGGGAATGCCGCGACAATCCTTTTGGTGAAGTGCTTCTAGGTCCAATTGACTTGCATATTGCATTTAGGACAATGAGAGCACTAACTTCGATCTTGCCTAACCTATCGACGAGCTAACATGCATGATAACGTGTTCATCTTCGACGTGTTGGCAACCCGTGGCAAGAGGCGAAGCAAAGTTGAAGCAAAGAGCAAAGAAAAAGATGAAGAAGCCGGCCGTCACATGGTGACCGGACACACCGACCGGAAGTGCGACCGAAGCACCAATTCCGACCGGACGCTCCGGGCCGCTCGGCCCGCGAGAGAGCTTGTTTTGGCCAAAGTGATCGGACGCTGCCGATCGGATGCTTTTTTTTGGTCGACCGGACGCATGGACCAGAACCTGAAGTTTGTTGACAAATGCCGGCCGCCGGGGCGTTGTCTCTTGTGACCGGATGCACGCGGTCGGTGTGACCGACCCTCGACCGAACCCGCCGGTGCGTCCGGCCGGGCGAGTCCGGGCCACCCCGCTAAAACCCCCCAACGGCTCATTTTCGAGGGGCTCTCTATATAAACTTGCTTGGCCGGTATTTGGAGCTCTCTCTTGCACATTTGAAGCTTCCAACTTGCTATTGAGCTTGTGATACTTCTCTCCACTCATCTCTCCATCCATAACTCGAATTCTTGGTGAGATTGAGAGTGATAGAAGTGCATTGCATCATCGGTTGCATCTAGAGGCACTCCATCCTTGGAGAAGCCGTGGGATTCTTGTTTTCTTGGGAATTTGCCCGGTTCCCTAGCAGCTTGGAGCAAGAGGCGGTGTTGAGCTCGATTGGAGCTTGTTCGAGGCCACACCGGTGGTTTTGTGAGGGGCCGAGCCTTACCTCGCAGGAGGTTCGCGAAAAGGCGTCGATGAGTGGATTGCTCGTGGCTTGTTGGACCCTCTCTTGTGATCGTTTGCTTGAGCTCCCACCGGGGATTTGGCATAGGCCATTAAGCTTAGCAACTGTCAAGTGAGTGTGTCGCCACAACGGGGAGTAGCGTGCCGGCAAGCACATGAACCTCGGTGAAAAATCATCGTGTCAACCTTGTTGTGCTCGTTGGAGATTTCTAGTTGATCACGGTGATTGGCTTCCACCTCTACACATCGACGTCGGTATATCGTTCACTACTCCTTGTGTATTTACTTTGATATACCTTGTGTAGCCTTGCTTAGGTTGTTAGCTTGTTTAGTGTAGTTTAGCTCCTAGTTGTTTTTTAGTTAGTCTTGCTTGCTCACCTAGGAGTAAACTAGCGACCTAGACCTTGTGTGGATTAGAGACAATAGAAATTGACTTGTGGCTTGCTTAGCTGATTCGTAGCACCGCTTATTTAGCTTCGCCATCTTATTGTCTAATCTGTTTGTTTAGTGTTGTTGCAAGAATTTTTAATAGGCTATTCACCCCCCTCTAGCCATTAGGACCTTTCAAGTGGTATCGGAGCCGAGGCACCGTATTTAGAAGGCTTAACATCCTACGGTGACAAAATGGCAATGAATTTTCATGTCAACAACACCAAGAAGGCGCCACCTTTCGATGGCACCAACTTTGCCTATTGGAAGGTGAAGATGACCGCACACCTCAAGTCAATCAATAGAGAAGTGTGGGTTGTGACCAAGAACAAGTTTGAAGTGGCAAAGCCAAATGAGCCAACCGCGGCTGAAGAGAAGAAGATCTATGCAAATGATCTTGCCGTGAGTGCATTCCATGAAGCTTTCAACGATAGAGTGTTTGAGCAAGTCAAGTCACTCACCACTGCTCATGAGATTTGGAAGAAGCTAGAAGAGTGCTATGAGGGGCACCGAAGGCGCCAAGCAAGCAAAGGCCTATATCAAGCTTGAGCAATTCAATAGCTTCAAGATGGAGGAAGATGAGAGTGTGCCGGAGATGTTCCACCGCATGCAAGTGTTGGTGAACGATCTCAATGCACTTGGTGAAGACATCAAGGACAAGACCTTCAACATGAAGTTCTTGAGGTGTTTGCCGGAGAGGTTTGGGATGTTCATCACCATGCTTGTGAGGACAAACTTGAAGGACTTGACCCCAAACCAATTGCTTGATGAGGTCATGACCAATGACTCCTATAGAGATGACAAGAAAAAGCAAGAGCTCATCAATAAGGCAAACAAGAAGGTCAAGGAAGAAGAGAAGAAAGAGGACAAGAAGAGTTTGGCACTCAAGGCTAGCTCATCATCCAAGGGCAAGAAAAAGAAAGAGGAGTCAAGTGATGAAGAGGATGACACCTCTACAAGTGGAAGTGAAGTGGATGAGCAAATGGCTCTCTTTGTGAGGAGATTGGAAAAGTTTGTAAAGAAGAACTACATCTCCAAGAACAAGAAGAAGCAATCATCCAAGAAGAAGACCAAGGATGGCAAGAATGAAGGCAACATGACATGCTTTTCGTTGTCATGATGATTGTCACTTGATTGCCGAAAGTGCCCATATGAAAGTGATGATGAGAAGGGCATCAAGAAAGCAAGAAAGAAGAATAATGCCAAGAATGAGAAGGAAAAGAAGCCCAAGAAGAAGAATGAGTCACATGTGGCTACTTGGGATAGTGATGGCTCATCCTCCTCAAGTGATGAAGAAGAGGAGAGGAAGAACAAGAAGAAGGGACAAGCTCACCTTGCTATTGTTGGTATACCTTATAGCATAAAATATATAGGTTTTTAAAACGAAAATAAGGACTTAAAATGAATATCAACATAGTATATGGGCTTTACTAATATGATTCCACGAAGTTTTGGTGATTTATATATTTTTCGGGGATTAAACGTAAAATGCCCAAGAGTTTGCAAGCCCTACGACATAAAGACGTATCCGTGATGAAATCCAACTTGGAACCCACGCAAGAACATTCTAGAAGACACCGAGGGATACGACGCCGAGGGTGGGGCCCACTGCGCAGCAGCCAGCGCGGCGGCCGCGGCCGTGGGGCCCCCGTCAGCCTTCGCCTCGTAGGTCGGTTCACAACCGCCATTAAGAAGAGATCTACACCGTTGCTCAAGGTCGGTTTGATCCAAGGGTCGCCGTGCACGCCTAGGGCTATATAACAAGACCCCCGCCCCAAAGGTGAAACCCTAATTCATTCTCATTCATTCCAACTCCAAGTCATCAAGTCAAGATCCCAAGCCCTAGTTCCACCATATTAGAGCATTAGCTATCTAGGCAAGTCTCTAGAAGAAGTCAAGTATTGTCTTGGATTCCTGATAGTCAAGAAGTAGCGGGAGCGAAGCTTCACGTGGCTTCTCTCTCGTATCTCATTTGTAAGTATTTGTTAGAATACAATTGCCATGACTTTATTCTATTTAATGATTATATTCTTAGTTATATGTTTCAATGTCTATTATGATTATATGCTTAGTATAGCTAGATTGTCTTTATATTCAAGCATGGAGTCGTATAGCGCTCACTTAATGATATCTTGGGTGAGTGGTCAACAATGTGTAAACGTGGTGTTTATACAACGCTTTGCTCGCGACATCACCCTATATTCCTGACGTGTGGTAGATCGTGGATGTGGTACTCCCATTGAGTCCTTTGGAGTCCACCCCCGAATATAGGGCTAGTTGAACTTTGTTACTATGGTAGGTTGGTTTTGTTCCTAATCTTCCTTAGTAATATTCACCATGTGTAGATATATTGCTTTCCTGCCATGATTGCTAGGTGTATTGCACTAATCTTAGTATGCATTGACATATAAGTAGGAGTAACATAGGAATATTCTGTCTATGCTACCTATACCATCTATTTGCCCTTTTATGACAGATTCTAGTGGCATACGATGATCTTTGACTTGGCACTTATCATTTATCTTTATTATCTTTATATGACTTACCCCTGTTCAGAGTAGTTAGACTACATATGGTTATTCTACTTTACCACACTGCATGTGACCTCAATCAATCTACCCATAACCTACCCCTTCCTTGTGGAACATATAAATACGATACCTGGACTTACTCCCAGTGAAGTGCTACATTGGTGTTTCTATCTGTGCGCTTGCAGATATCATATTCATATTTAGTGCAAGAGAATCAAGTGTCATATTAAGAATATCCGTTCACGCATTTCTTTAGCGTTGTGAGTTAGCGTGACGTACTAGTTTCAGAGGCAATGCTAGAATGTGTGGTATAGCTTTTGTGCCTATCTTGGTGAGATTAACTCCACCATAGATAATGTTACAGAGTCACACACACGATGACTAAGACCATCTAACTTTATTAACTCTCCGCTCGACTTTTTTATTGGAATGTGAGATTAACTCCACATCCAAGCTAACTTATTAGATAGATCCCCTTATACATTTCGGCGCCGTCCTAGGGTTGGGTCTTAGTTCCATCCTTTTGTGATTAAGCGTTAAGAAATGTCAACAAGCATTTCGGCGCCGTTCTTGAAGGGTGCTAGCCAAACGAACATACATATTTGGATAGATTGATATCACTTGCATCATGTAAGGTATTTAGGACACCATTAGTCACTACTCGAACAGATTACCCCTTGTTTTGTCTACTTGTGTTTATCTTATACGGGTAATAAATGAATTGGAGTGATCATCCTGGGATGATTATATTGAAGATCCATAAGTATCGGAAGGGCAAGATCCAAGCTTAGAAAAAACTCCAACACCTTCCTCGTCCCCTGACGATCATTAATCAAGGCGAAGCTTAACACTAGTTTTTGAGGCTATGGCTACAAGATACTATGAGAGTTCTCTATTTCAACTACGGTCAATAGGGTCGGCAGTTGAGATTGGGGACAATGACTTTCAACTCAAGCCCGGGCTCATCAACATGTTACAAGTTAGCCAATTTTGTGGAAAGGCACACGAAGATGTGAGTGCTCATCTCCAATGTTTTCGTGGAGGTCTACAAAGACTTTACACCATTAAGAAGAGTACCAAGATATTTTCATCCTACTTCACCTCTTCCCATTTTCACTCTTGGGAAAGGCGAAGTAGTGGTTCTATGCCGATAAAGAGAAAAATATTACATGGTCACTCTGTTCTCACTTTGCCTTCCTAGTCAAGTTCTTTCCTATAGGCAAGACAAGTGCCTTACGTAGAAGTTATCCAATTTCCAAAGAACAACATGATGAATTGGTCCCGGTAAGTGTGGGAACACTTCCAAGATTATATTTCAATAACCACATCACGGGATGGAGAACTGGCTACTCATGCAGACCTTCTACTACGAGTTCAACTAAGTACTCGTGAGACCATGGATGTTGTTGCTGAGGTGCTTTCCTATCATTAAATCTATTAAACTTGTGGAGAAGATACCTTCCAACCAGAGATGGAACGAAGAATGTCAACCCTACAAGAGATCAAGAGGAATGCACCAGCTTAAAGAGGGCACACAAATCAATAACTGCCCAAAGATTGAAGAGGATGTGAGCTACAACAATAACAACAACTATCATCCTCAACGTAATCAAGGTTGGAACCAACGGAGGCCCAAATACCAAGGTTTCTACTTCAAAGAGTTTGAAAGAAAGGATGAAAAGATGACTCCCTACCACCCGATAAAGAAGATCTAGGGAGACCGTCATCCCCATCGAATTAGACCCACACCACACCATTGAGGCCACGCTATGTGACTTTGGCTCAAGCATCGATCATGACTAAGCTTGCGGACCCGATCACCCGGCCTATCCCAAAGGAATACTTGAAGAGTGAAGTATCGTTGGACACTCGTACGTGCCGGCCAGACTTTACGGTTATTGGAACAATGAAGAGATGAAAGGGCACCAATCATATTAGGCCGACCATTCTTGAGCACGGCCAAAGCTATCATCTACACCTTCAGTTCAAAAATCTGCTTCACCATCAAGGGGAGAAAGGAGAGATTCAACTTCAAGGACAAGACACTTACATCTCCTGCTCACCCACGAACACCATACCTTTATGAGTTGACACCAGAACCTATGATCAAGACCATCAACAAAAAGAGGGACAAGAATAAGAACAAAAAGGCTCAGCCTACAAAGAAGATCCAAGCATCCTGACCATAGCATGTTCCATCAACCAGTTGACCTTCAACAAACACTTATTGACACGGGATCCGGCATCAACCCAATGGCAAAGGTAATATATGAATTATTTGGTAAGATGCCTTTGTACCCAACATATGTGCAGCTGCAGATGGCGGACAAATCATGCCGATTTCCAGAAGGAATTGCTAGAGACGCACCTATACAAATCAATGGGCACTATGTTATTACCGACTTCCTCGAGTCATGGACATGGGGAAGAAAAGGATCCACCACTAGTGCTAGGGAAACCATTCCTCGACACCACACGTGCGCCATCATCTACATCCAATTGAGAGGGATCCACTTCCCGTTTCCTATGGAGAAAGGCACGCTTGTACTTTAATAGTTACACTAATTATGAACAGCCAAAGAAGAACAGGTCAGCATGCAGGGAGCAAGCTTGGGGGAGGAAGACCAATTCATCTACAAGATGATCCATCGTACTCTTCCTCTTCACATACCCTCGTCACTCCACACACCGGTTTGAAACCTCTCCATTCACTATTGCTCTTTTCCACAAGTTTGAATGATTTTGTTGCATGAAAATTAAACTTAAGGTTGAATAAAGTCATTCCTTTAGAAAAGCAAAGTGAATACTTAAACATGAGATAAATGATCTATGCTAAAATCTTCACCCAAAACTTTTTCGATAGCATAGAAAGTGACCTTTAGCCCCGTGACAACACTATCCTTGTTACTACTTGTATACTCCTTCGGGTATGTGTTGTCCACTAATGACACAGAATAAAAAACCATAAGAGGAGCAAAAAAGGTCCTAACGCAATTTTAAGAACAAGAAAGGACGATGTAATAAAGGAGACAAGTGAGGAACAAGATACACAAGAAGCCAAAGAAGAAAAAAGCTTTGAGCGTAAGAAAAGGACCACCACAAGGTGTTACAATGCCGTCACACTCCAATCATAAGGTAATAGCTTGAGGTAAGTTGTCATTAATTAAGCTTTACCTTAATTATGGCTTGTTCATAAATAATGAATCAAACATGTTAGAGTAACAACCTAGCTTGATCTAGCTTTAATAGCTCAACTTGTTTTCTTTCTTTAATTGTTCCTATCACCACTCTCCCGATCTCATAGTCCCTAACCGTATAAGTCAAAAACGTTAAGCATCCCGCTTTTGGAAGATAATCATAATCATTAAACCACCGATGCCCAATTTCCCGATCTTATCACCCTTGTCATAAAGGAAGAAAAACAGAATAAACATTAACTCTATCTTGTTTAATGCGCCTACGGTTAGAGAATAATGAATAAAGTTATGGTTATGTTGGTGTTTTCCCACCAACAGGGCCCATGCACTTGATCTCTACCTTGTCTTTGCAAACAGGACACACTTCGAGCAAAATGTGGAGAAGCCTGTCACTCCCCCAAAATTCTATAAGTATATTTCCTGAGCCCACAAAGTATGCACACTAAACAAGATGTTGTCCGCTTCCACTATCAAAGCTTCACTTCAAACCATGGAACCAACAAAGAAGAAGGGTGATGCCATCCTCCGAAATCACTATCTCAAGAGACGAATCGCCAAGATCTTAATGCACTTGAGAAGTGAGTAAGGTAAGAAGTCTTGTTCGGAGGACTTTAATTCACCGAACCCTCACCGAAAGATAACTCGGTAAGTTATCCATATTTAATTCCCAAAGATTGCATATTTACTTTCATTAATTGCATAGCATATTTCCCTTTCCCAATTGCATTTGAAAAGACAATAAAAATGCTTAATGTTTTACCATGTCAAAAACCTAAAGCCCCATGTGAGTAAATCCGAGGTTTAACACCCTCGGAGATATTTACTGTGGGTGGCATAAAAGTAAAATAAAGATGCATTCATAAGTTCTTTATCTTCTTTTGCATACAAAATAAGAAAATCTAAAAATATATTTGATGTCGCTTAAGTGTCCTGGGTGACAAAAGTAGCACGTGGCTAAACTCTAACGCCTAATCAAGTTCCACTAGCTTTGTTGTCTATTTGAGTTTAGCAGATTTCGAAGGAAGAGAGACATGATGAGCCGACACCACTGCCACCATCTACCTCAACTTCCATATCATCAACCCGACATTCCAATCTAGCTTGGGGAGAGCACCCCCGCTTATCCCGATAAGTATCTCTACTACTACTATTATTATTAGTTAGATATTTGGTTCGCTTAGTTTGCTTTGGTTTGTTAGAGTGAGTCTATATAGTCTTTAAAAAGTCTTTGTTATAGTATGAATAAAATGATCAAGAGAGAGTGTACACCTTTTACGCTTTTGCTCAACTAAAAAGAACTTAAAAATAAAGGAGATGATGAATAGTTGCTCCGTCGTAATTCCTTTCAAGTACCTAGCTTTCAAGCTTAATTTCTCTCGAAGCTTAAATGTAAAACTGCTTTGACTTGAGATTTACTCAACCTGAAATCTGTGGATTACAAATGCTTGCTCTAGAGTCTAGGTAATTGACGGATATGATATATGAAAGTTTTGAGCTGCTATTTCTCTCACTCCTAGTGACACTAGATTTTTGGAGATTTATCTTTTGAAAATTATACAAATACACATGATAAGTTCCTGTATGATAGAGTGTTGAAACTCCTACCACAGCCATATATACATGCTCCATAGATTAGGAAAACCTTTTTGATATATATATAGGCTGCTTGCTTTGCATTGAGTTTGGTCAATCTTTGTCGACCCTTAGAAACTTGTCATGCTGATGTACACTCCATCCATCCACCACATCTATATTCCATTCCACTAGACTCCACTCATATATATGTTGCTTCTATCCTGGAAGTACGCATCCACCATACACATCCACTATATACCCGCCAATTATGTTCCACTCCCGGGAGAAGAGCAACAAAAAAAAATATTCCATCCATTCCAAATCAACAATCTTATAAAGCTCTTCTACTCTTGTCTATCTCCAAAAAGTATTGCAAAAAGAGACTTGGGTTGTCTTAAAAAAAAAAAAGAGAGAAAAAAAAGGGAGATGAAAACGGACAAGTGTCCTACGGGCGAGTAGAGCCTACCTCCCAAAGAAAAAAAAAAAAAAGAAAGAAAGAATAAAGGAGAGTTAAAAAAAAATGGACAAGTGTCCGATATGAAAACAATGGGTACTTAGATGCCCGCCTCTCCATAAAAGAAAAATAAAGAAATACAACCCAGGTTCTCTCAAGTTTTTCAAGTTTTAAAAGAGAGATGACTTTTCAAAGAGCTAGAAAAGAATTAGACTTTTTCTCATCATTTCACACCTACCATCATATTCATTCCATTCCATCATACACATGCATCAGTGTGACTTGTAACTTTGGATCCATTGCTTGAACTTACAATATATGCTTAGTAAGTAGATTTAGTTTTCTCCCCACCTATGAACTCCACATATAAGCTTTAGATAAAGGGTGAGAGAAAGAAGGCATAGTGTCCTACCGCCTTAGTCCAAAAATACTACATATTACGAGAGAAAGGCAAAACAACCTTATTGCCTTAGTGAGGATCCACCAAAGTACCACATATGAGAGACTTGAAAGGGTCATACTTGAAGGAACTTTGAGTTTTATTTTGAAAATTAGCAAAAAAACTCCTAATGATGGTTGAACAAAGAGTTTGAGACCTAGTGCTTGACTTGATTGTTCTATCTTTCAATTGCCCAAGACCACAAGAAAAAAAGCTACAAGCTCCATGATTAAAGGTAATATGGGTAAGTTGAAGGTTGAAATAGTTTATTCCTTTCCTGAGATGAAATTTTGTTTGAAAGCATGTGTACTTACGAGGTGTGAAAGCGTTGCAGCAACTCCTGATCCAACAAACATGGTCTTGCTAGGGACTAGCAAGAGGTAAGCTTTGGGGAGCTTGTTGGTATACCTTATAGCATAAAATATATAGGTTTTTAAAACAAAAATAAGGGCTTAAAATGAATATCAACATAGTATAGGGGCTTTACTAACATGATTCTACGAGTTTTGGTGATTTATATATTTTTTAGGGATTAAACAGAAAATGCCCAAGAGTTTGCAAGCCCTACGACATAAAGACGTATCCGTGACGAAATCCAACTTGGAACCCACGCAAGAACATTCTAGAAGACACCAGAGGACACGACGCCGAGGGTGGGGCCCACTGGCGAGCCAGCGGCGGCCGCCTTATCGGGTGGCGGTGGTGGCCGGCCGTGGGGCCCCCGTCAGCCTCTCGCTTCGTAGGTCGGGTTCACAACCGCCATTAAGAAGAGATCTACACCGTTGCTCAAGGTCGGTTTGATCCAAGGGCTGTCGTGCATCGCCTAGGGCTATATAACAAGACCCCCTGCCCCCAGGGTGAAACCCTAATTCATTCTCATTCATTCCAACTCCAAGTCATCAAGTCAAGATCCCAAGCCCTAGTTCCTCCATATTAGAGCATTAGCTATCTAGGCAAGTCTCTAGAAGAAGTCAAGTATTGTCTTGGATTCCGGATAGTCAAGAAGTAGCGGGGAGCGAAGCTTCACGTGGCTTCTCTCTTGTATCTCATTTGTAAGTTTTGTTAGAATACAATTGCCATGACTTTATTCTATTTAATGATTATATTCTTAGTTATATGTTTCAATGTCTATTATGATTATATGCTTAGTATAGCTAGATTGCCTTTATATTCAAGCATGGAGTCGTATAGCGCTCACTTAATGATATCTTGGGTGAGTGGTCAACAATGTGTAAACGTGGTGTTTATACAACGTTTGCCTGCGACATCACCCAATATTCCGGGACGTGTGGCAGATCGTGGATGTGATACTCTCATTGAGTCCTTTGGAGTCCACCCCGAATGTAGGGCTAGTTAAACTTTATTACTATGGTAGGTTGGTTTTGTTCCTAATCTTCCTTAGTAATATTCACCATGTGTAGATATATTGCTTTCCCCGCCATGATTGCTAGGTGTATTGCACTAATCTTAGTATGCATTGACATATAAGTAGGAGTAACATAGGAATATTCTCTGTCTATGCTACCTATACCATCTATTTGCCCTTTTATGACATTCTAGTGGCATACGATGATCTTTGACTTGGCACTTATCATTTATCTTTATTATCTTTATATGACTTACCCCTCGCTCGTAGTAGTTAGACTACATATGGTTATTCTACTTTACCACACCGCATGTGACCTCAATCAATCTACCCATAACCTACCCCTTCCTTGTGGAACATATAAATACGATACCTGGACTTACTCCCGGTGAAGTGCTACATTGGTGTTTCTATCTGTGCGCTTGCAGATATCATATTCATATTTAGTGCAAGAGAATCAAGTGTCATATTAAGAATATCCGTTCACGCATTTCTTTAGCGTTGTGAGCTAGGGTGACAGACTAGTTTTGTAGGCAATGCTAGAATGTGTGGTATAGCTTTTGTGCCTATCTTGGTAAGATTAACTCCACCATAGATAATGTTACAGAGTCACACACCATGACTAACACCGTCTAACTTTATTAACTCTCCGCTCTGACTTTTATTGGAATGTGAGATTAACTCCACATACAAGCTAACTTATTAGATAGATCCCCTTATACATTTCTGGCGCCGTCCTAGGGTTGGGTCTTAGATCCATCCTTTTGTGATTGCGTTAAGAAATGTCAACAGCTATGCATGATAAGATCTCCCTCTTCGACACTCCTTCCTCATGCTTCATGGCTAAGGCCACCAAGGTACAATCTATCACTAGTGATGACGATAATGATAGTGATAGTGATGATGAGGAGCAAACTCTCTCTAGGGAGGAGTTGCAAAGCATGCTTGATGATTGCATTGTCATGTTCAAGCAAAGTAGGAAGGAATGCAAGGGCTTGCATAAGGAAACAAAGAGTCTTAAGCAAGAACTTGGTGAGCTTCGGGCATCTTATGAGAGTCTAGAGGTAGACCATAAGAAGCTTGAGAAATCTCATTCTAAGTTAGAGAAAGCTCATTCCTCTCTACTTGATGAGCACAAGTTGTGCTTGGTTGAGGACAAGGTTGATACATGCAATGCAAGCATCATGTGTGATATCCTAGTTGATGAATCAACCCCCAAGTGTGAGACCTCCATGTGTGATATCCTAGTTGATGAATCAACCCCCAAGTGTGAGACCTCCACTAGCTCTATCACTAGCATATCCATCTTTAGTGAAGATAATGACAACCCTATGCTTATTCATGAGAATGCTTGTTTAAAGAGGGAAGTGAAGGAGCTCAATCACACCTTGGCTAAGGCCTATGGTGGTGAGGACCGCTTGCTTATGTGCTTGGGTAGCCAAAGGGCATCCTTATACAAGGAGGGCTTAGGCTATATCCCCAAGAAAGGCAAGGCCGCCCTTGTAACTCACAAGACTCATTTTGTGAAGAACAATGGTAGCTATTGTAAAGCTTGCAAGCAAGTTGGTCACTTAGAGCAAAAGTGCATGAACAAGAAAACCAATGTCTCTTCCATTAAGCTTGATCATTCATATATATATGCTTGTGAAGAAGGACAATGGTGTTCGTGCTAGGTTCATTGGTACACCATGGATGGGCTCAAAGAAGAAAGCCATTTGGGTACCAAAGGCCTTGGTGACTAACCTTGAAGGACCTAAAAAGGTTTGGGTACCTAAGAAGAATTGATCTCTTTTTGTAGGTCAATTACCGCGCCGGAGGAGAGCATTGGATAATGGATAGTGGGTGCACTCAACACATGACCGGGGATTCTCACATGTTCAAGTCAATTAGCATCAAGGGCATCGATGAGTATGAGTCAATCACATTTGGCAATGACAAGAAAGGCAATGTGTTGGGTCTTGGCAAGATAGCAATTACTCAAGAGAAGAGCTTGTCAAAGGTGTTGCTAGTGGACAATCTTGATTACAACCTCTTGTCGGTTTCTCAACTTTGTGATCTTGGTTACAAATGCATATTCACAAGCCAAGAAGTTGAAATGGTTATTGGTGATGGTGCCAATATGATCTTCAAGGGATTTAGATATGGTAATCTCTACCTTGTTGATTTCAAGTCAAAGGAAGCTCAATTGACAACATGTCTACTCTCAAAAGCTAGCAAAGAGTGGTTGTGGCATAGAAGGCTTGGTCATGTTGGGACGAAGCAATTGAACAAGTTGATAAAGCATGACTTGGTTAGAGGCTTGGATGATGTGAAGTTTGAGAAGGACAAACCTTGTGGAGCATGTCAAGCCGGCAAGCAACATGGCAATGCACATCCAACCAAGAGCACAATGAGTACAAGCAAGGCATTTGAGTTACTACACATGGACTTGTTTGGGCCAACATCATATTCTAGCATTGGAGGCAACAAGTATGGTTTTGTCATTGTGGATGACTACACTAGATACACATGGGTGTTCTTTTTGCATGACAAGAATGGTGTATTTGAGCTTTTCAAGACATTTGTCAAGAGGGTTCAAAATGAATTTGAGACATCCATCAAGAAGATTAGGAGTGACAATGGAAGTGAATTGAAGAACACAAGAATTGAAGAGTTGTGTGATGAGCTTGGAATTGGACATCAATTCTCACCAACCTACACTCCTCAATCCAATGGTGTAGTTGAGAGGAAGAATAGAACCTTGATTGAAATGGCAAGATCAATGCTTAGTGAATACAATGTTAGCCATTTCTTTTGGGCCGAAGCAATCAACACGGCTTGCTATTGCAGCAACCAACTCTATTGCCATGGGATGCTTGGCAAGACACCTTATGAATTGCTAAATGGTAGGAAGCCCAACATTGGTTACTTTAGAGTCTTTGGATGCAAATGCTACATTCTCAAGAAAGGCACAAGATTGGACAAGTTTAACAAGAAATATGATGAAGGATTCTTAGTTGGATATTCAACCACAAGCAAAGCATATAGAGTTTGGAACTTGGGTAGTGGCAAACTTGAAGAGGTTCATGATGTGGAATTTGACGAAACCCAAGGCTCTCAAAATAAAGTTGAAAATCATGATGATGTTAGTGGTTCCAACTTGGAGAATGCAATGAGAAATATGGATGTTGGTGACATTCGGCCAAGGCAAGTTGAAGATGATGATGACACTCCATTGACTACCACTACGGTTGAGTTTGAGGCAAATGAAGCAAGCACTAGTGGTACTCAAGATGAAGATCAAGAGCAACAAGCTAGTCCAACTCCCCATCCTAGTAATCAAGTGCAAGTGATGCAACCATCCAACATTACAAGAGATCATCCAATTGATCAAATTGTCGGTGACATCAATAGTGGAGTGATCACTAGAAGAAGATTAGCATCGTTTTGTACACACCATGCCTTTGTAGCACAAGAAGAGCCGGAGAACATTGAAAATGCACTAAAGAAGGAAGATTGGATCAATGCCATGCATGAAGAATTGAACAACTTCAAGAGAAATGATGTATGGGAATTGGTGGAAAGGCCAAAGGACTACAATGTGATTGGAACCAAGTGGGTCTTCAAGAACAAGTAAGATCAAGATGGAATTGTTGTTAGAAACAAGGCAAGGCTAGTGGCTCAAGGGTACACTCAAGTAGAAGGTCTTGACTTTGGAGAGACCTATGCACCGGTTGCTAGACTTGAAGCAATTAGAATCTTGCTTGCCTATGCATGTGCTCATGATATCAAGCTCTATCAAATGGATGTGAAGAGTGCATTCTTGAATGGCTTCATCAATGAGTTGGTATATGTTGAACAACCACCGGGCTTTGAAGATAAAAAGTATCCCAACCATGTGTACAAGTTGAAGAAGGCTTTGTATGGATTGAAACAAGCACCAAGAGCATGGTATGAGAGGTTGAGAGATTTTCTCCTCTCTAAAGGGTTCAAGATGGGCAAGGTGGACACCACTCTCTTCACCAAGAAGATTGGGAATGACTTGTTTGTGTTGCAAATCTATGTTGATGACATTATCTTTGGGTCAAACAATCAAGAGTTTTGTGAGGAGTTTGCTAAGATGATGGCCAATGAGTTTGAAATGTCAATGCTTGGAGAGCTCACATTCTTTCTTGGACTTCAAATCAAGCAATTGAAGAATGGCACATTCATTAGTCAAGGCAAGTACATCAAGGATATGATCAAGAAGTTTGATCTTCAAGATGCCAAGTCAATGTCCACACCAATGGCAACCAATGGAAGCTTAGACCCCGATCCATTTGGCAACATGGTTGAACAAAAGAAGTATAGGTCCATGATTGGAAGTTTGCTTTATGCAACCGCATCAAGACCGGACATTGCATTTAGTGTGGGCATGTGTGCTAGATATCAATCCGATCCTAGAGAGAGTCACCTCAAGGCAACAAAGAGAATTGTGAGGTACTTGAAGGGCACACAAGATGTTGGACTATGGTATCCAAAGGGATCCAAATTTGATTTGATTGGATATTCGGATTTCGACTATGGAGGGTGCAAGATAAATAGAATGAGCACAAGTGGCACATGTCAATTTCTTGGAAGGTCACTAGTATCATGGTCTTCAAAGAAGCAAAATAGCGTTGCTCTTTCAACCGCCGAAGCCAAATACATTAGTGCGGGAAGTTGTTGCACTCAATTGCTTTGGATGAGGTCAACATTGAGGGATTTGGATTCAAATTTGACAAAGTTCCATTGTATTGTGACAATGAAAGTGCAAGAAAGATGACCCAAAATCTGGTTCAACATCCAAGAACAAAGCACATTGATATTAGGCATCACTTCATAAGAGATCATCAACAAAAGGGTGACATTTGTATCATGGGCATTGGCACCGAAGATCAACTAGCCGACATATTCACCAAGCCACTTGATGAGAAAAGGTTTTGCATGCTAAAGGAGAATTGAATATTATTGACTTCTCCAACTTGAGTTGATGCACCCCACTTTATATGACATGCCTCTCCTTCGACAAACCCAAGGTAAAAAGTTAGTTGTCATGGCATTCATATGTTGCTAAGGACTTGTTAGTGCATCTAGACATCATGCATGCTTAATAGGCTCATTCATGAAAAATAAAATGTTTTCAATGTATGTGTGGCGCCACTATTGCTTTGCATGCTTTTATGAACTAGTGATGGCATATGACATGTTTATGTGCTTGCAATCCTAGTGTCAACTCTAGAAAATGAGCTAATGATGTGTATTCTAACATGGTGCAAGATAACCCTTATGCATATGAGGTGTGAAAAAGCTTGTCCTTGGTTCAAACTTGAATATATGGAAAGGCAAGTGATCTAGATGAGACCACATGTGATACTTTTGATTGACTTGATTTCTCTCATTTACACCTTTTGGTGATTGTCGACAAAGGGAGAGAAATAAGTCACAAAGATGTTGGAAAGGATCACACAAATAGGGGAGCAAGCTCATAGACTATTGTGCATTTGTATGTGCATGATCATAATGAGATGTTGCATTGGCAATTTAAATTCAATATACATGATTGTTTGGTGTATGCTAGTTTTTGAAAATTGATTGATGTATTGATCAACTAGCATGCATAGGATGTATCTAGACAAAGCTCACATTTTAGCCTATAATGTTGATCTCATGGGGTATGTTGAGTTTTGATGATTGTCTAGTTACATTGATGCTAAGGACTCCGATGGCTCACGCTTCAAAGGTCCCGAATTCTAGAACCTTAGCATCTCTTTTGGTATTAGTATCTCTCCCCAAGATTTCTATCCATACATATGTGCCAAATTGATCCAAACACATGGAAGCACATATGTAGGGGAGCTACTACTACCAAAAACCGAACCTTGAAATGTTTGTCCAATCCTTGATTCATGATCAAAATGCTATGGACAAGCAATTCAAGTTCAATTGAATTTTTATTTCATATCTTTGTGAATTTGGTTGTCATCAATTACCAAAAAGGGGAGATTGAAATCTCATGTTTGGTTTTGGAAATTGATGACACACTTGTGGGACTAATCCTTTGCTCTAAGTGTATGACTTGAGATAGGATTAGGTTGATGACAAGGAGCATGATGATCATGAACATGGACGATGATGATGGACATGGTGGATCGTCAAGCTCGGTGATCGGCTTGAGAGGAACCCGGGAGATCAAGGCAAAGGTATCTTGATAGGGTTTTCCTTTCGGTGATCAAGACACGATAGAGCGTGTGATCACATTATAGGATAGATAGCCGACTATCAAGAGGGAATGCCGCGACAATCCTTTGGTGAAGTGCTTCTAGGTCCAATTGACTTGCATATTGCATTTAGGACAATGAGAGCACTAACTTCGATCTTGCCTAACCTATCGACGAGCTAACATGCATGATAACGTGTTCATCTTCGACGTGTTGGCAACCTATGGCAAGAGGCGAAGCAAAGTTGAAGCAAAGAGCAAAGAAAAAGATGAAGAAGCTCTTTGTCACATGGTGACCGGACGCGACTGACCGGAAGCGTGACCGGAAGCACCAATTCCGGCCGGGGCGCTCCGGCCGGTGCATCCGCGAGCGTTTTTGGCCCAAGTGACCGACGCTGTCGACCGGATGCTTCCGGTGGTCGACCGGACGCATGGACCGGAACCCTGAAGTTTGTTGGCAGCAGGGCGAGGGCGTTGTCTCTTGTGACGGGGGCACGCGGTCGGGTGTGACCGGGACCCTCGGCCGGACCAGCCGGTGTGTCCGGTCGGCGAGTCCGGTCACCCCCTGAAAAACCCCCAACGGCTCATTTTCGAGGGGCTCTCTATATAAACTTGCTTGGCCGGTATTTGGAGCTCTCTCTTGCACATTTGAAGCTTCCAACTTGCTATTGAGCTTGTGATACTCCTCTCCACTCATCTCTCCATCCATATCTCGAATTCTTGGTGAGATTGAGAGTGATAGAAGTGCATTGCATCATCAGTTGCATCTAGAGGCACTTCATCCTTGGAGAAGCCGTGGGATTCTTGTTTTCTTGGGAATTTGCCCGGTTCCCTAGCGGCTTGGAGCAAGAGGCGGTGTTGAGCTCGATTGGAGCTTGTTCGAGGCCACACCAGTGGTTTTGTGAGGGGTTGAGCCTTACCCCGCGGGAGGTTCGCGAAAGGCGTCACTAGTGGATTGCTCGTGGCTTGTTGGACCCTCTCTTGTGATCGTTTGCTTGAGCTCCCACCGGGGATTTGGCATAGGCCATTAAGCTTAGCAACCGTCAAGTGAGTGTGTCGCCACAACGGAGAGTAGCGTGCCGGCAAGCACGTGAACCTCGGTGAAAAATCATCGTGTCAACCTTGTTGTGCTCGTTGGAGATTTCTAGTTGATCACGGTGATTGGCTTCCACCTCTACACATCGACGTCGGTATATCGTTCACTACTCCTCGTGTATTTACTTTGATATACCTTGTGTAGCCTTGCTTAGGTTGTTTAGTGTAGTTTAGCTCCTAGTTGTTTTTTTTAGCTAGTCTTGCTTGCTCACCTAGGAGTAAACTAGCAACCTAGACCTTGTGTGGATTAGAGACAATAGAAATTGACTTGTGGCTTGCTTAGCTGATTCGTAGCACCGCTTACTTAGCTACGCCATCTTATTGTCTAATCCGTTTGTTTAGTGTTGGTGCAAGAATTTTTAATAGGCTATTCACCCCCCTCTAGCCATTAGGAACTTTCAGCATCCCACATCCAGAGGCTATTTTCATGATATGTTTAGGTTTCTAAACTTCAACATATTTCAAATTTGAATGATCTGTGGTATACCATAAGTATGGCCTTGCTTTTCTTGAAAGGAGGGATTTTTTTTCAAATAAAATGAGCTGTGATATTCTAGAAGATAAAGTTTTCCCACTTGGTGGTTGTATTCAATTTGTAGTGCTTGTGGGGACTAGGGAGCTCCACAATTTGCTACATGTAGCTAGGTTCTTAGATACCACGCAGGGTGTCCATGAGGATCTTTTCGATCTCTTTAGTCAGTTAGTGGCATTAAGAATAAAAAAGGGCTTAGAAGATGATTGCCATGTATCCAGACTGCAATAGTACAAGTATGCTCTTAAGGAATAAAAAACACGTTGCTAGTTACAGCTTCAATCCCTGAACAGCAATTCCAATTCTGATATTGGCATACTACAACCCTGCATAGGAGTCTGATATTGACATGCTAGGAACCTCCTGGTTTTAACAGTAGTAGAGATTTTTAGAATACTCAATGGCTTTGAGTTTCATATTGCATTGACCATCAACTCAGCTCTTTTCTTTTTTTTTTTCTTCATGTACTCCTGTTTAGTGACAGTATACTATTGATGATTTTTATTTGTGAAGATGAATACCTGCTCGGACCTGCAACTTGCTTTTTTTTTTTTTTTTTTTGATGAAAATGTTTTGGGTGTGCATCATTTCTTCCATTTTCACATGAGAAGATTTAGTGGAACAGTTTGGGTTCACCTACAATTAAAAAAGAGCTTTTGTCCTATATCTGATACATAAATTCCATTTGCTCATCACAAATTCATAAATTTACCTACTGCTGCAGGCTAATAATTATCCTGCATGTGAGGATAGATAATGATTTACTAAATTTCCAGTTACTCAGAAATCAGAAAGCTAAATATTGCAGTATTTTTTGAATAAATAAACCATATATATAGATTGTATCATTTGAAAAACAGTCTGAATACTCAGGATGTCACTGAAGTAAATTAAGACAGTAATTGAACTATCATTATGATTAAGTACTAAGCACTTTGATCCCATATGTACTCTATGCTTTCTCTGATAGGGAGATGCAGGACACTAATTTTGTCATTCTTCTATTTTTGCTAGAGCACAGCAGCGTAGGGCTTCTAGTTTTTTATACCAGTTTTAAAGACTGACACCGTTCTTCACTTCCCAGATTGTCCAAGTTCTAGAGTTCGTTGGGAAGAAAGAAAACAGCATCTTCCAACTAGATTTGCTGCTCGACGACATGTTTCAGTCAAATCTGAAAACATGTTCAGTACATGGCCCTTTCATACTTGTATTGTTTAGTACATCTTCTATCAGCGGTTGGATTCATGGCAACAATTCAACATGTGTGCAATTTTCATTAAAAATAAATGATTTGATTTATACTTTTTGTTTGGTGAAGTTTTGAGCTGCAACAGATGAAGCAGCATTTGCCTTTGCTTGTGCACCGCCATGTTTTCTCGCTGTGGTCTCTGATGGTCTGCATCAACCAACTTGAGAGGATTTCTTTGCTCCTGACAACATGGTAGACATGATACAGCTTGCCTGGTTGTGCGACACTTCCTAGCTGCTGACAACATTGCAGACTCTCTGCAACTACATTTGTTAAATCTTGTTACTTCTTGTTCGGACTTATCGGAATATGAAATTACTCCATGTTTTTCTTAATAAGTGTAACAGGTAAGTATTACTGTTTTTGCACTTCATGAACTGAGGTGTTGTTGGAAAGCAAGATTAATGGGAGAAGCAGAAGATCCAATTATAAGTGAGCAGAATTGATTGGATCGCTTTGGATATGGGGAATAATGTAATACATCGTTGCTCATGTGTTTTACCATTCTATCTTTGAAATCTTGTAGAAGAGAAAAAAAATTGGCAACATTGCTGTATTTGACTTTCAGATATGATGATTTGAGATTCAGCTTGCTTCTCTTATTCCTATGGCTTTTGAGAATTTATGGTTGTATGCCTGTCTCCCATCAATGATCAGAGAGGGTACATGTTGCCCTTTGGAAGTTTAGTTTGCCTTATCAAATGCTGCCATGAAAAAATCCTAGCTCCTGTTGCAACGCACGGGCACTCACCTAGTCAAGTAATAAAAAAAAAAAAAAAGCTCTTTTCTCTGCTCTCTCTCTCTCTCCGCAGCCCTTGCCCTAGCCGCACTAGCCGCCCTAGCCGCACGCTTCCACCGCTCCTCTGCTGCACGCTGCCGCCTCTGCCCACGCCACCGGCCACCCCCAGCGAACCCTTTGACATCTGGTATTCCCAGTCCAGTTCGATCCCCACGCCGCTGCAATTGCTGACTCCAGGGAGCTTCGGGAGCTCTTCACAGCCTTCTTGAAGGACGTCCTCACCAAGGTCGACACCCTCACCGCACAGATCTACAATATCAACAACCACCTCGCGATCATGGAGACGAGGAGCCCAGCCGAGACGGACCTTGACAAGGAGCTTGTACGACAGAGAGATCCTCGCCTCAAAGATGGAGATCGCCACCAAGCACGTGATGGAGAAAGCGGTCGCGACTTCCTCAAAGAACAAGCTGTTGTGCCATCGTAGGCTGTACCAGAGGTCGTAGCCAAGTTGGATGCCAAGCTCTTCTACAAGAGGAGCCTAAGTTGGACAGCCAGCCCCTGGGAGCAGCGACAGGCGTCCTCCTGGGCATGGAGATTCATTAGCAGGTAAACATCTACACCTTAGGACTGCTGGAGCCGCCAAAGATGGTCAGGACTGGCTCCACCAAAAAACATGGAGACAACCATTGTTCCGCACGGAAATACGAGAAGCGCTTGGCGATCGCCGCCGAGGACAACAAGGTGCCGGCTTTGAAGTCGGGCGCCTTACCTCGTCGACGATGACGATGACGACGACTACCACGACTACACCGACTACGACGACAGCGGGAGCAGCAGCGCCCACCCCTCCTCCCTCCCCTCCAGCGTGTGACCGCTAACGAGAGGAAGGAACGACGTCGTGCTGATCTTGGCGCCAACTGCACCAAACCGCTTGCACACAAGCCGCTCTTCGACATCAATAGCCACAACGACTATGATCGGGAGGCTAGTAACAGCCTCAAGATGATGATCGGCCTCACCCACTCTAGGGTCCAGGGTGCCTCTCCCATGTACCTCGCAGGGGTGACGAACAGAGCAGGCATTCACGTATTGGTGGACTCAGGCGCGATTGGGTCGGAGTTAGGGCTGGGTGGCGTTGGGATGGAGGAATGGTGCGTCGGGCATCGCGAGGATAGATGAAATGTCGGGAGATGAAAAGATACTATCGATCAAGGATACAAAAGGCAGAAGGGCATACGGTCATATCATGGCAAAATACATGTATTTGAGATGAAAAAAAAAGTGATTAAAAGTCTAAACAAAGTGCAAATATTTCAAAGGTCATTTTAGCGAAGTCAATGATATAATAGAGAAGCCCATTGTTTCGAGTACTATAATAATATAATTTTCTCAGAAACTAGAGGAAGGGAAGAGGGCACGCTAGTGTTATCATGTCTTACACTACTACAGAAAAGATTAGAGCGTACGGGTAGTAAGCCATGTTACCGTTGTCTTTGAATCATACCTTGTAAACTACTCCATAGGTGCCACAACCGAGTTGATTGGAGAAATTATGCGTAAGTTCTTTCAATAATTCATAAGACATTTCCATTGACTCCGCATTATCCATGGTATCTCTGCTCAAAACGCAAGAATCTATCTGCAGAAGGGAAGATATATGCATATTTATCATTGACATAGAGAGTAGATTCAAATAATGTTCGCTACAAATTTCTTCAGGGAGGAACAACAGACCATAAAAAATAAGACAAATCAGGTAGCTAGCATGACGAGTGCTTAGGCTATTTGTTTGTAGTGCTAAATTTTATTTTACGATTTCCAAAGATGTCACATCACCTAAAGGATCTGAGGTGTTGACTGAAATAGTCTTCCTGTGCATATTTGCATTTTACGATTTTGTAGACTATTCATAGTCACAGCATTTAATTACGATGCAGGACTAGACACAGTGCGGTATATGAAATGTCGGCATCTAGATACTAGTTTCAACATGTTTGAATTTTGGAAACTGTGTACATCTTGTTTCGTCTGATGAAACTCACCTCTATTCTTTGTTCATACATTTCTTGCCTGGTCGTAATTTATTTTTTTTTCTATCTAGCATATATTATTTAATAAGATGAAATAACTTAATAGGAAAGGTCCTTGGGTGTTATGTGTGAACAATTTTGAATCATCTGCAAAAATGGTTGGTGATATCTACTCGACGTGATTAGTTTGAGGAATCAACTTATCTTAGATGGAGTGATGCATTAGAAGTTCATTCCTCAAATTTGGTGGAATGAACTAGTACTAATTATTAGCTTGTGAGGAATGGGGATGATCATGAATTAACTCATTTTATTCCGCAAGCCAAACAAAAACTAGACAGTGAGATGTTGATGGATCATATGATTCCACCAACCAAACACCCTATAAGTTCTTGATAGGGGCGGATCCAACATAGGGGTAGGGCGTGCTATGTTGTCCATAGAATCCCATGGAGCATCTCTTGAATTTCTAACTATGGATGAAAAGGAGAAAGGAGAAAAGAGCACAGGAGAAAGAGAAAGATGAGAGAAAGAAAGAAGATGAGCAGCCCCTCTCCCACGATCCTAGACCTGCCCTCTTAAGAGCATGGCTAATAATATAGCTCACCAGCAGGCTGTATGACTTTGCCACGTTATATACAATAAAGTAACAGCCCACATATATAGTGGTTTGGCTAAGACACAGGCTAAATAATTAACAATAGGCCCACCTCCTTCCCTCACAGAGTCACTAGGAACCTGTGCGTCAGCTGGCTGTAAGCTAACAACCCACCTCTCTTCTCTCTCTTCTTCTCTTTCCTTCAACTCAACACAAAAATGATGTGGCACCTGTTTTAGCCTATTACATCACCTTATAATACTTGCTCTGAGTACGTTGAAGTTAATCGGCAAGACAATTAAATAGCACTCAGCTCCAACGGAATATTAATGCGAACTAGCAATCAAATAGCTGTCTTACTTTACTCCCAATTAGAGCCGTTACTCCTTACCAGATGCATTACAAAAATAGACATAAACCATATAAATTCCAAAACCAAATTAAAAGTACATCAGGCCTTGATTCGGAGTGGCTTAACAAATCATGATTGATGGATCTTAATAGACTAATATGGCACGGTGACAAGTATTAGTTACGATATTTTTGAAAGACCTATTAGTTAGGATATGAGTAGCCGTGCCAAATACGATATATGGTTTAGATTTAGTTGCTATATATGTACCATACAGTTTGATGCATATTTTCAATCGATCCTATAAAGGAAATGCTTCCCTAAAATGAAAGGGGAGAGGAAAAACGATATCTCGCGTCTACATAGTGACATACTAGGACGCAATGCCTGCACGGCGAATCTGATTTCTGAACCTGATATGTAGAAAATGAATTAGAAAATGGGCTTGAATTTGAATCACGATTCCAAGCTCATTCGAGATCTATCCAGAACCTTTAATTAACAATCCAAACAAGTTGATATATAGAAGAGAGAAATAACAACTATTGCGCAAGGATATTGTGCTTCACCTTTCTATATCAGATCGAAGAAACTAGAGCTCATGGAATTTGCGCAAGACACTATATTTTAGACAGTTTGAGAGCTTACAACTAGCTAGGTACACTGGTAATCACTGCTTGTTCTCCTTACTGTCAATTGGCTACCAGTACCACCGGATGAACCTCTGCATCGATCTTCTGCGACCATGGACAAGCCACAAATGTTATAAGTGCAACGCCGAGTGAGAATCAACTAATTTCTGGCGAGAATCAATTGCTTGATACTAGTGAACGTATATATTATATGTATAGATGCTACAACAATGCGATGAGTGAATACCTGGGAGCAATCAACGATGACAGGAATGAAGACTTGACAACAACAGGATTAAGCAACGGGATCAAGATTACACTGACCTGGAGAAGTTCAGACGGAGGCCCCCCAGATGATTCAGGCCATTGGCGAGACAGTTGATGCAGATAGGGACAGTGACCTGCTACTGTAGTCTAATCTGACGCCAAGGTGCAGAGCTAATTAAGCGGTGCAATTGGAGGGCAAAAGCTACTGACATTTTATTTGTTTATGTTAGTAAAAAAATTGACTTGATGCGCGTGCATGTGCATACAGCATGTGACGGCTCGGCACACCGGCAACCGGCAACCAATCAGCATGAGGACAAATAATAACTTGGGTCTCAACTTGCCCTACGGGCACGAGCAACGAAATTTTGATTCTCTCGTACTCCCTCCATCTTAAATTATTAGTCGTTTGACTTTTTGGCTCCAAGTTTGACCATTCGTCTTATTCAAAAATTTATGTAAAATATAGTGAAATTTAAGTCATTTTTTAAGAACTTTTATTAATAAAAGAAAGCACAGCAAAAGAAGTAATATTTTACACAAATTTTTGAATAAGGCGAGTGGTCAAACTTATTGTCAAAAAGTTAAACGACTTACAATTTGAGATGGAGGAGTAGAAGATAAAGAATCTCGCCTGCACAAGGTTTAAGGCGTTCCGGTAAACAAACCAAAGCGCTCAGTATTTGAAATGCTCGCTCAGCTAGGCAGTACAGTACAATATGCCGAGCCAAGAAACAAAAACGCGCCTCCGGACAATGCTTACTTTGTCCCCGCCATAGTGAGGTGCATGTGGTTCAATAATTGACCGGAAGAGAGCTTAGGTAAAGTTAATCAGGCATGAATAGTTGGGCTTCATGAGGGTGAAAAGAGAAACACAGGTGTGGAAGGAAGAAGACCTCCCATAATTTTGATTGTATATGCTTACAAGAAACCATAAAATCAACCTTCACTTAGAGGGAGTTAGATACATTTTCTAGTCAAAGAGTTATGAGGTGGGAGTGGGTACCCTGCAATGGACACTTTGGAGGTATGTTGATGGGGATTGACATGAATTTGATGCAACTAATAGAGGTAAATCATGGCTCTTTCTTTCAAAGTATGAAGATAAGGATGATGGAGGATAACTACGAATGGATGCTTATTAACATTTATGGATGATGGAGGATAACTACGAATGGATGCTTATTAACATTTATGGACCAGCTCATGATGACAAAAAGTTAGAATTTCTAGATGAGATTCAAACAATGTTGCTACTCATAGATATTCCTGTGGTGGTGGGAGGTGATTTCAACCTAGTCAGAACAGAGGCAGAAAAATCATCAGGCAATGTAGATTTGGGACTGATGCAGGCCTTCAATGACATGATAGAAAATATAGCCTTGAGGGAATTACACAGATCAGGAAGCAGATTCACTTGGTCTAATAAACAAAATCCTCCAATATGTTGTGTTCTAGATAGAGTTTTGGGGGCCAATAACTGGAAAGATAGATATAATCCGGCAAATGTTTTGACAGCCCTAAGGGTAGGTTCAGATTACAGTCCACTGATTGTAGACACGTTTGAGACTCAGTAAAGAACTCATTTTCCATAGGAGAGACTTGAGGAATATCTGCAGTCAAGATTCGTCTAAAGAGACTGTTGAACCTTCGATGGACCAAACAGATTTTTGTAATAACTAGTAATATGCTCCTTGAGATGGGCATCACCAGTTATCAAATTATTTCTATCCTCAAGCTAGAAAATATGAGTCTTCTTGTGCCTACCATTGGCTATTAGGTGAAAAAAAATAGTATTTGCATCTCCTTCCAACAAATATTTCACCTTAGTCCTTTGGTACCACTTCAGTTGTTCTTCTCTAAGTAGAACAGCTAACCTTTCATTTAATACATGTTTTAAATCTCTCTCAACATCACTTAATAAAATATTTTCTACCTTTTTATCTAACTCATCCAATTTATTTAAGAGGTTAGTCTTTCCCTTTTGTACAGCCCACTAACATGTTTTGCCCATCCTCTATGATATTTTCTAGTCTTCATTTGCCACCTTTCTATGGGTGACCCAAAAGTGTAGGTGTTTTGCCATATTTATGTCACCATCTCACATAAACCATCTCTTAGCAACCAACCTAGTTCAAACTTAAACTAAGGTAAGTAAGCTGAGGACGGGTTATTAGTAGAGAATAGTAGAGGGGTATGGTCTGAAATCTCACGAGAGAGGGGCATGTATAGTAGAATGAGCATATTTCGATTCTAGTTCGTACAAACCGACACTTGTCTAACTTTTCAAAGGTTTGGACCTGCATATTATTTGTCCAAGTGAACTTTTTGCCATGCAGTTCTATTTCTCTAAGGTTTAAACTGTCAATTATTGCATTGAACAAAATAGGCCATCTATCATTATAATTGTCATTGTTTTTCTCGTTTGGTCTCACGAATAATGTTAAAAGTCGCCACCTATAATGAGCAGGTATAGCGTCCTTTGAACATACTCGCACTATTTCCGACAAGAAACTAGACTTAAGGTCTGCCTTGAGCTGGTCCATAAACTGATATTAAATTAAAAATAAAATCATCTTCTTTATTCCTTAATTTAAAACGAATTGAGAAGTCTCCTTCCTCTATCTCCCCAAAGAACAAAGGTAGACAGGTTAACGCCTAGAATCGTGCCACCAAAATGACCACACGGAGCCAAACAATGCCAAATAAAATCTTTGCCAGCACATATAGTATTTAAAGTGGCATGAGGAAAGCTTGGTCGACCAGTTTCCGATAAGGCAATAAAATCTAGACCCTTTTCCTTTGTTAAGTCAGCTAAGAATCTATACTTTTACTATCAGCAAAATCATTACAATTCCAAAAGATACCTTTCATCTTGAGCGTTTTTTTATTTTATTTTATTCTTCTTGTGATGAGGGTGTGTTTTATGCTTCGTGATGAGGGGGTTTGTAAACATACAGGATCACAACCCCCATCACCTAACCCCTCCACAAGCTCTGAACAAATAAAGTTGAGTGTTTCCAAATCTACACTATCCTCATTGGAACAAACAGTAGAATCATCTCCCAAATTCTCTATCTTTTGATCTCTACTAGTAATTACATTATCTCTTAATCTATTAAATTCTATGTCTCTTAGATTCTTTAAAGAACTAAAACATTCTGATCGGTATCTCCCAAAATAATGCCTAAAGAATTTGCATAAGAGCATAAAGAAGCATCATCACTTGTAATAAATGAGCTAGGTTGAGAACAAGTACCTTTGTCGACGGCCGAATCGAGATTTTTTGCTTGCTTTAAGCTTCAAGCCTTTTTGTGGAATCTTGATCCACCGATGAAGCAATCCTTTTACTCATCCTTGAAGGAGATGCAGTCCCATCAGCTTTTCTAGTGTCTACTATCCCGAGTCATTTTTTTGGATGGTGCCATAGATGCTTTCCACACCTATTGGCATTTGTTAAGTGCTAAAAGAAAATGAAGGATTCTGCAAGCGCACGAAACACCTACCATTGTAGCTTTTCCCTAGGATGAGTATTCTAGAGTATCGTATCCACAGGGAAAGCTTTGGCTAAAGAATCTAATAAGTCACAATCATGCATCTACTAACTTAGCAAAACCACTAGACTAAAGTGAGGGGGTAAATGATATAAGATAAGTAAATAACAATGCATAAAATAATAACAAATCTAAGACTACAAAAGAATAACTAAACTAATCAAGAGGTCAAAGAGAGATACAGGTTCCTATGCACTTCTCTATTAGTTAGATTCTACGATAGCAATCATACCATAACACTTCTGGGACATCGAGCACTAGCCACGATAGGGATGAGAAGGGGCTAGGAAGGTCCGACAAGGTCCTACAAACACCAACCCGAACGTGGTGGAATACATCGGCCATCGGGGCTATCACCACCTAGGGCTACCACAAACAATCCGTGGGGTTGGGTGCAATCTCAGGTAACCTATAGCTTAGATACCAAGTCTACACTATAAATTACTACTCTAGCTACCTAGCATAACTAGAGCCCTCAATACGAGCGGAGATCCTATGCAATAATATAACAACTATACTAACCATATATGAAAAGCATAAAGTAATAGAGAAGATAAATATATAAATCACAAGTCATCCAAAGATAAGATATGAAACATACCAAACTCTGTAGACATCTCGGAACCAAAGTATAGTTCAACTCTCCTTTACTCTTGATTAGATCTAAGTCATATCTAATCTACTTCTAATTGTATGTCTAATCTACTTCTAATTACATGGCTAATCTTCTTCTAATCTACTTCTAATTCACTAATCCCGGAGAGAGGTTATCCTTACATTGGGACACCTCTACAACTGAAAGATTAATGAATAGAATGAGATAGAATGAGTTAGGTTTCACCCTGGGGTCAGGGGTCTTCTTATATAGGCCTTGGCGATGAATGATAGCCCTTGGATCAAACCGACCTTGGCAACGGTGTAGATACAACCTCAATGTCGGTGGTAAACCACCATAGAAAGGGGAGGATGACAGGTGGGACCCACCTAGCGGCTGGCCTAAATGGGCCTGGCGGCCGCCAGTGGCCCCGCCTCTCTCGGCCTCTCGGTTCCCTTCGGTGTTCTCTGGTACTTTCTAGAATGTTTTAGTCCACTTTTCGGATTGAGTTACTTCACGGTCAAGTCTTGTCATCATATGTCTTGTATATTCGGAACTTTCTCCATCTTTCTCTACATTTATCTGTTAAGTCCCTGGAAATATATAAATCACCAAAGCTCGTGGAATTATGTTAGTAAAACCCCTAGACTTATGTTGATATTCATTTTATGCCCTTATTTCATATTTAGTTGACTAGTAAAATTATGCTATAATAGGTGTCAACAACACCTCATTACTAGCCAAATCTACACCAGACTCAGAGAGCAAGACCATTGATTTATTGGCTTGTTTCACGACTTTCTTTGAGTGATAGTATGGGCATCTACTTTTGTCGACTTAGCCACCACATTAGCGGCTTGCTGCCGGCCATTTGCATTGGCGCCACTACCAGGCTGTGGGTTTCCTTCTGTTTAGGATCTATGTCCATCTTCTCCTCTCAAGACTGCTCATTAGGAGCTCCATCTTTAGGATTACCTTCCTCACGTTCTTTTCATTTGGATCACCCTCCTTTGGAATATCCATGTCAATTAACTGTGGCTCACCATTAGGGTTGTCCTCCTCAACCCTGAATTGTAGTTCAAATACATGATCACCAATGACAACATCCACTAAATCGGGGATGAGATTAGGTGCCAGTACTACTACTTTCATTCTGGATCTGCCGGTGTTATTAGTAAAGTTCATGTCAACAACTCTTGGTACACCTAAGATAGTTCCAACTGCCCAAATAATTGGGAATTTTCTAAACTCTTTAGGTAGTCCTCTGAACTGTACCCATGCTTTATCTATCTCGCTTTATCTATCTCATATTTATAAACATCACTATCAGTCCCTTTCTCAAATCTAATCTTGCCATTCACAGCCTTAGGCCCCGTTTGGATCCAGCTGGATTCCAGAATTTTTGAGAAAAAAATCAACGCAGCTTCCAAACAGCCCATGAATTCTAGAATTCGGTAGATAGATTGCAAAAATCCGAATCCAGGGACGGGCTGCTTCTGGCGGATTCTAAGGGACATTTTACCGTTTTACCTCTTATCCTTTCGTCTCTCCGCTCACAATTAGATAGCGTAATCTAGGATCCAAACAATAAAAATCGGATTTTATTTAAAATCTAGATTTTACAAATGTAACTAGAATCTAGATTTTCAAAATCTAAAAATCCAATCCAAACAGGGCCTTAGCATCCATTGTACCCCAATTCACCAAAGTTCCCAATAGGCTCGCAGATGGGAAATTAATTACAAAGGAGTCTTTGCCTTTAGTCTCAATTCCCCAATTATGACTCTTATGCTCTGGTAGTAGTTTTTCCACTGTCAATTCTTCGATAGTAAAAGAACCTTCCATAACACGTACCAATGCATATTTTCCTTCAACATTTTTTGAATATTGAGCCATTGGAATGTAATAAAAACCTAATCCCTCCACTGCATGACCACATGGAACCGCATTCATATCTTTCTTAACATTCTGACACTTTTAAAGAAGCATGATCTCCAAAACAAAAATTCACAGCAAAGAATAATAGTGCATTCATGTATGTATGTCCTTTGGAATGACAGTGGTAACAATATGGTTTTCCTTTATTTTTTGTGCTCCTTTTTAGATGACTCTGGGATATCTAGACACTTGCCTAACTCAGGAACTGATGGGATTATCACCTTGGGGATTTTCGGAGCTGCAAAGGGCGTGATGTCCATCATCACTGTAGTCACCATCATGTTCTGTAGAACTTGGAAAAGTTGCTAAAATTATGGTGCATACTAATATGCACATATCTTATTAATTTGTTTATCGTCTCAATGAGCTGATCTTGATACTACCGTTGCAACGACTTCAGTTGAGAGGATATGTTTTGCCTTTAACATTATAAAGACGGATTTGCGTAATAAAATGGGTGATGAATGGCTCAATGACTTGATGATATGCTATAATGAGAAGGAGATATTTAGAAAGATTGATAATGAAAAGATCAAAAAGTGATTTGATAAGATGAAAGAGTGTCGTATGTTATTGCCAAAACAAGTAGTGGTACACTTTATTCTACTATTAATTTATAATTTGGTGGCCATACATGTTTGACTAATCAATTATGTTTTTTTTTTTTTTTTTTCTGTAGGTTGCTACTTCAGAGGAATAAAGTGTGGCGACGTCAAAGGGTCGTTTATTAATTTGGAGTAATTGAGCTTGGATTGGTATGAATGAACTGCCTCATTTTTTCAACTTTTGTCGATGTTTTTAATACAAGATGACTTTAAGCTATTATATATGTTAGCATGTTGTAATTAGGCCAATGGTTTGTGTGGATGTAATTGTGCCTGAGTGGTTGGCCGCATGCCACCCCTGGCTCTCTATATGTACTTCCTCCCGTAACAATGGAATACAATCAACTATTCCCACACTTTCATGGTATCACCGCGGTTACGATCCGCTACACTTCTGTAACCCGTGCGGCGCTGATCCGATCGCCGTTCCCTGTCGCCGCTACTCGCGCCCGAACGCCGCTGGTCCTGATCGCCGGCGCTTCCGCAACCCGCGTGACGCTGATCCGATCGCCCGTTACCTAGTCGCCGCTACCGCGCCCGGAACGCCGCCCGGTCCTGATCGCCGCGCCCTCCCTCTCCCCGTTCGCCCAGACTCTCCGTTTGGCCGCCGATCCCCGCAACGTCGCCGATCGCCGTCTGGCCGCCCGATCCGCGCGACCTCGCGATCTCGCCCGTCCTGCGACTTGATCTCGCGGACGCGCCTCTCACCCGCCACGCGGCCACCCGCGACGTGATCCCGCGCGGGCCTTCGTCGCGCCCGATCCCGAGGGGCCCCGACGTACCGCTGCTCTTCGTCGCGTGGCCCCCAACCCCGCCTCACCGATCCCGTCATCTACGTCTCAGGCGGGCAGCAGCAGCGATCCTCGACATCCGCCGTCGCGTCCGATCGAGCAGGCCCCGATTGCCATCGTGCGGCCAGCGCCTCTCACGCACGTGACGCGGACTCCGTCGCCCCCGATCCGGACATCCGACCCGCGCGTATGCTCCCACGCGTGAGCGACTCTCGCGGTTCGTGCGGCCAGCGCATCTCACGCGCGTGACGCGGACTCCATCGTCCCCGATCGAGTTCGCGCGGGAGGTTCCCAACACCCGCGTCGTGCCTGCGATCCCGTGGCCCGGCCAAGTCCACGGCATCGGCAATGCGTGCGTGGCTCGGCACCCAGCCCCTGTCGCCCGATCCGTCGCGTGGCCTAGCGTGCGTGGGCAGCTTCGTCGTGCGGCCGGCCGTCCCGCGTATAGTCCGCGTGAACGACGCATGAAGGAGGAGCCGCGGCCTCCCGTGACACGTGCGTTTCAAAAAAGAAAGAAAGAAAAAAAAAAGAGAGAGAAGTAAAAAAAGAGAGATAGAAAGGAGGAGTTACCATGCAATTTTGGCCGCATCTTGCTTCACCGGCTTCCTTCGCCGCCATGCCACAGCTGCCACAGTACACGACGCCCTACTCTCCATATGACGCCGGCCGCATCTTCTCCGTTCGGGCGCCCCTACTCGCCGTATGGAGGTGTCCACCCCTACACCGTACAGCGGCCACTCCAGCCATGGACCAAGGATGCAGGGCGGATCCATGTCGTCCCCTGTCAGTAGCTTCAACACCATGTCGCTAAGCGCCACACCTTTGACCGAGTGGTACGCTGATTCCGGCGCCGGCGCTCATATGGTCAACAATGCTGGTATATTATCCTCTTCTCATCCTCCTTTATCGTCAAGTCCTTCATCTATCATTGTCGGTAATGGAGCTTTGCTTCCCCTTACCTCTGTTGGGTCATACTCTTTTTCCATGACGGATCATCCTCTTTCTCTTTCTAATGTCCTAGTCTCACCTAGCATTATTAAGAATTTAGTTTCCGTCCGTCGTTTCACCACTGATAATAATTGTTCCATCGAGTTTGACCCCTTTGACCTTTCTATCAAGGACTTAGACACAAAAAGAGTGATCGCCAGGTGTAATAGTACGGGCAACCTCTACCCATTCTTTCCACCAGCACCAGCTAGCACCTCTGCCCTTATTGCCGATTTATCCTCCGCCACTCTGTGGCATCGCCGCCTTGGTCACATCGGTCATGAGGCATTGTCCAAGCTTATTAGTTCCAATGTTATTTCTTGTAGCAAGCGCCACCCTGATCATATTTGTCATGCCTGTCAGTTAGGCCGCCATGTGCGTCTTCCTTTTAGCATGTCCAATTCTCGAGCGCTTCATCCTTTTGATTTAATACATTGTGATCTTTGGACCTCTCCAGTTGTCAGTGTGTCTGGGTATAAATATTATCTTGTCATTCTTGATGACTGCACCCACTACACCTGGACTTTTCCCTTACGCCTAAAAATCCGATACATTTGGCGTTTTATCTAACGTTTTCTCTTTGTGCACACCCAGTTTAACCTCCCATTAAGGCGCCATATGCGACAACGGCCGCGAAGTTCGATAACTCCTCGGCCCGCACGTTCTTTCTCACTCACGGTGTAGTCCTCCGTCACGTCGTGCCCATACACCTCACAACAGAACGGACGTGCTGAGCGCACTCTTCGCACAGTTAATAACATCATACGCTCACTTCTCTTTCAGGCCAGTCTTCCTCCGGTTTATTCGGCTGACACTCTTCACACTGCCACTTATCTGATAAATCGTCACCCAACAAAAACCATAGACGGTCGCACTCCTTTCCTTGCACTCTATGGCACACAACCCTCCTCTGCTCATCTTCGAGTTTTCGGTTGTGCCTGTTACCCCAACTTATCCTCCACAGCTCCACATAAATTGTCACCTCGCTCCTCCTTGTGTGTCTTTCTTGGGTATTCCTCCGATCACAAAGGGGTACCGGTGTCTTGATCTGCATTCAAATCGGATCATCGCCTCTCTCGGCACGTTGTGTTCGATGAGACTTCGATTTCCCTTTTCCGACATGTCCACCTCCCCGTGATCCGGCAACACTAGAATTTTTGAGCGATGATGACGACTCCTCCAGGCCCGCTTGGGCCAAGAGTTGTGGCTATAGGTACCGACTTCCCGGCGGCTTGTCCCCCGGGCCGCTGCCCCCGCGTCCCTCCCCAGACAAACGCGCCGCCGCGAGCGCCCTCCACCTCACGGCACCCCACGGTGACCCTTTCGCTGGTGCGGTGCTCACGGCCCCCAAAAACCCACGCCGCCGCTAGCAGCACCACTCACACGGCGCCCACGGTATTGTCGGTCCTGCTGCCCGATGCTCGCAAGACAAAGTTGTTACCGCCGTACCGCCGCATAACTCGCTACCGACCGATCGCCATCCTCCAAGCCACCAATGCGCGTACGACTCGCGCGACGCTGGCAAGGCCGGGCGTCAGCCGCCTCAATGGATCGCCTCAATCTCCATGTTGGGCTATGTCGCCACCGCCTCGCTCCGTCTGTGATGCCCCTGTCGATCCACATTGGCGTGTTGCTATGCAAAGCTGAGTTTGATGCATTGACGCTAATAACACCCGAGTCTTGTGCCACGACCTCCTAGTGTTAATATGGTTACCGGCAAGTGGATTTTCCGTCACAAGCCGCATGCGCATGGTTCCCCAGATCGCTACAAGGCTCGTTGGGTTCTCGGGGATTCACTCAGCGATCCGCATTGCTTATGATGATACCTTTCAAATCCGAAGGGTCAAGCCCGCGATACTCGAGTGGTTCTTTCTCTAGCTCTTTCTCGAGACCGGCCGATTCACCAACCGGATGTGAAGAATGCGTTTCTTGCAAGGCACCCTCACTACCGTGTACAACCCTCGGTTTTGTGGATTCCTCTCATCCGGATTATGTTTATCGGCTCAACAAATCTTTATATGGTTTGAAGCAGGCTCCTCGTGCTTGGTGTCATAGGTTCGCCTCCTATCTTTTTTCCCTTGGATTTGTTGAAACCAAGTCAGACAGCTCGCTATTTATATATCGCCGAGGGTCAGACACTGCCTACTTGTTACTATATGTGGATGACATTGTTCTCACTGCCTCCTCTGCTGAGTTTCTCAAGCATGTTATTGGGGCTCTCCAATGTGAGTTTGCTATGACGGACATGGGCCAGCTTCACCATTTTTGGGGCATTTCTGTGACACGCCTCGCCATCGGCCCCGTTTCTATCCCAACGGCAAGACATGCATGATATTTTGAGCGCCGATGAGTGCGTGCAAGCCGTAGCACACCTGTTGATGTTCACTCCAAATTATCTCGCGCATGGACGCCCCGCTGATGATGCAACTCGATTTACGCAGTCCGGCGTGTGCTCTACGAAAGATTTGACGCTTCACCCGTCCGATATTGCTTTTGCCGCCCAGCGATTATCTCTATATGCATGATCCTCGAACCCCACCTCGTAGCTCTCAAGTGCATCTTGCGCTACCTACAGGGCACTATGTCCCTTGGACTGACAATGCGAAGGTTTTTCCTTCGTGAGCTTGTTGTCTACACAGATGCCGATTGGGGGGATGTCCCGATACCCGCCGGTCGACCTCCGGCTACGCAGTGTTCCTCGGAGACAACCTTGTGTCGTGGTCCTCCAAGCGCCAAAGACACGGTCTCTCGGTCCAGCGCTGAGGCTGAATACCGTGCTGTAGCGAATGGTGTTGCTGAAGCTACTTGGCTACGCCGTTACTCCTTGAGCTTCGCCACCAGCCTCACCGTGCCACTTTGGTCTATTGTGACAATGTTAGTGCTTGTCTATCTCTCCGTAACCCGGTGCAAAGAAGCGAAAGCACGTTGAGATCGATCTCCATTTTGTTCGAGAAAGGTCGCCCTCGGTCACGCTCGGGTTCTTCATGTTCCTATGACATCACAAGATGCCGACGCGTCTTCACCAAGGGCCTACCCACCTCGTTGTTCCAGGAGTTTCGTCCAGCCCGACCGTTAGCGATGCTCCCGATTAGACTCGCGGGGAGTGTTAGCATGTTGTAATTAGGCCAATGGTTTGTGTGGTTGTAATTGTGCCTCGAGTGGTTGGCCGCATGCCACCCCGGCTCTCTATATGTACTTCCTCCTGTAACAATGGAATACAATCAACTATTCCCACACTTTCAATATATTTGTCAAGTTGTGTCTTGTGAGGGGTCATAGTAGAGTTAAGTCGCCGTCGCGTTTTGTTCTGCCCGCCCTAGAAATTTTCCTGGCTCCGTCGCTGCTCCTGCTAGCAGTCGCACCTGCCGCCACCACCAGAATTGTCATGAACGCGAAAGCATGGCACCGCTGTGGGGATGACGTTGACATTGTCATCATGCGTCTATGGGTCTGTTTGGGACCGTGTTCACTTCGCTTCTGAGTGAAATAAGCAGAAAAAACCTGTCAAACACATCTTGTTGAACGTGCGTTGCCCGGCTGTGGCAACTGAAAATCATACACGGCCGATAATCGTAGAAGCGGCTCTGAGGCTGTGTTCGCTCCTCGTGGCCGCGCGTTCAGAAACCACGCAAACAAGAAGGCCCTATGCCCGATGTGGTGGAGAAAGGAGTGGCCAAGCCACATTTGGAGGAAGCTGTGAAGCCCGATAGGCTGTATTAGCAAGATTACTTTTATCGATACCATGCTCTTTTTTCATCCTGACAACTGTATGAGCAGCTGGACCAACCGTTAATTTTCAGTATTGATAGGGGGTAGACTACTAGATTTATGAAGTCTACGTACATTACCGGTACTACTAAGATTAATTGGAACTCCCACGTCCCAAAAGGCCAGAACACACGCGCACAGAGTAAAGAGAGAGAGAGCAATGGCGGAACTCGCAGTTGGGTTGACCAAGTCGGTGGTGGAGGTGGTGCTGACCAAGGCCCAGGCCGCCCTTGAGCAGGAGGGGAAGCTACGGAAGACCGCGCAGCGTCAGCTGGTGTTCATCACCGACGAGTTCCAGATGATGAAGTCTTTCCTCGTCGTGGCCGACGAGGAGCGTGTGGGCAACGTGGTGGTGATGACCTGGGTGCGCCAGATCCGCGAGCTCGCCTACGACATGGAAGACAGCATCGAGTTCGTGGTGCACCTGAAAAGTCCAGTTGGTGGCGCCGCCTGCTTCACTCGATGACCCCGCCGTGCGTCCCGACGGCCGCGCTGCCGCTGGACGAGGCGGTCGAGGAGATCGAGCAGCTCCAGCAGAGGGTGGAGGACGTGAGCATGAGGAACGCGCGCTACAGCCTCATCAGCGACACCGGCTCCAAGCCCGTGGCGGAGCAGGCACCGCCGTCGTCGTCTTCCGACGCCGCTGGCGTCATCAACTTGCTGCTGCTCCAGGACATGGACGCCGGGACCGGGAAACGGCAACAGGGGATCTCACCCAGTTCATCACCAACCAAGACCATGATGGCCATGGCCAAGATCTCCAAGATCTCGGTGTGGGGCACTGGCGGCGATCTTGGGACTACGTCCCTCATCCGGAAGGCCTACAGTGACCCAGAGATCTGCACGACATTCACCTGCCGCGCCTGGGTGAAACTAGTCGTGCGCCCTTTCGATCCCTGCGAGTTCGTCCGGTGCTTGGTGGCTCAGTTCCACGCCAACTCTCCTTCCACGGACGAAAATGCTGCTGCCGTGCCCGTGGGTCTACATTTCCTGAAACAACAGATCCAGGGGGGTGAGGAACATCTCTTCCACAAGTTCGAGCAGCACGTCACAGGGAATAAGTATCTCCTTGTCTTGGAAGGCCTGTCAGACATGCAAGAATGGGATGCTATCAGGAGTTTTCTTCCTGACATGAAGAATGGAAGCAGGATCATTGTATCCACTCAGCAATTCGAGATAGCAAGACTGTGCATCGGACAATCTGCCCAAGTGTTGCAGCTGGAGCAGTTCTCAGCTGACCACTCCGTCTGTGCCTTCTTCAGGGAGGTTCGTAAATCCTGTAACAACATGCACCATACTCCTGTACTGTACTGTACGAGGCAAACAAAACAACACCTGTCCATATAGTTATCAGGACTGTCAGTTTTCTGATATCCTTTCCATATTTTCAGGGCTCCCAGAGTGTCGGAGGCAAAAGTGAGGACGCCGACAGGGCATCTTCAAGCAACACAGCCCATGCTTCCTCCTCTTGCCAAGGATCTGATAGTGGCGTTGCATCGTCAGAGGACAGGAGAATCCTGGCGTCAAAATGCGAAGCAGCCAATTTGTGGATGGAGAATTATCCCCATGTTTGCCGCAACTCAGAAATGCGTGAGCTTCGTAAAATGGTGGCTAAGACACGGTACGACCCGTACCAAGTGAGCATGTCTGTGTGGGGGATCGCTGGCGTTGGGAAATCACATCTCGTCAGGAACCTGTTGTGAGGAGAGGTTGCTTGGGGAGGGAAGAACTCGGAGGAAGGAGGAGATAGCTAGGAACGATGTAAGATTAACGAATTCAAATGTTTACAATTAATTTCCTCATACTCTCTCATTCTTCCTTACTGCTACTTATACTCTCTCACTCCACCCAGGTTGGGCCTGCGACACTTGGGTTGGGCCGACGCGCTCGGACGGGCCTTGGAACAGCAGCCGGCTTGGGCGAGCCAGGGGTCGAGCCCGGAGCCGTTGCTGCCTCGCCTTGCTCCACTGTTGGGTTGCTGACACCTGTTCCATGACAGAGTGCTTCGCGGTGGAGATCAGTTCGAGAAGTACAGTTGGGTGAATGTATCTCAACCCTTCAGTTTGAGGGACTTCTGTTGGAGTTTGCTCTTGGGTTTTCAGTCAGAATCGCCTCAGGACAAGGAAACTGCATACAGGCGTATGATTGGAAGCAAAAACCCCATTCAGGAGTGTTTTCAGCTTCTGAAACAGCATCGCTGCCTGGTTGTTATAGATGATTTGCAGTCCAAAGAACAATGGGACTCCATCCAAGATAGTCTTGTGTCAGACTGTGACAGCGTTATCATTGTCATTACAACTGAAGCAAGCGTGGCTGCCCACTGTGCTTCTAATGAAGACCTTGTTTTTAATGTCAAGGGCCTACAGGCAGATGCTGCATTTGATCTCTTCAAACTGAAGGTGTGTTTTCGCATAAGAACCTTCCTCTGTTTACTTTGTTACAGCATAATCTTGGAAATAATTTTCTAATAAAGGAACTTCTAGTTTGAACTTTACCTAATTAACACAATAATCATATAATAATGACTCTATCGTTTAATCTTGTACCACATCGTTCAATTAAAATAATCATATAATAACAACACAATAGGATCCCTTAAAAACAATCACAATCACCAAAGCAATTGCGGTTATTTCTCTGGTCTCTGTTGCAAGAATTGTTTGTATTTGTGGTGCAATTAAAATTTTCTTTTGTTAACAAACAGAGAGATGCAAAATATCTGGTATATAGTTACCATATATATACTAATTGATTAGTCATTAATTTTTGAAATAATATAGGTGGACATACCTTCAGAGCAGTGTGAGACAAAGTTAATGCTAGAACAACTTGTTCTCAAGTGCGGTGGACTTCAAAAGTAATAGATGCTATAGCTGCCTTATTGGCCACAAAGACAGTCAAACGGATGGATACTGCAAGATCTATTAAAGAAAGATTTATTCATCAACTGGAGACAAACCTTGAGTTCAACAGTTTACGGGGTCTGTTTGTCTGGATGGATAATTACTTTCGTACTTGTCCGGATTACCTCAAGCCATCTATCTTCTATATGTCTATATTTCCACAAGCCTACAGCATTCGCCGGAGGCGTTTGGTGAGGCGGTGGATTGCAGAGGGCTACTCCAGAGATAGTGATGACAAATCTGCGGAAGACAAGGGGGAGGAATTTTTCTCCAAGCTCATGGATCTCAGCATTGTCCAACAACCACCAGAGTTTCTCACGAAGAAACTCTGTCAGGTGAATGGTTTTATACGCGAGTACATTGTGTCAAGGAGAATGGAAGAGAACCTCATCTTTGAACTGGGGGATACTTGGAACGCGGTGCGGGTGACTCGGTGCTGAAATGTGCACCCCGACGAACGGCGCAGATGAAGTAACGGTTCCCCACGACGGACGGCTCAGATCATACAGATGGATGAGTGGAAAGGTAGTGGCCTCCGTAATGAATCGAAAGGCCGTAATGAACCGGGAGACGGACTTGCAAAACGAATAAATAAATAAACCGCATCTAGGCAGGGGAGGGGAATGAAACAGGCATTTCCTTTGGCGACCACGACCCTTCCGCCGCCACCGGCGAGATGTCCGGCAAGGGGGATGATGGGTGAGCAGACAGGAGACACCGTGGCAACAAGCACCGCGACCTCGGTCCGGTAATCACCGACGGCGAGAAAAGGGGGAAGTTGGGAAGCGATCGGCACAAGCCTTAGGGTACCGTTCAGGCGTGCCGGCGGCGGGATTCGGGGGCCATAGATCTGCTCCGATAGAAGCCAGGAGCTGCGCCAACAACGAAGTACCGCACCAGTCTCCAATTCCAACAAACTCTGCTCTTGCTGGTTGCGACTGGGAAGACTATTTCTCCAAGAAGAAGTCAGCCAACCAAAAAAGAGCACAGGTACGAATTCCCCTCGCAAATCCCTCTTAAATTTCTCGAATGAGTAACAGGGCAGCGGCAATCAAAGGCAAAAACTAGATTTTATATTCTGAAGGCAAACCAATTTTACTCAGAATCTAAAACTAGTGCGACTAACAAATCCTTGAAAGGGGTTGAATGATATATTTCACATATAAGGCAATCAAAGACAAGAAAAGGATTTTATATGCTGCAGGCATACCAATTTTGATCAAATTCTAGAACTATTGGCACTAAAAAATGACTTCAAAAAAGGGGGAAAGAAAAATTTGACATATAAATACCACAAATACTGGTAATGCTTTCTGAATTTAAAACGCTGACTTCTGTAGTTCAGATACCTTTCTTTTAAATGGAACGAATTCTACAGAAGGAGCTTCAATTTTAGACAGATGGATAGCATGACATGAAGCTTTGTATTGTAGATGAGGATGTCCTAAGAAGTAGCACTAAGAGATACAAAAATGCATAACTAATTTGTGATTTGGAAGGGCTAATTATACAGGCATGACTTAGTTTAATCCATAGTGATGTGAACATAGATCTGTGCTTTGGATTAATAATGATTTAGATTAAGTCACATGACTGTTTCATCGGTCCAGCATGACTTCACACATGGATGCTTGTATTATACGAGTCAAACATATTTCTCGCGACTGTAACATAGGTAATCACTTCCTCCAATGGCTAACAAAACAGATATGTAAAAAGTAGACATACCTTGTGATCCATGTGCCACCTGCGGCACATGGATCACAAGGTATGTCTACTTTTTACATGATATTGCAGGAGCCGCTAACTTCAATCTACTACATCCTCATGTGCACAACCAAGGGCCACCCCATAACAGCAGGAATCCAACACCCGTCCATGCTATTAACCAAGGTATGAGTTTTGGTTTTCATGACCATACAGGTACAGGCGACCACCAACACCGATCTCCACAAGAACTTTCTCACGGGCAACCGCAGAACATCACGACAACGACTACACCCTACCTTCAGCATCCAACTGACTTGCATGGCTCCAGATGTTAGTCTGATGCATCCATTCTTCCAGATCATCCTCTTGCAGGTACAAGAAGGGCAGGTCTGGGAGTATTTGTGGTCAACACGGACATAGTACCTCCTATCTCCGTCTTCGTCAAGGCGTCAATGGAAAAAGCTTCTTCAGTCATAATGGCTGAAACTGCCGCTTTGGCTTTGGCTGTTGTGACTCTCAACAGGATGCAGATTTCAGATGCCCACTTCCTAACTGATAGCAAGATGCTGGTCGACTACATCAACGGGTCAGATCCGGGCAGTCCTCTTGATTGGAGGATTAAGCCATAGTCCGAGTTGATCTCTACAATCCTGAGGCAAACAAACCACAGGATACACAAGATTAGGAGGCTTGATAATCAGATGGCTGACCATCTAGCGAAGCAAGCTCTTCATTCCTTGCTTCTTAATCAGCAGGAACCATCAGGTCTATGTGTAAACCCGGTCCATGCTTTAGAGTGCCCTTTCATGGCTGCACTCCACTATGTATCCATAAATGATGTAATGGTGCTAACAGCGTCTTGCTGTTAAATGAAATATAATCTATGTTTGTTGTAAAAAAAGATGCTGGCATTATTCATTGTGATCTAAAACCAGAAAACATCCTTATAGTTTCAACGTGAGTTCTTCTCAATTTTAGTGTTGGCGTTCATCAATCTTATATCCTGATGACTAACTGGTAACTTTTGCAGTGTAAAAACAGCAGCTGGAGTGAAAGTAATTGATTTTGGATCAGTGTGCATGGAGGGTAAAACCATTTATTCATATATTCTGGTTTTGTTTGAACCCACTCAGCAATTTGAATTTTCTTCTGTAGTAGTATTTTATCGATTTCAAGTCAAGCATCTGGAGAAATACAAGATCAGGCTTTTTAAAGCTGAAGATAAGCAGTGGAGCAAAGCGGTGGATGCCATGATGAAGATTGTTCTGCGCATTCTCTGTCCCTAAAATGTCAAGTGCCTGAGCATTGTTACCTGTTGGCTGATGCTGACGGTGAAGATGAATTAGAACAAGAATAGGTGGCCTGATAGATGTATGTCTGCAGTTGGGAGTTCCAGGCGTGATGGATATGGACGCTCTTTTGCTCTATCATTTGTGTATGGTTGTATGCTGGCGTGGTGTTATCCCCCTCTAAATTCTGAATTGTATTTTTTTTCTTTTCTGAATGATCTTAAACTCAATTAATGGAAATGGGGAGTCCTCTAGCTCAAAAAAAAAAAAAAAAAATCTCCTTTGCTGTGCATATGGTTTTATGCCTGTGCATATGGTTCCAGTGTGATGGATATGGACGCTCTTTTGCTCTGTCATTTCTGTATGGTTGTATGCTGGGGTGGTGTTATCCCCCTCTAAATTCTAAAATGTCTCTCTTTCCAGTCCCAAATTGCAAGGAAACCTGAAGTGTGACTATGTATGGATGCGAAGCTGCTTTGAAAAAACCAATTGTGCAGCTTTTTTTTCTTCCTTTGAGCTTAAAACAAGTACAAAAAAAAAAGGAAAGTTGGACAAATTGTTTCTTGAAAGCACTTGTGCTACTAACTCTACAAACCACTGAATATTTAACACCTTAAACACAAACAAAGTAGCAGATGAGCACCTGCTACTATAAATGTAACATTTAAACAGGAAAAAGTTGCATGTGGCCTTCAAAACATGAACTCTCATACATATCTAAACAAAGTCCAGCCTACATACATCATTACGACTTGTACAAAATGCTATTAATCAAATTGTAACTTTCTAGCGGACGATGACAGTGTGGCCAATTGCTGAACTCCATGTAGAAGACTTGTAAGTTCACCTTGGATGAAAGGAATAGACATGGTCGAACAATGCATAGACACCCCCTTTGCAAAGCTTGGCATTGTGGCATCAGTATGGCTGTCTTTGATCAAAGCACCATACATGGTAGAAGATTGGCCTCCGTTATGAAGGCACTGTGTCAAGAAATAAAAACTTCTCACACATCTTGCTAGTAAGCCAATAAAAATGAAGAATCAGGAGAATGAGTCTAAAGCATGTCTTACAGTCACTTCATGTGGTTCACAAACTTCATCTCTATTTTTGGATGAATTATTTGGATCCTTTCCTGTAGTAAAAGGTTACTATTATTGAGCGATCAGAGAGCAAAGCAATGAGTAAATCTATGGTTCATCTCAGAATCTTTAGTATATTGTTTGCATGAATCCGGTAAGGAAATTGTACTGCTTACTCAATATATATACTAATTTCTAGAGTAGTGTTAAAGGAAATTGTTTTTCTTTCGTAATGCTTCTGATTTCAGCAATAATCTGAACAAATCCGGTAAGAACTTAAGATGGCTTGAAATTAGAAGTAGAACTAATATCGGCAGCAAAGACCAAGGCATCAAGCTGAGTGGCTAACCAACAAATAAAGAGGTATAAAACTAACGTTTCGACAATGTACCTGACTGAGACAACATCATGTTTTTATACTTGTTGTATCACTGTAGAGTTACTTTTTCAAAACAAAGCAGTAGGTTGCTGTTTATTTGAACTAACCAAAAAATTCAGTTCATGCTTAGATTTTTTTCATATATTTCTATGGAGTTTCTAATGTCCTATGAATACATGATGGTAAATAGGCTCTCACTATGCTCCAGTCTTCTTTCAAATAAGTTGGAAATATTCAAATAAATAACAACTGTGTTGACAATAACCAAACCTGAATTAGCTGCACTGAACTGAAGCCCAACCTGAATTTAGCTGCACTACACTGTATAGAGATTTTGCCTTTTTCACATGTGAGTTTTATTCATGATAAACTATTCTTTGCAGGTGTTTCATGAGGCTATATATGCATTGCAGCAAGAGAATAATTAAAGGTGCTCCATGGTGATTATTTTCATTCATGACTTCCTAGTGATGAAAGATTTTGTAGTGCGATAAAACATATCCCATGGAGCAGATGTGCTATTCCGAATTTTCTCTTCTACATGTCATTAAGAAGATCAAACTGCTTGTAAATATTTGTACATATTGCACTGTATAGAGATTCCGTGATCCTTTTTTTATTCAACCTGAATTTAGCTGCACTGAACTGAGCCCCACTTTGAATTTAGCCATTCAAAGACATTGTGCATATTAAAATTAAGATTAAATAAAATACAACATAACTCAATCCATGCTCATGGAAGATTAGTCTATCAGCTGAACACTATGGCTTATCAAGTGGAAATTTCTGGCAGTTCTGCACAAACAAAAGACACAGCAAACAAATCTAAAGCGGTGGATATTCAAAAGAATAATACAAGTATATGATATAGCACTTCTAGAAGAATAACAGAGCTACACCAGGCAACAAAACTGACAAAATCAAGGGGGCAACAAAAAAAAATTGTGTCTTACTTTGGTGCTCAAATACATAATCAAAACAGGACCCAAACTCTGGAGTCTCTACACAGAACAACTCAAAATAATGTTAACACCTTTTTACCACGTAACATGTCAGTTATAGGATTTGTATGGAAGTCACAAGATATTAGGACAACACCTTTTGGTCCACAGCTGAATACTCCACTACCAAGCAACTATCAGAGTCATACTTTTGGGCACCAAACCATCATTAATCCTTTCGGCAACAAGGTCACGCTAAGCAAAATACATAAATTGCTAAATTAATCGATTCTACCTATCGACAATCGAACGAATTCAAATAAACTAATGAATAAGCAGATTATTAACTGAGACGCATTTCGTACTGGATCTTGGAAATTAAAAAACAAGCAGGCGAGGGGATTAAACAAACTTAACAGTACACACAGCGTAGATACCTGTGAACAAATCCGCTCCACGCAGGCATCCGCAGCAGAATCACCCGCTGCCGCCACTCGGTCTGAATCTTCACCAAATCCAGATTCGAGGTACGCAATCTCTTCGCACGATGACCCATCACAAAATTTGACAGAAGAATCGCTCGAATCTCAACAACCCAAACCATAGAACACCGGCGAACGACCTGGAAAGTCCAAGGGCATGGGGGATTTGCGTCTGAAAAGGGGAAGAACTATGCCCTTCTAAAAGAAGGCAGGGGAAGGAAAAAAAACAAATCGCAATCAGACGAAAACAGCAACAGGGCTACAGTGATGACCGAAATAAATACATCTCTGCTACAGCGATGTGGGCACCACCAGCTAGACTGCTAAACATAACGGGATTCAAGACATGAAGCTGTAACATACCTGTGAAACGCGTTATGTTGCGACTTTGTCCATTAAGAAGCACGAATCTCAAAGAAGCAATGACGGCGGATATGAGGGTGCACATTTCAGCACCGAGTCACCCTCGCCTTCGGCGGGATACTTGTGCCCTAACCACTCAGCGAACTGGGCGTCACCTTGTCATAAGGGAAACCTGGGACAGAGACAAGATTGTGTTTGGGAGCATGGATTTCTCGCGGCTTCGGTCGTTGACCGTGTTTGGAAACTGGAAATCATTCTTCATTTCTCAGAGTATGAAGCTGCTTCGAGCCCTTGATCTGGAGGATGCATCAGGTGTAACAGATGATGATGTTGAGCAGGTGGTGAAACTGCTGCGGCGTCTCAAATTCCTCTCCCTACGGGGATGCAGTAAGGTCACCTGTCTCCCATGTTCATTAGCTGAACTGAGGCAGCTCCAGAGTTTGGATGTGAGACACACCTCCATAGTCACTCTTCCGGTTGGCATCACAAAGCTACAGAAGCTGCAGTACATCCGTGCTGGAACCACCATCACAGCAATGGAGGAAGAATCAGGTTCATGTCCCTCAGGGTGCTGGCTGTCCTGCTCCAGCAGGCGCCATCACCTGCTCGGTGTTAAGGCGCCTAGAGGGATTGGAAAGCTAACAACACAGCATACGCTTGGTGTTGTCAACATTGGCGCATCAGGCGGGAAGGCCATCCTCAAGGAACTGAAAAGAGCTCACCCAGTTGCGCAAGCTAGAGTATCTGGCATCAACAAGAAAAACTGCAAGGAGTTCTTCTGTGCAATTTCAGGTCATAAACATTTGGAATCCTTGTTTGTGCACCTCGACAAAGGCAGTGGAGGCTGTTTGGGTGACATCTCCTTGCCTCTGACTCTGAAGAACCTGCTCAACCTTAAATTATATGGATCTCTGGACATATTGCCAGGAGGGATTGGCGAGCTAGGCAAGCTCACAAAGTTTGATTTGATGGTGACCAAATTAAACCAGAATGACATTAGGCTTCTTGGGGAGCTACCAAGTCTAAGCATTCTTCGTCTTCATGTGACGCCGGTAGATGAGGGCAATAATAATCTCGATTTCTGTGTCAAGATCAATGGACTTGAGTCGGAGTCTCATTATACAAAAGATCAGGGTCCTCGAGATTGCTTGCAGCTCTAATTTAACAGTAACATTTGGATCCAAGGCGATGATGAATCTTGAGGTGCTCAAGAGTTACTGCCGGACGGAGTCTGTGACATTCTCAGGCCAGAAGAACCTAAAAACCTCAAGGTGAATGTCCGGTCTGACTGCGAGGACTGGACAGCTCCAGCGGCCCAAGTGACTGCCCAAGTCCACGACACTGAGGATTAGGTGACAGGAGGAAAATGAGAAGTTGCATTCACTTTCAAGCAAGGACGAAGTGGGTGTGCATGAGCCCGCTGTCATGAGCCCCGACATGGTCTTGTTAAAAGTTTTGGATCTGTCTACCAAATAACCGGTTGATTTAGCTCTTGCAGACAACCGGATTTTCCACATTCACTTACACCATCTTATACCTAAATTACACCATTCTATTACTATATTTACAATGATTTCTTCAATGTAATTTGTTGAACAGAGTGATGTAACTTAGGTATTTCTATGGATTCCAAACAAATGTTTCAAATTTTTCAGACAAGTTTACAAATTGTTTCTATGGAAGGCAGATATCAAAGAAATATATATATATATCAAAATCTTTACAGATTCTTCACAAATTTCAGAAAAATTGCAAATCTTAGAGAGAGAAGGGAGAACCGAGCAGAGACCAGCTGGGAGGCTGAGCGCCGAGCTCTGTCCTAGAGAGAGGCGGCATGAGGGGGCGCACTGACCTGAGGCGCCCCTGGCCGGCCTGGTGGACTGGCGGCGGCGGCGGTGGTGGTGACAGCGCCCGACCTAGGGGTCAGTGCACGCTGTAGAGGGAGGGCCGATGCGGAGTCGGAGTGAGGGCCGGTGTCGGGGGGGAGTGGAGGCGGCAACGGAGCGACCAACGCGAGCGCGACGGCGGCTGGGGGTGCGGTTGGGAGTCAGCGTCATTAGAACGAGATGAATCGGACGGTAGGAAAGGCACCCCATACATATCGTAGGGTCCAAAATCCGATTATTAGAAGCCCATAAATCAACCGGTTACTCCTTAACATTTCTCAAAGTTTTTTTTTTATAAGGGAGGAGAGAGTCCCCCACCTAGCTTAAGAAAGCCGATGTCAAAAGAGCATTATATGGTTTTCATAGAGTTTACATTGAATTAACGAAAATGGAACACCATTTATCAGCTATATCGCGGTCCTTTTCGGCAGCCTCGCCTTCCATAGACTTGCCTCCGCCCTACAATTCATCATTGCCCCTTAGGGTGATGCGGTCATTCTTGAAAATTATATTATTCTTTCTTTTCTAAATAAGCCAACAGCAAAGCAGCAGAAAGGTTTGGAAGTGTTTTGCCTGTATATATGATGGGGCATTGTTTTCCACCAATTTCTCAATGGACCATGATGGGTCGACTCAATGTTGATCACTCCCCAGAACTTGCCTGCATCCGACGGACAAAGATAACGTGAGGTGGATCGATTGCTCACTATAGTAAGGGTCACTACTACAGATTCGCTCATCACTACCGCCGGCATCACCGCCGGAATTTAATCCACCGGCGGTGTTGATCCTCACCCGGCAAAGATGAACCGTTCGGCGCCGGAAACTTCGAAACTCCACGGATTCGACCAATTCCGGCGGTGAAGACTTAGATCACCACCGGGTTGAATCGTTCCCCGGCGGGTCTTGATGGACACAGATCACTCGCGGGTTTGAATTAGAACCGAAAGCGATTTGAAGATTGACACAACCGGGTTGAATTAGAACCGATAGCGATTTGGGAGGGGAAGCAAATTAAAGGAACCGATAGCTCGCGGGGTTGAATGAAGAAGGAACAAGAAAAACAAACGATAGAAACAAAGAACGGAGATGAATTAAAAACGACTTGAGAGTCATTATATATTACTAGATAATATATTTACAAAAACGAAAAAATAGAAAGAAAGCGGCGGCCGCCATCGCCTCCGCCGCCCGGCCGCCTAGGCCTCGTCGCCGCCGCCGGCCTGCGTCCTCGCCGCCCGGCCGCGTTCCGCCGGGCGGGCCGCCCGAGCCCGCCCAGCCCGGCGGTATCCCCTAGCGAGGATGTCGGCCATGGCCTCGACCTTGAAGGCGTAGAAGTTCGCCTTCTCCACCAACGGCCAAGCCACCGCTGGCGGGCCGACTTTTTCGGCCAGGCCGGTGAGCTTCCGGAGGGCGTCGTGGAGGCACCCCATGGTGAAGACAAGCTCCTCGTTGGTGTAGACGCCCGCCATCTCGTCGATGAAGAAGAAGCTAGTGGCCTGGGGTTTATGGAAAGAGAGAGGCTAATTAGCGATGGAGATGGTACCAAATCGAGGCGTTGTTATATAGTAGCAAGCCATGGAATGCATGCAATCCATTGTCATTCCCAAGACGCGCGCCATGAAAAACGATCCAACGGCCACGACCGGCTCATCCAATGGCCGTCGCGATCGGCCCGTCTCCCCACGAAAGGCCGACCCGACTCGCGTTTTTGCGTGTTTCCAATGGCCGCTTCCTCGGGGCACGGCGTTTCCCAACACCCAATCCCGAAATCCCCGGCGTTTCCCAACAAGCCAGTTTTTGACCATTTTTTCAAGAACGATGATCGAGTTTAGCATTGTTATTTTGAAACAAGGAATGCATGCTTCACATTGTTTGCCATTGCTACAAGATCAACCACACGCACCTTCGATGCCGACAGTGAGGGAGCGGGAGGGAGGGAGGGAGGGAGACGAGAGACTTCTCCCGGGCCGGAGCACAAAAATGACACACTCAACAAGCTGTAGCACGTCCACAATACTGTCGGGCTATTTAAAGAATCAAACTTTGTACCGCCCAACGGATAGCCATCACTTTTTTTTCTTTTTTTACCACAATACTATAGCCGCCACGTTCACTTAGCGTGTTCCAAGGGTGGCTGTCTTTGCATGCATGCCGCCGCTTGGAGAACCGCGTTGCGGTAGCATTCACCGCCGGTTAGGAAACCGGCGGTGTCTCCGAATCGATGAGAAAAGCCTCGTGGCACCACCGCGGCGTCGGCCGGTTAAATCAATGTCGGTTAAAACACCTGCCGGGTGTAGTTCGGATCACTGCCGGGTGTAGTTTCACACCAGGCAGTGATGTAGATCACCGCCGGTGCGCATCTTTCGCCAAATGGTATTCGACATCACTACCGGTGAAAACTTAGACCCGGCGGTGATTTCGAAAAATTCAACGGCCGCGACGTTTTCAACTCGATCGGGACCCATTGCACCAATCTTTGGCGCCCGCCGCCCGTCCTCCGTACAACGGCAGTCGACTCAACCACGCCATCTCGCCTATTTAAACGGCAAGGGGGACGCTGTGTTTTGCACCCAGTTTCTCCTCTCTGTTCTTGCATTCTTGGTTCGTCCAGTAGTTCCTAACCCTCTCCTCAAAATACAGAGGGCTTAGTTTTGAATTTAGTGTCATGGGTTTTGGATCTATGAAATCTTTTTCTCCTTATTTTCCTTGTTCTTCGTCCTCGATCTTCTTTGCTAGCAAAGACTTTCCAGTTCCACATACATATGGATTTTCTTTGGGAGAAAGCCCTCCACATACGAATATGCCTAGTCCAAGAAAATGGTTTTACGAAAAAGGTGCTAGAAGAGTCTTACTTGATGAAGGAGAGACATCGGGGCATGCAGCTCGTGGGTGCCATGATTCAAGGTCGAACTCGGACTCATATTAAGAGTCCTGGAGTCCTTGTGCTTTGGGGTGCTAGTGTTCGGCCAATATCCCGGACACATGGGCATATAGTATCTGAATCATAAGGTGCATCCATGGAAAAACATGGTTTAATTAGCCTTCTTGTCGCTTAGTTTAGCTCGAAGAAAATCATAGTAATTAAAATATTTATCGAAAAAAACCTAAGAACTTGTGTGGGGTCATATTTTGGGTGTACATGGTCTGAAAAAAAAAATTCAAGCCATTTCCACCAAGGAGGATTACACATCCTACACAGAGGCACATGATCCGTACCATCGAACCAAGACTATACAATTGTAGTTCTTGTGCTCCATGTGGTTCATATGTTTGCCGGTGTTGTAGTGGTCTCAAACTTTTTCTAAGCCTTTCACATGCAAATTGGGAAGCACCCATGAAGTTTGAGATTTTTCGGAGTTGGTTTGGTACTTTTCCCGGTTTATTTGAATTTCTCGCGCGACGCCACCTTGTAATTATAGTTTGAACTAAGCGTTCCCACGAAAAGAGCCGGAATGCTTGCTAGACTTTTCCACGAGGGTCTCATGTGCCCTAGGAGGCAAATCACCGTGGAGGTCCAAGACATATTCTTGTGTTTTCATGGTTTAATTAGCCTTCTTGTCGCCGGTTTAGCTCGAATAAAATCATAGTAATTAAAATATTCATCGAAAAACCTAAGAACTTTTGTGGGGTCATATTTTGGGTGTACATGGTTGGGAAAAAAAATTCAAGCCATTTCCACCAAGGAGGATTACACATCCTTCACGAGAGGCACATGATCCCTACCATCGAACCCGGGACTATACAATTGTAGTTCTTGTGCTTCATGTGGTTCATATGTTTCTTGGGTGTTGTAGTGGTCTCAAACTTTTTCTGAGCCTTTCACATGCAAATTGGGAAGCACCCACGAAGTTTGAGATTTTTTCGAGTCGGTTTGGTACTTTTTCCGGTTTATTTGAATTTCGCGACGCCCACCTTGTAATTATAGTTTGAACTGAAGCGTACCCACGAAAAGAGCCGGAATGCTGCTAGACTTTTCCACGGGGGTCTCATGTGCCCTAGGAGGCAAATCACCGTGGAGGTCCAAGACATATTCTTGTGTTTACATGGTTTAATTAGCCTTCTTGTCGCTAGTTTAGCTTCGAAGAAAATCATAGTAATTAAAATATTCATCGAAAAAACCTATGAACTTGTGTGGGGTCATATTTTGGGTGTACATGGTGGAAAAAAAAATTCAAGCCATTTCCACCATGGAGGATTACACATCCTTCACAAAGGTACATGATCCCTACCATCGAACCCGGGACTATACAATTGTAGTTCCCGTGCTCCATGTGGTTCATATGTTTGCTTGGTGTTGTAGTGGTCTCAAACTTTTTCTCGAGCCTTTCACATGTAAATTGGGAAGCACCCACGAAGTTTGAGATTTTTCGGAGTTGGTTTGATACTTTTCCCGGTTTATTTGAATTTCTTCGCGACGCCACCTTGTAATTATAGTTTGAACCGAAAGTACCACGAAAAAGAGCCGGAATACTGCTAGACTTTTCCACGGTCTCATGTGCCCTAGGAGGCAAATTACCGTGGAGGTCTATTCTTGTGTTTCCATGGTTTAATTAGCCTTCTTGTCGCCGTTTAGGTAGAAGAAAATCATAGTAATTAAAATATTTATCGAAAAAAACCTAAGAACTTGTGTGGGGTCATATTTTGGGTGTACATGACTGAAAAAAAATTCAAGCCATTTCCACCATGGAGGATTACACATCCTTCACAAAGGTACATGATCATCCATGAAGTGGCAAAGATTCTATTTCACCGCCGGGTTGCGTGTAATAACCGGCAAAATAATAGGATTGGGGTGAAATTTTCCAAATCTATCCGAACCTCCCGCCATTTCGTTTCCCACCGGCGCCCAAACCAGCCTTGCCTATATATATAGGTGAGTGGCTCGGAGCGAAATTTTGGCAAGCCATTTGAACACCGCGCCATTCTCGTTCCCCACCAGCGCCGAAAGAGCACCAGATTCGCCGACGGAGCGCACCACCAACTCCAACGTCGCCGTTCGTCGTCCCCTACGCCGCCCGGGCCGTCCGTTCGCGCATCCCCGGTCGTTCCGCTCCAGCGGAATCGAGGCTTGACGGCGTTCTCCCACGCCGCGCTCCTCCACTCCGACGTCCCCAACGCCGTGCGGCATCCTCGCGCCCCTTCGGCCCCTTCCACGGTGAGAACTAATTATCCCTTTAGGTGTACGAGTTTTTACCTATGAGAATGAGAACTAATTCGCCGCTGTCCTAGCCTCGCGTCGCCCGCTTGGTCTTCCTCCACGCCGACGGAGGACCGCCGCCACACCTCTCTGCCGTCCGCAGCCTCACGCCGTCTTCCTCTTCACCGCCCGACCCCCGCACCGTCCTCAAGTCCTTGTCCTCCTCAAATCCTCCAAGACAAGATAGGAGCGCACGAGGCGCACGAAAGCTTGGTGAGTGCGTCGGTCCACGCCCTTGAGGTGTTCGTTGAAATGCCCGTCTTGGTCATTGCAACTTTGTGCTCGAATTGTGATTGAAATTCATGAGTTAGTGTTGTTCGAAATCCAGGTTTGGATATTTTACATATATGTCATTAACTTCTTGTACAACTTTTATGAATAACATAGCAATATCATCCTATTTTGGTGACATGTATAGGCAAGCATGGCGTGGTACGTAGTGTTTGTTGGTCGCGTCTTGGGGATCTATCTAACCCGAAGATTGCTATGCTCAAGTCCAAGGCTATGCTAATAATTGTTCTGAAAAATACAACACCGAAGGTGAAGCCGTAAATCGCCCTACAATGGTGCAAACTAGCCGGCCCTCGGAGATTGAAGAGAAGCCACCCCACATACTTATGAAGATTGCGAGAATTGCTTTGCTAATTGGTTTTGGAAAGATGTCATGCTTTTATTTATGTCTATGACTCTATGGTCATTGGTGTTTTTATTTTAGAAGTTCATGTAGGCTTAGTTTCTAGAACATTAGGTGGATTTTGTTGTATGTAACCATTAAATCCTGTAATGTTTTGACGATATTAATGTATGATGATTTTTCGGATTTAAAAAGAGCTGAATTCTACGAATAAATTCAAAAATTTAAAACAAAAACGCCGGATGGCATGGGCCCGACAAAGGAATGAGCAACAAACCGGTAGTGTAACTATACCAAACACTATCGGTTTGAATTACTAACCGTCATAGACGACGAAACATCACTTGCCGGCTTTGCATTAACCAACCGATAGTCTCCACTCTAATAACGCTTTGCCGGGTTGAGATCACCCGAAACGATGTTCACGTAAAGTTCATCGACGGGTTCAAAGTAAGCCGCCATTGTTAGCTCTTCGATACAACGTGGCTCCGTCTAACCCAATAGTGTTATCCCCACGCTTACTTGGTTCGTTAAAGCCCGACGGTGCTCCCAATATCAACTCTGCTGACTTCGAACCTGCATTGCTTGGATCAAAAAATGCTTGCGGGTCGGTGGAACACCCGACGGTGTTCGGTGACGATCTTGCCGCCGGTTTGATATCAAACCGGCGATCTCCTCGCATCACCACCGGTGTTTTGACTGGTAGTGTTTGAACCCCACATCACTACCGCTATGGTTCTCGCCGGTTCGGTTTTTTGGCGTGAACACTAGTACCCAATTTGTTTTTTCGTGGACGGGCCAAATCCATTTTGGGTGGCGGGCAAATCAGCCCGTCACCAAGCAAAGGTCATCAGAAATCACAGAATTTGCGTGGCGGGCACAAAGGTGCGCCACGGTGAATCGCTTATCGTGGCGGGCACATTAGGGTGCCCGCCACGGACTATATTTTGAAAAAATAAAAAAAACCAAAACCCTAGATAGGGCCGCCAAGCCCATCCATGGGCCCGCCGAGCCCATCTAGGGCAGGACCATGCCTCGACCGCCGCCGACCCCGACGTCGGAGCCGCCATCGCCGCTGAACCCGCCGCGGATCCCGACGCTGAACCCTCCGCCGCGTCGTGTCCGCCGGATCCGCCGCGCCCGCCCATCGATCCAGCTTCGCCGTCGATGCGCCGCCGCCGCGCCGCCGCCTCGCCCGAGCACGGCCAGATCCGCCACGAGTGCCGCCGAACCCGCCACGAGTGGCGGATCGCCGCAACGCCGCCGGATCCGCCCAGCGCCGCCGGATCCGCCACGAAGCGCCGCCTCGCCCCGAGCACCGCCGGATCCGCCCGCGGCACGCCGTCGGATTCGCCCGCGAACGCCGCCGGATCCGCCCCCAACGCCGTCGCCCGAGCACCGTGGAGGAGGGGGGCCGAACCGCGGCCAACGTGGAGGAGGGGAGGCGAGATCCGCGACCGACGGAGAGGAGGGCTCGGATCTGCCGCCACCATGGAAGAAGGGGGCGAGATCTCGGCCCTAGCCGCCATGAATGCCTGAGAGCTCGAGGAGAGAGGGAGTGGTAGAGAAGGTGGCGAGCTTGAGGAGGACAGCCGGGCGCCGTTGAGCCGGAGGGAAGGGGCGCCGGAGGAGGAAGGAGGAGAGCGCGCCGGCGCGAGGAGGAGGGAGGAGTCGGGCGCTTTTTTTTTTTTTAGACTCAGCGGAGGAGGAAGGAGTCGGTCCGCTCAGCCGTGAAGTGGTTGAAAACCCTAACTCGCGTATTTATATCGGCCGGCTATCGGGCTCAAGTGGGCTCACCGGGCCTTAACCATTTTACATGGCGGCCTTTTTAGTTGCCCGTCACGGAAAATTTATTTTGCGTGGCGGGCATCTTAACGCGCCCGCCACGTAAAATAGTTTATTTTGCATGGCGGGCTCGTTAAGTTGCCCGCCACGCAAAATCAATTATCCGTGGCGGGTAAAAACGCCCGCCACGTAAAAAAAAAGCGGAAGTGGCGGGGTATTTTCCGTGACGGGCAAAAAGTGCCCGCCACGGAAAAGATTTTGCAAGTGCTCGCAAAATCATTTCGTTACTAGTGGAAGGGGGTTGGAGCCCGGCGGTGATGGACAATTCTGTAGTAGTGGGTGTATGATGTTCTCCCCTCCTTCCCCAACCTCCTAGCTCCACCACCGCCGTCCATCGCCGCCCCCCGCCTCTTCCGGGTGTGCTCGCCGGTGACGAGGTAGGCGGGCCAGTCTTCCTCTTCCTCTCTCTTAGCCCCTCTTCTCCTTCCTTGTATCATTCCATAGAGCAATAAGCCCTCTCATGGGTCTTCCGAGGAGTGTCGTCCTCCTCCTCCTCATCCTCATCCTCATCCTCTCCCTCCCAAAATCCTCGCCGACGTCAAGCCGACCGGCAACCTACACATCGATGGCCATCAAGTGCGTCTCCACGTGTGAGGCGGCGAGCCGAGGCTAACTCGTGCCGCGCCGTGGAGGAGGACATCCGGGAGCGTCTTTGGAGGGCGCCAGGCCCATAGCCTCGCATTGTGGGCTGCACCTTCGGCGGCGTCAAGCGGAGCGCCGCGTGCTCTAGGCGAGTGCGACGAAGTTGGCTGCGCCTCCGCGATTCCCCGCCTCGGGCGAGCAGCCCCGGTCCTCACGACGAGGAGCCTCCACTAGACGGGCGTCAACGAGGGTGGACCGGCTTCCCCAACAATCCTTGGTGAGACCGGCTCCTACGCCAATCCTACAAGCGTCGCAGCCAGGAAATTTTGCTAGCACGCGGTACGGGCCGAGGACGGCGGCTGCTACGGCGGCGGCGGCCTCGTCACCGCGGACAACGGTTGCTACGGCGAGGGGCGGACTTCGGCGACGGCTGCCATCTTCCGATGACGGCGAGGGGCAATCAGTTTCCAATGCAGATTCATCCGCCTCTCTCCCGTCCGCCGTTCGATGCTTGGAGGAGGGCCCACCATCTGCCGCCTAGGGGCCCACCAAAGTGCGACGTGCAACACATGCAGCGGCGTTCCGTGTCCACCACTGCGTGCTTCACATGCAGCTTGTTGGCGTTTCTCAACGCATATAGAATGGGTTCCGCAAGTGTACGGAAATGTCGTTGTACCTTTCACCCGGAAGTATTTAGGTATTGTTTTCAAACTGAAGGTGTGTTTTTGCATAAGAACCTTCCTCTGTTTACTTTGTTATAGCATAACCTTGGAATTAATTTTCTAATAAAGGAAGTTCTAGTTTGAACTTTACCTAATTAACAAAATTATCATATAAAAATAACTCTATCGTTTAATCTTGTACCACATCGTTCAATTAAAATAATCATATAATAACAACACAATAGGATCCCTTAAAAACAATTACATTCACCAAAGCAATTGCGGTTATTTCTCTGGTCTCTGTTGCAAGAATTCTTTTGTATTTGTGGCGCAATTAAAATTTTCATTTGTTAACAAACAGAGAAATATAAAATATCAGGTATTTAGTTACCATATATATACTAATTGATTAGTCTTTAATTTTGAAATAATATAGGTGGACATACCTTCAGAGCAGTGTGAGACAAAGTTAATGCTAGAACAACTTGTTTACGTACAGGGACTGAGAAAACATGTTGATAATTATATCCTTATCACAAATGAACAAAATGAGCAAGCACCTAGTCAGAGTTAGCGACTACCCGTTAGCAAAAAGGTACCCCTAACCAAGTGTGACTGATGCAAGATTACGACAACACCCAACACTGGAGCTTAATATGCCCGAAAGTTGAATGACCATTGGTTATTCTTGGGATCCTAGTCATGTTGTATTACAATATGAGTAAATAGAAGAGGCAGAGATAAAAATTTTGATTTGGTGTGGTTTCAAAGTTTTCTGTTAATTTATACTCCACCTATCACAAATTTTGATTCAAAGTTTTTATTATGTATCTTGACATACTATAAATCAGCTATAGGATTGCAATCCTAATGAAAACTTGCCTTTTTGTCAACCAAAGTTTAGGATAGGAAAATTTTCTTTAGGAAATGGATTCTTACAAAATTTGTTTGCTATTCCTCCAACCAAAGGGGCCTTAAAGAGGGCGCAACAATATCTTTTTCTTCACGATTGTCAAATTTTGCTATTCCTCCAACCAAAGGGGCCTTAAAGAGGGCGCAACAATATCTTTTTTTTTCACGATTGTCAAATTGAGTCACAAAAATGGAGTGGAAACGTATGATAGCTATGCGGGAAACCTTGAGTCAAACTGATCTAGAATGGTGCGACGAGTACTTTGGTGGTAGAGTTTGCAGCGTGCTTGGGTTGATATGAGTGGCAACAACCGCAATAGCGAGCTGTGCTTAATTCTGCCATCTTTGTGCTGCCGTTTGGCTGGAGCACAGCTAGTCTAGAAAGACGGGGTGTTCTACCGTTTCAAGAAAAAGTACGGTCTTTGTAAAAATTTGCTAAATTTGCTAATAACTTTTGGCATATGGTGTTTGGTTTCCTGCCGTCCATGGACTGTGGTCAGAAATCTGGGGCATCGGCTAATCCAACTGTGAGCGGTGGAGGACCGCCGCGAATGCATTGCCCAATGGGCAGGGGCGGAGCCAGGAATTATATATGGAGGGGGCCGGACAATCAAATACCTATAGTCTACTATAAAATTTTAATATATATATATATAGAGAGAGAGAGAGAAACAGAGTTTTGATCATATATTGAAGCACCAAAATCTCTATTAAATAATAAATTATTCATGTTGCGAGAAATTTGCGATGAAAAATATAACAAAAAGCAATAAGCATAAATGATTAAAGGAGCTAACATGTTTCAATTAAATTTTGCCCTACACGTCTGAATCGCATCAAAGTCATCAATAAATTGATCGGTTATAAACTCCACTGCACTCTTCTTTTCAATGTAAATTATTAAGCAATCTCTTAGGAACCCATCTTTCATCTTATTCGGTGTCCTGGTTTTAAAAAGTTCCATTGCGGAAAAGGCACACTCTGTTGTAGTTGTGGAAACTAGTAGAGCCGCAGCCGAGCCGAAGGTGAACGTGCGGACGGATGATGAACCGTAGCTAGCGCACGGACGATGAACCGTGAGCCCATGCCAAAGTGCCGAGTGTTGAACCAGAGCCAACAAGGGCCCCGTGGCGCGAAATGAACGTGATCGTGGGCTCGTACTCTAGTGGGTCGCCTCGAGAAGGCCAAAAAACCGACCGTTGTATGTGGTGGCGAGGTTTGGCTACGTGGGAGTACGTACATGGGTTAGTATTGGTGTCCGATGGGCTAGTGCCCGATTATGCACAAAAATACAGAAAATTAGAAGAGTTACTAATTTTTTCACTAAACATTGGGTGGGGCCATGGCCCCACTGGCCCGCCCCTGCCTCCGCCATCGCCAACGGGTGGCGCAAAGAGCAATGCAGGATAGTGGTGTGGATCCAATCCTTGTGACCGATTGTGTGGCGTCCATGTGTGGCCAATAATATCACGTCATGTGATAGTGGTTTCGAAAAAAGGGGCGACAATGGTGGTTTTGGACTAAGAGCGGGTCCAAAGCTACAACTTGTGTTGCATCGCTTGCCAAATGTGCACGCCTGATTTCTGTAAGCAGTTGGCCTAAGAGCATCTCCAACAATACCCCTAAATCACACCCCTACTTCTCCTTTTAGGGTGTGTTGGCGTTTCTTAGCGCAATCACTAGAAACAGGTTTAGAACCCATCCCTAATGACGGCGTCAGGAAACGTGCCGTCGATATCACTAAGTGGAACCACCGTGTCGGTGATACCGCACTTTCAATCAACGGTGATAGATCTTGCCATAGTTGATATTTCATCCGCAAGCGCATGGATCTATCATTGTAGCATTTCACCCGGAAGTATTCGAGGTATCGTTATTTATATCTTCCCAAAGGAAGGCTTGTATATAAGAAGCTAGCATGGCATCCGGATGATGGAATGTGTGCACGCTAAGTCCAACTTGATCATAACAGGGGTAAGCAATATGGTTCATAGATAGTGCGACACACACATTGGAATCCACCTTGAAAGGATAAAGAAAATAGATAAAGAATAAATGAATAACCTATGGAGTGTTCTAATGTATTCTAGTCATGGTCATACAAATGAATAGTTAGGATCATATGCTAACACGATATAAGCATGGTTATGTCTAGGATAACAGGGAGACTCCCCGGTACCATCCGGCCCAATGGGAAGCATTTACGAACTCCTACATTACATGCGAACGTGGAGGGATTACAAGGGACGGACAAGGCTTTCACGACCCTGCCGCCTACCCTCACGACTGTGGCATGCTCTCATATTTGAAGGTGTCGTAATACTCGGACACCATGCCCGCGTATTAGAGCACTACTCTTGTCCCCCAGGATCCCCACCCTACGGATGGACGGACTAGGACAAGAGCAAACCCGAAAGAACGACGAACCGTTATCCCATCTAGAATCATGTTATGCATACGATGATCGATGAATAACAAATATGAACATGTCAAGATTATGATATGTAAACTATATGCTCGTTCATATATCAACACTATAACATAAACAAAACTATACTCTAATTCATAAGTTAGACCATGATCATAGAAATAGAACTTGCAAATAGGAGAAAGATCCATTGAAGATATATATTACCAAAGCTCTCTTTCTTCTAGATTACAAGCTCCTCCTTGTAGCTCTTCTACTCCAACTCTAACCAAAGAAGAAGAAGAAAAAGAAGAAGAAGATGGTGGTGGAGAGTGAGGTGGTGCCGGTGTAGGTGACTCCAAGTGGTGTGTGTGGAAGAAGGAGGAGAGGGGGGCTACTTATACACATGAGAGAGGTGGCCAAATGACCCTAATACCCCTAAACCGACCTAAGGACACGTCCAGGTACGTTGAACCGAGCTCTCCACCACCGCACCGCCCTCCGGGTAACTTATTACACCGCCACGTCAAACCCTGGGCTCGAACCGCCCGGGAGGGTGCGGGCGCACCTTGGGGGTGCGGCCGCACCCTTTGGGCTCGCCGCCCAGGTCTTGGCGGGCCGTCGTCTTGTCTTGAAAAGTTGTAGTGCGATGTTTGGTCGGCCCACCTCTGCGTCGTTTTGGTCCATTTCCACCCCGGGCTTGTGATCTTCTCAAATGCGCTTTCGTGGTCGCATCTTTTGGTCGTATTTCCACATGTTTTTATTATAAATAATACAAAATACATTTTGGACACTACAAGTGGAAATATGTTAGTAATAAATGTATATGAGTATAAAAGGTATAGTTTTACTCCCTTTATGGTAGTAAGTTGACGGAAAAAAAATATGTCGTTAGTGACCGTCAACGGGGGTGCTACCTATTTTCATGCCCCTCAAAGTTTGTGTTTTACTCCAACAATGCTCCCTAAAACACACCCCCTAAATTCGTTTTAACGATCAATGACGTGTGGGTTCCGTTTGTCATCCTGTCTCTCTCATCTTCTTCCCACAAATCCATGGCGCATGCCAGAGTAGCATGGGGAGCAGGGGCCCGGGAGTGTTGCCGGGGCATGGCCGCGCCCGCCCAAGAATCGGGAGCGTCGCCGCCGCTTGGGGGAGGCAGGGCCGAGAGAGCCGCCGTGTCGGGAGAAGGGCCGGTCAATCACCGACCGGTTCCGTGCCGCCGCTCGTCGAAGAAAGGCAGGAAGGCAAGGCCATGCCAGATTTGGGCAGGAGGAGGGGCCGTCTTGGGAGCGCCCGCCGGGAGGCCGGAAGCGCCGCCGGGGGAGGGAGGGGAGCGCCCCGTCGGGAAGCCGGCCGCGATGCCTCGCCTTCCCTGCTCGCACGAAGAAGATGCGCAGAGGAGAAAAAAGAAGTAGGGGGAAGAGTAGAGGGCCAAGTAGAAGGTGTAATAGGGGGCTGCTAGACCGCCTCCGCTAATAAATTAATTGTAGTAGACGAAATAAGGTGCATGCCATAATTAAGTTTGATTAACCGAGGTGGTTATTTTGGGAGCGACCGCCTCTATTAATATATATATTAACCGAGGCTTCAAGGCTAAGGACTAGATATCATCCCTTTGTGTTTGCCATTCTACTTCAACATCATCATTGACACCACGCCTACTACAAACAAGTAGGCATGTGGACATCGTCGGCTTCGTTGGGATCTTCATGTTATAGAGAAGTTCACATGAAGTGTTGCTACCTCCGTTCCGTAGAGAATGTCGTTTTGGCCATGTGAGATTGTCCCATAGAAATTGTGGTTTAAGACACAGGGACCACTAAGCGCATGCAGCAGGTCTTTGGGAAGCATCTTTTAGTTTCATCCTTATCCAACCATCCGTCCTAGTTGGCCATGCATCCCAGTATCACACCCGTCCTGACAAGAGAGAGAAGAGAGGACAAGAACATATTAGCATGCAGGTCTACTCTTCATCCACCCGTAGAACGATTGTTTCTTTGGGACAGAGGGAGTAGTTCCTTGTGCTTAGGTATTTGTGTTAGGCTCATTAATCTAGCGTGCTGTGGTTCAATCTTTATATCAGTCAATTGCTTCTAGTGGCCTCTTTTTCCTATATCGTTCATATATATGTCCCAAAATAGTTAACTTTATCGAATTTAAATTCTGTCCAAAAAATATTTGACATTATTCTCAATTCCTAGTGCACCTTACTCTTGTTCCAATACTTATTTTTTTGTGTTTTTAATAGATATCATCTCTATCTCTCTCACGTTGCTTTATATCTTTTTTACTCATCTTAACTTCAGTGTCCAAACTTTATTTGAGATGGAGAGAGTATACAGGATTGGACATAGGATACTCAAAACGTATTACGGTATATGCTCGCAATAAAAACAACTTTTAAAAATTAAACTGACAGGAGGAGAAACACTTCCGCAAAATTAATTATCCTTGTGTTTCATTCATTGGTTTGTTCCCGGTAAATCGTATCGTATCCGAAAGCAAAGAAAGACAAAGAAGGTGTGCTTCCATGCTAGATTTGCGCGCCAGGACATTTGGGCAGCCCGCGAAAACGAAAATCACACCGCGCCGGAGGTGAAGAATTTCAGCGCGTATCCGTCGTCTCCGTCCCCAAAATTGCACACACCACTCCGTCCAGACTATCCAGCCCAAGCAAGACCCAAGAGGCGAGGCGGCAACCATGAGCGCCGCAGGCAGGGACAGCCCTGTCTCCCGCAAGCTCCGGCTGGGCGGCGGAGGAGCTGGGGTATCGGGCTGCCCCAAGGTGAAGCGTCGCCTCTTCGCTGCGGGCTCCGGCAGCCGCTCCACCACTGCCTCCGCCTCCTCTGCCGCCGCTGCCGCTGCCAAGGTGCGTTTCTGCTCGGCCAAAATCCGTTGTTTAGCTGAGTTCGGTGGACATTGGGGGCATTGGTGGATTCAGATTGATGTGGAGTCGGGGCATTTGTGTTCAGTTCAGTTGTCCGCGCATCACTAGTCCCTGGTTGGTTGTGCAATCTAGAAAAATTGAATGCTCTCTTGGCCCTGCGTTTTGCATAGGCAGGTTCGATGCAATGCCGTAGTTGTTCATGTGTACATATGCTGGGATGGAATGCAGATTGATTTTCTGTTATATAAAATTCAGAGCTTTGTTCCACGGTTTCATTTGCAATGTGGGCATGTGCTACCTAGCATATTCGCATTGGGGATTTTGGGGATTCCATATTGATGCTTGCCAGAGCAGGAGCTTTGTGTTCCAAACTTTGTAACATTCCTCTCTGACGTGATTTTGTGGTCAATGTAAAGGAGCACACCAATCCCACACTACTGGATTTGTGGTTGCTGCCGAGTGCCAGAAGATTTGCTGAGCGTGAAATCTCAGGCAATCCGAGTGCCGCGCTCGGCAAACATCGACGCTCGGCAAAGGAGGCAAACGAGGAGGAGCTGGTGCGGCGCATGCAGACGAGGAGGAGGAGCAGCCGGCCGGGACGAGGAGGAGCAGCTGGCCAGGGATGAGGAGGAGGAGGCCGAGGGCGTCGAGGCGGAGGAGTCTGCCAACACGGGATGCGCGTCCTCTAGGGCGTCGGCTGTCTACTTGCGAGGTCCTGCAAGGATCCCTCAGCCTCCGCCTTCTCACCAACGCCCAGTGATTCGCCCCCAAGGGCAAGTGTAAGTAACTTTAGATGTTATTACCACTACTTCAGATCAAATGTTGAGAGAAACTAATAATTTTGACTTACTTGTGCAGGAACTGGCTGGTTGTGTCGGGTGGTAGAACACGCTCCCCCAATGGCATCCTTGGGTTGTTGTGCAGGCAGCATTACCCCGGCCTTGTCACGCATACAAGCACAAACATGAGCCGGCCTACACGTTCCGACCACTACCACGCTGCCAAGGACGCCGACTACAGCAACATGGCGGAGCGGGTGAAACAAGAGTTTTGGGTAAGTCTCTCGTATGTGTTACATTCATTAGACTTTTCTTGGAATAATGAAAGGATACATCGCGTTTGTATGCGCACTTATTTCAGATGTGAGGAGGGGTCTCGTGCCGGGGCAGATGAGGTGCTTATCAAATCCGCCAAGAAACGCATCACCGAGATGCATCATGAGGTGAAACACCAAAGCAAGGCCATAACCTACCACGGGAAGAAGCTTGGATAGAAGATCAAGAAGGATAAAGCGAGAGAGACGACGACACTGGGAGCAAAGATATTGAGGTAGATGAAGAACATTAATATTGATTCGTTTTGAGATTAAGTAATTTTGACTTGATCTTATTATATGACAAATACTTCATGATGTGTAGATGATTCCCGATCGGGTGTCGTTCCTATCCCGAGTGCTAGGAGAGGATTGTGGGCGTGTGGTTCACACAGGGACTACATCCGGCTGAAGATAACGCTGCCCGGCGACGTTTGATGATGCAAGGACCAAAGACACCATCAAGGCAGCCGTAGCCTCGCCGCATACTGAGAGATGCATGGGTAAGCATTTTCTTTTATCGGTTCTCGCCGCTCAATTTGCCTCGATTCCTAATTAGGTTGCTGCTTTTCTTGCGGATGGCGGCACATCCAGGCCGGGGCTGCAATGACTTCCGTGAGATCGATCGCAGCTTGCCATGAGGTTGGGAGGAGGAAAGAAGCACGGGCGGTTGTGGATTGGCGACAGCGTCATCAATAGTGCCCCTCTCACTCTCCGAGATCCGAGCACGGAGTGTCGCCACCGACCCACCCATACGACAACAAATGAGCCCCTTCGCGGCAGTTAGGTCAACACACTCCGTGTTATTTCGTGTTACTCGCCCCATTGATCTTTACAACTTAATTAGGTTTGCATTACTGAAACATTGGTACTCTATGTTGTAGGCCGAGCTAGAAACTGAAAAGAAGGAGCGTCGGGAGATGGAGGCTAGGATGAACGCCCAACTAGAGGCTGAGCGACGGGACAAACAGGCCCAAAATGCGAGGTTGGCGGAGCAGCATGCGAGGCTGGAGGACTGACGGGTTCCTACAAACTCTTGGCCAACAATCGGGTTTCAGTTTGCCACCGCGCTCCTAGCTCCCCTCCCTCTGTCTCCGCCTGTTGACCCTACTCCTGTGAGTATGAAACTTTATTGTTTCGTTTGTTCACACTAATCCTATCTTGGACTCTTGCACAAAATCCTGAACGCCACAGGATGGTCTTGCTTGTTGTGTAGCTGCAGTAAGGAGGCGTGCCTTTTGTGCTTGGAGATGAAGCGGAGTTCCATCGGGTGCACATCAAGCAGCTCACTGTCGTTGTCTTGAATCCAGGTTTCTGTTTCATCCAACTCATGGATAACCTCTCTATGTCAGGCTGTTTGCACCTGTCCATTTCAACGCACTTCAGTGCTATTTGGATGCATCTCTTCACTTGCTGGCAATATCCTTCCACTGACCGGCCCTTGGATGTCTCCTGCTGCAGCCTTTTCCTCCAATTTCCATGTACCTACAGATCGAGTTAACAGTGCAAGGAAAAGATCGATCGTTAAATGAGATAAATATTCATGCGCATTGGTACACTGCAATGAAAGGCTGTTTCTGCCCCTTAACAAGTCCGACAAAGTCTTTTTGGGGTTCAAACTCTGTAGGGTAATCCCTGCGTCCTGTGATCATCTCCACCATTATTACACCCAGGCTGAATATGTTGTGCTTAGTTGAAATTACTCCTTTATTAATGTACTAGATCTGGTGCCATGTATCCCCTGCAGAACATCAAAATATTAGACATGGGTCTGGTAAAAGAAAATGCAATTTAACAGCCAAGCAATACCCACACTCGTCTCTCGACCGATCGTGTCACAATGGAAGGCTTTTCTTCACCCAATAGTCTAGACAGACCAAAATCACCAATTTTGGGCGTTATGTTCTCCAGGAATATATTTTCATGTTTTAGGTCGAAATGGATAATAGGACTGGGAAGTCCCTTGTGAAGGTGCCTTAAACCATGACAAATTCCCAGACCTGGAGAAATTTAGTAGGGCCTTGCGCTTGAGATGGCTTTGGCAAGAGTGGGTGGACACCTCCAAGCCTTGGGTTGGGATGGAGATACCCTGCAATGAGCTTGACCGAGCACTTTTCATCGCATCTACCAAGGTCATCATCGGTGATGGCCGCAGGGCGCTCTTTTGGCATGACAGCTGGCTTGATGGCGAGGCTCCAAAATTCCTAGCACCAAACCTGTTCGGCCAAATCAGATTCAAGAACAGGACAGTAGAGGCGGAGCTTCACAATAACGCTTGGATTGCCGCCCTAAGAGGACGGGTCACTACTGCGTCGCAGGTGGAGGAGTTTGTCTCGCTTTGGATCAGGATACAACAAGTCCACCTAACACAAGGCACTCCCGAGAACATCATTTGGAAATGGACAGCAAGTGGAACCTACTCCACTCGGTCGGCATATAGGGCCCAATTCTATGGTTCCTACAAAACTTTCAAAACTGACCTCATATGGAAGGCGCACGCTGAAAACAAATGCAAGGTATTCGCTTGGATCTTGGCACGGGAGAAAATCCTCACAGCAGACAACCTGCAAAAGAGAGGTTGGCCGCATCAAGACCATTGTGCCTTGTGCAATGGACCTCTTGAAACACCCCTACATTTGGCCTTACTGTGCCCGTTCGCCAAAGTTGTGTGGAACCACATCCTTCAGTGGGAGCATTTCGACGCATCCCAAGTATTGCCGCCCAGAGATCCAACACATTTCGTTTCATGGTGGGAAGAGGCGCAATCAAGGATAACCAAGGATGAAAGGAAGCGTTTCAACGGAATGGTCATCTACACCGTCTGGAATATATGGAAAGAGAGAAATAGAAGAATTTTTTCAAACAAATTTGAGTCGCCGCTGCAGATCGCCTTAACGGCCAAAGAGGATATCGTGCAAAGGAAGAGAGCTCACTCTTGGGACGTGTAAAATCTTTTTTGTTTTTTCCCGGTTTGCTAACCATGGCTTCACCGGGGCCAAACTTAACTTTCTCCCGTACATAATACTCTCTTTCCTATCTTAATGAAAGGCAGAGCTCCTGCTATTACTTTCAAAAAAAAATTCCCTTCATTATTTTGTAGCATGTGCACCAATCGAGTCCACAAAATTCGTCTGCAAAAGAAACCAAATATTGTATATGTTCAACCTTTCAAGTTTAGAATAACAAAAAAAAAAGTGCTGCACCGCCATACCTGAAATATATAGTGACTGAGGCCTCCGTTTTGAAGATACTCAAAGCAAAGTGCCCATTTGTATGCTTAGCAGTTTTAAGGCTGGAGGTGATATTTCAGCGTGTATTCGTCTCCGTCCCCAAAACTGCATACATCACACCGTCCGGACCATCCAGCCCAAGACCCAAGAACGTGGCAGCCATGAGCGCCACATGCAGGGACAGCCGTTCTGTTGTTTCGCTGAGTTCGTTGGACGTTGGGGGGCATTGGTGGATTCAGATTGATTGATCCAGAGCCTGGGTTGTGGAATCGGGGCATTTGTTGGTTCAGCTCAGTTGTGCGCGCATTACTAGTCCCTGGCTGTCGACATGAAATCCATACATTGAATTGAATGTTCACTTGGCCCTGTGTTTGCAGACAGGTTCGATGCAATGCCGTAGTTGTACATTGTCGATATGCCGGAATGTCAGGTATAGAGTGTAGATTGATGTTCTATTATATAATGTTCAAAGCTTGATTCCATGATACTCATTGCAAAGCTGGCAGTGTATTAGGATATTTTTTTTACGTAATGTATTAGGATTTGGGATTTTGGGGTTCAGTGGTGCTTGTCAGAGCAGGATCAGTGTATGTTCTACTATTACTCATTCCTCTGACGGGATTTTGTGGTCACCGTAAAGGGGCACACCAATCCCTTCTGCTATACAATTTGAGCGACTCGTTTTGGGCAATTTGCGTGTTCCTGATGCTGTTTTGGGGCACCCCTTGTAGGTGCACTGGTTACGCCACCGACGGCAGCTGATCCTTTTTGCTGGTGCTGTGGCATCAGCAGCAGTGTCCTTCATTTGGGTAATGAGGAGGCGCAGGAAGTACAGTGCCCAGCAGTTTGCTCAACTCAATGAGGCCATTGTTGGGCTTGCAACTGCTGTTCGTGTTGCCACTGCTCCAGTCGAACCACACCCTGATCTGACCGCGTCCCTGGCTTCACTAAGGAGCAGCTTCTGGTCGACCTCTTCTACCTCAACGAGGCCAGACCCCGTGGGGCGGCCTTTCTGGCGATGTCTGAATCCCATCGCGTGTTGTGGATTGAGCAGATCCTCACCCAGCTGGTGGGTTTAGATGGCTAGGAAGTAGCAGGTGACAATGGCAGCTACCTAGTTGCATCGATGATGGATGGTAGCATGACAGTGTATGCGGTGACAGTTGCAGTAATATTTTGTGAATCTAGCTGCTTTGACACTTTGACAATCTCCAGTTCTCAATTTGTACTATTGTTGTTGTGCTGGTTGAGTTGAGTTTTTGCTTATCTGCCATAAAGCGAGTTATGATGAATGAGTGGAGTATCTATGACTGTGATACCTTTATGTTTTGGTTTGTTGCTTATTATGGTGGAGATAGCACAAAGTCGGATGCAGTAAACACTGATTGTAGCCTAGCAACTTCGTGAATTAGATTTGATTGGCCAAATCTCACAACTTTAACCAAACCTCATAAAACTAATCAAAAAAGCAGAACTGCTTCATTGAACTTCGTAGCCCCATGACTTTGAGAAAAAACTTATAAATCTTGAATTGTGGACAGGTTTCATTATCCTGAAATCTAGTCTTTCATGTTTCTTTCTCTTGGTAATATTTCACTTAACTTGGGACACAAACAAAATTGAATTACACATTCATATGGAAGAGGAAGAACAAAGGAGCCAAGCACTGTAGCTAAAACGACCAAGCAAATGAAAGCGCAGGAGGAACTTGAGTGAACACAGCAAGCTTCCCAATAGGAGGACAAGAAAAGTCTTGTTACCAGGTAATGAGGGCTTTAATACTACTCAGTCCAGTTTCACCACGATATGCCATACTTGTTAACAAAACAATCCGATCCATCAGTCTGCCTGATGTGGCTCAACTATGATTCCACAAATAGTTCACCTTACACACTCTCCTTCACAAAAGTTCGAAGAAACGAAATATAAAGAAACAAATCCATTTGCTTGACTCAAACATCCATCTGTTTATGTACCCAGCATTTTGTCGTTGCAAATCAAACGATTTGTCGTAGTAACAAATGCAATTTCATGATTGCTCCAAAAAATGGCACTTCATGTTCATGGCATTATCTGCATTCGTCCTTTGCTTGCAATTGAGAGTTCATGGAAATTAATCTCCATAATTGCTATTCCTTGGTAGCACCCAATAATAATCCTACACAAATTAGTGTACTCCCTAGTCACAAATTTCAGATGGTCCACAAGAAGAAAAATGTTTCATCAAATTTGAAGATGAACAAAGTTTTAGTGAGCAAACAATTTATATTCAACAAAATACATGGTTTAATCTACTTTAAATGTATTGAACTACTTCATGTATGCTATTGGATGTCTTTAGTGTCCCGTGCCAACTAGATTCATAGTGTCCACTCACATGAACCATTATGAAAATGAATGGAGGAACATAAGAAAATTTTCATATATTATTACAGGGTAATATATGATGCAATAATGTGTAGTTTATGAAGCAATATGAAAAGGTGTCTACTATTCCAGTGGATAAAAACTATAGCCATCTAATAGTTTAGAAAGTAAATAGATGTGTACTTTATAAGCCATGATGTTTATTATTCATCCAAAATAGTTCATTATTCACTACTCATCGCAAGTAGCATAGTGAGTAAAGTAGCCGAGGAACAACAACTTTTGAATTACCTTTGTAACTCCTCTATATATCCAACATCAGAAACTGCGCCTAGGTTGAGAGCAATAATATTCTCAAGCCTGTAAGGTAATAAGCATTTATACAGTTAATTACTTTGGTGATGTATTATTTCAGCCAAATTTGGTACCAATCCATCAGCTCTGCGCACTGTATTTGTCCATGACAATATTCATAATAACCATTTGTAACATATGTTCTATTTTGACAAGTTCTTATTTGACCCTAATGCCCGTATATACATCAAAGTCCAAATTTTCATACTAGCTACCTGTAAGTAGGGGCTTCCCAAATCCGAATAGTCCCATCAAGTGAACCTGTAATTAGTTTCTGATGATCTGGGTGATAGTAGACAGCAGTAACATGATCTGTATGCCCTTGTAGGTATTCCTTGCGTCTCTGTATCTCCAGATCCCAGATCTGGTTGATGAATAAAAAAGAAGAAGATAGAACAAATTGCAATGGTATTAAATTAACCATGGAAACAGTAGATGAATCATGAATGTACTGTACTACTAAAGATGCAAACTGAAACCTGCGCAGTACAATCCTTTGAGCCAGTGATAAGATGCTGACGGCCTGCACCAGTGATGAAATCAACACAGAGAAGGCCATCCTGATGCATGTCCGAAGTCATGGTGTTGGGAACATCAGAGTTATTGAGACCCCAGATCTGTGATTGTAGTCATATTAGGCACATTTCAAACATCATAAAACTACTTCATCTTGGCAAGTTATCAGTTCAGTAAGGAAATTAAACATGAGTCAGAGGATCACATAAGTTCTCTAAATTTCCAAACAGGAAATTCAAAACGAGCAAGATAAGATTGAAACCTTGACAGTGCCATCCCATGATGCACTGGCAAAATAATCAGGGTCCTCTCGGTTAAAAACTAGTCGTGACACTTTGTCAGTGTGCCCTTCAAATGTGCGAGTGCACGCCCAGGGGCCCTTGTCAAAGTCCCAATTCCGGTCCCAGTTCCAGAGCTTAATGAGGTGATCGTGCTGAGATGATGACAACACGTAGGAATCAGTGGGATGAACAGCCAATGACATGATCCGACCATCATGAGCTTCGAAGCTTGTGGGTTCTTGGTATTCATCGCTGCTGTACACATGAATCCACCCATTGCCATCTCCGGCCACTATCCATTCCTCTTGTGGGATGAATTTAGCAACATAAACTGCAAAGTTCTAGAATGTTAGTAAGTATTGTAGCATGATTTGGGACAAACAAATGGTAAACAATTAAGTGGTTTAGAGAGCCTCCATGCCTGGTTCATCATCAAATGAATTTAAGACTTCCTGTGGATAAATGAAAAATATGAACTCAGTTTAATCTGTTGATCAAAATTAACTGCAGTACGACACACATTCTTCTGAGCAGTGAATGCAATGCAAATATACCATTGTCTTGTAGTTCCAACGGCGAAGGTTTCCCCCTTCATGAGTTGTAAGAATCCTGAGGCAGGCAACCATAGAATTATTATACGACTCGGCATTTATATTTGGACAACATTTTAATTTGGTCAGCAAATACAAGGTAATATATTAGAGAATTCACCATGGATCCGTTGGATGAACTTGTACAGACGACACTTTATGTGAGTTCAGCGTGGCTATGATCTTGTTGGTTCAACCAAATGTGAGGCACGGTCATCAGTTCATGCTTTATCTCTATATTTTTAATGGAAATGAATTCCTTAGTTAGCAACAAAAGCGAAGATATATAATTACCTCGATTTTTTGTCCGGTGTGCTGGTGGGCCAAATTACCAAACCCCAGGAAAACCATAAATAAAAGAAAAAAAACAAAACAAGAATTTGTTACTACATTACACACGGGAGAGGTCACTGAAAAAAAAGAAAATGGCAGTAGACTTACATCGGAGGAGGATGCCTCTTCATCAGCTGCTGGTGGAGCAGAAATACAGTTGAGCGTCACCTCTTGCACCTCATCATCCGCCGACTCTTGCGCTTTCCTGAATAAATTTTCATATCCTCTGGACGCCGAGGAACTAGCAAGCTCTAATTCCTGAGAACGGCTCACTGTGACGCTCCACAGCACCAAGCCTTCGTCGCTGTCCCACGGTCGTGGTTGTTTCAGCAGCTGCTTGCTAGTCATCAGGGCGACAGTGTAGGTGCAGCTCGGAGGCACCAGGCCATGGAGCGGCAGGTTTGTGTGGTACCTCTTGCACTTGGGGCTCTTGCAAAAAATCCTGAATGCCGCAGGATCGTCTTGCTTGTTATGTAGCTGCAGCAAGCAGGAGGAGTGCTTTTTGTGCTTGGAGATGAAGCGGAGTTCCATTGGGTGCACGTCAAGCAGCTCACTGTCGTTGTCTTGAATCCAGGTTTCTGTTTCATCCAACGCACGGATAACCTCTCCTATGTTAGGCCGTTTGTGCCTGTCCACTTCAACACACTTCAGTGCTATTTGGATGCATCTCTTCACTTGCTGGCAATATCCTTCCACTGACCGGCCCTTGGATGTCTCCTGCTGCAGCCTTTTCCTCCAATTTCCATGTACCTACAGATTGAGTTAACAGCGTAAGGTAAGATCGATCATTAGACGAGAAACATATCAACGCCAAGATTCGTACACATAGACAATGAAAGGCTGTTTCTGCCCCTTACATGGTCGATATAGTTGTCAAAGTCTTTTTGGGGTTCAGAATAATCTGGGTAATCCCTGTGTCCTGTCATCATCTCCACCATTATTACACCCAGGCTGAATATGTCGTGCTTAGTTGAGATTACTCCTTTATTAAGGTACTCTGGTGCCATGTATCCCCTGCAGAACATCAAAATATCAGACATGGTTCTGGTAAAAGAAAATGCAATTTAACAGCCAAGGGCAATTACCCACAGTGTCCCCCACAGATTCATTGTCATAGTGAAAGTCTTTTCTTCACCCAATAGTCTTGACAGATCAAAATCACCAATTTTGGGTGTCATGTTCTCGTCCAGGAATATGTTTGCGGGTTTCAGGCCCAAATGGATAATAGGACTGGTAAGTCCCTCGTGAAGGTGCCCTAAACCATTACAAATTCGCTTCATTATTTTGTAGCGTGTGCACCAATCGAGTCTAGAAAATTCGCCTGCAAAAGCAAACCAAACAATGTATATGTCCAAGCTTTCAAGTTTAGAATAACAAACAAAAAAGTGATGCACTGCCGTACCTGAAATATAGTGATTGAGGCTTCCGTTTTGAAGATACTCAAAGCAAAGTGCCATATTTGATATCTCAGCAACAATATTTCTTCCATTGTGCTCTGTAACTCTAGCTTCTGTTTCCACAGAGTAGCCAACGAACTGTACGATATTTTCATGCTCGACATGGTTAAGGATTTCAACCCCTGCTTGGAAGCGTGTATCCCTCCCCACGTGACGAGGGTCGAGAATCTTCACAGCGATCATTGTCCCATCCTCATAAATTCCCTAATTAAAACCTTATTTTAGTAAGATTAGGTCACGAGGAACTGGGTTTTGAATGGCTCTAGCTGTTTTCTAAAAAAAGAAAAGTCAGATAGGACACCTGATGATTATAGTATAAAAAAGAAGAAAAAATCAGATAGGACAGCTGATGATTATAGTATAAAAAGAAGAAAAAATCCTGACAGGACATTACAATGAAGCGACAACAACAAAACCCATTCATACTAGCTTCAAAAGCAAACTTTGATCGTACCTTGTACACTGTTCCAAAGCCGCCTTTACCAATTAATCTATCATCCGAGAAATCATTTGTAATGGCTTTCAGTAGATTAAATGGTAGACTCTTTGGCGTCACTGTTGGCCAGTTGGGCCTCCTGTCTGTGTGACCAGATTCTGATTGCACAACATTTCATTACACGTAAGAGAGTAGTTATATCCAAGTGTATTTAGGCATAAAAGAGAACATGTATTACTAAAAGGCCTTGTAACAACGATTCAAATAACTCAAGAATACCAGTGTATTTGCTCTAGGAGGGCTTAAATCGTTTATATTACAAGTTATATATACACATAATAAAAAGGTAATGCTACAAATCGGGCTTAAAAGCAATGGTATAAACGCTATTGTACCATCGGTTGCAACCAAATTGAGCTGTTAGAGATGCCCTGATGACCTCTACCTACGCTCATGACTACAGCACTGCCCCAGCCTCGAGCTCCCTCAGACCCGACGACTCGCACCAATTCCCAATCCAGCAGCCGAGCTCCCTTGGAGCTTCTCGTTCCCTGGGCCAGACACACCTCGCCGATGTCTCAACGCCGCCACGACCCCAGCATGTGTGCGTCTTCCGGCTCCGGCGCCGAGAACGCTGGACACCCCGCCCCCCCCCCCCCCGTATGCCGGGGCTTGTGCTTATTCACCTTCTGCCATCGCTGCGGCGACCCGCACCCGCCGTCCGCGATACCCCGTCGACCTTCGCAACGTCGCGCAGAGCTCAGCGGACTTCGCCTCCACCCGCCGGAGTCGGCTGTTGGGTTCTCCATTGCGCGTGTGGTACTGGTGAGCACCGGAGCTTGCCAAATCTCTCAAATCTCGTTATCTTTAGTTAGGGATTTGGACAGGACAATTAGCATTGCTGCACTTTTAGCTAATGACTTCACTAGATTTGGGTGTGCGATTCATGGTTGTTGGTTATAGATTGTTGTTACCTCTAGAAACTGGTATCTAGGTTCACATTTAGCTTATGACTTCACCAGATTGTGTTTGTCAAGAAAAAGTGCAACACAAAGAACTGGGCTATCAGTTAACGCTAGACTGAGAGCTATTGCAAATCAGTAGCTATTCATGTAGATGACAAAATCTTTCTATGCTTCACTACAATTTTTATGATTCTGTGTCTTCTCCTTTGCTTCTATACCCACCTGACATAATGGTCTTTCTTTTCTTTCTCTGTTTCCAGTTCAGTAGCTAGTCATGCTCATTATTTATTTAAAGCAAGTAATAACCAAATAACTCTAAATAGAGCATCAATAGATACATAATATTTTGAAAAGAAAAATGATACTAATTTCATCTTTTGGTTAAATTGATTATGAATTTTTAGAGATCAAACAATATTGTTAATACTTGTAGAGAAATAGAAAACCACCTTTTGAAAACAAGAATAGGACTAAATTGTCCAGTTTCAACAATTAAGAGGACGCAGGTTTCACTGTTTAGAGTTAAAACCCACTAACATGTAACTGAGAAATATAGTTAACCATTACTTTTATGGCACAGATGGGATTGGTGGCACTTGCATCCATTTCAAATTGTAAGTCGTTTCAAAAAACTTCAAGAGTCAAAACATCTCAAGTATAACTCTCTCACTCAGCTGCTCAGACTCCAAGCCTTCAAGACACGATAATAAACTCCCACTCCCTCTCTGATCTCTAGACATCGGACACCTTGAATGAATTAGTATAATCTCTGTTTTATGTGCTATCCAGTGGTAAGAAACACCGACAAAGATGAATCCTCATCCTAGCCCATTGCCTAGGCACAAGAGTTTAATAATAGCCTATATATAATTACAAGCCCTAACATGTAACTAAAACTACGTGGGAGCTCTACACTGTAGCTATAAAAACAATTTAGAGAATATTAAAGAATATAGTTCCCTTGTCTTGTATCATTATGTTCTTCTACTTTCATCTACTATGTTGATCATGAGAGACGGAGGGAAAAAAATATTTGAACTATTGGTTATGTGTTCTACAAGAATTTATATACCTAATGTTGAGGAGGACGTGATGCCCCCCTGGATGCACGGGTAGACTGTCCACCGTGAAACTGCCATGGAAACTTGAATGGGTCACAACTAGAGTTCTCATTGTAAAGGACAAAATATGAATACGGATACAAAGTTATTTAAAATTGATAACAAATTAAGTTCTACCAACTTTGGAGTAGAAAAAGAGTATATAGTTCTTGTCTAGGATATAACAACATGAAAAACTCTTGACTAACTACTTGTGGAACAAACATAGATGTGCGATAGAAAGAGGGAAACTATAAATTAGGATGGAAAATTATATAAAAAAAAATTGACCAATGGGGGTAAGACAGGTTGCAGGTATTTTGGCAAGAAGCCTTTTCACATAGGTACAGAAAACCCTGAACTTTGCCATAACCATAAGCATTGGCACCGTAGCCCATGTGGAAATGACCGACTCGAGCTGGATCTTAGAGCTTAATATGCCCCAAGGTTGAATAACCATTGGCCATTGTTGGAATCCTAGTCTTGTTGTATTACAATATGAGCAAATAACAGAGACAGAGATAATGAATTCCGACTAGATTGATCCCAAAGTTTTCTGTTAATTTGTATCACTTAATACTCTAAAAAGTGAGTTTTTGCAATAGCATTTGTTGATGTAGAATACTGTTGTAAGTTTTGTGTAATTTGTCATACAGAGGAAGACAATCTATGTCATGGGATTCTCATGTAAGCAGGATTAAGTCTATGTTATCAGCCTGCACCTCTTCTATCTGCCTGGGCAGTATGCTATGAATCATTTCAGTGCTGTTTAATGTAGCAACAATTTCCTGTATAGTAGGCCTTTGGTGCCGATCCTCCATCAAACATTTTGATGCTACTTCAATACAAGTCTTCACCTGCTGGCAATATACTTCAAGCCGTGATCTGAGCTCCTCTATTTCCTGAAGTCTTCTTTTCCAACTAGTATGTACCTAAAAATTATAACATAAAGTCAGGACGATAGAGCCTAATAAGATGTCAAACATGATGTAGTGTTTTTTGAACAAAGGTTGAATAAGATTGGTATCAGAAAAACAGCACATATTCTTACAAGCTTGACAAATTTCCGAGGTGTCATATCAGCAATGTCATGGTAGCGTTCTCTTCCCATCATTATCTTTGTAATTATAATGCCCAAGCCAAATATGTCAAACGCAGGTGAGAGCAATTGGAATTTCGTGTACTCTGGTGGCAAATATCCACTGCATGTCATCTTAGATAGTAAGATTGTAATTAACTGTAGCAAAAAGTGTTTAAAATTTATGCACATCGTTAAAGAAAGCCAATCATCACAATAGTATGTTACGAACTATTGGGTGACACAGGAAACGTCAACTATTTGAAATCAACAGTCAGTTAATGAAGCAAAATACGTTTCAGCACAAGGCAGTGGGCTTACTGTGTACCAATAAATTTATTCATTGTTTGTTTTGTTCTTTCATCTCCAATGAGTCTTGATAAACCAAAATCTGCGATTTTTGGGCACCATTTCCTTGTCTAGCAATATATTATCAGGTTTTAAATCTAAATGCAATACAGGTTCCTGCAGCCCTGTATGAAGGTAACTTAAACCCTCGCAAATACCCTTAATTATTTTGTAACGAATGTGCCACTCAAGCCCCTGCTTTTCATCTGTAAAAGGAGATCAATCAAAAGAATGTCAAAATGTAACACAATGAAACAACTAAATTTTACACTTGTGGCAACTTAATCACCTGAAATATAATTCCCAAGGCTGCCATTGTCTCACGTGTTCGGCAAGCAGAGCGCCACATGCAGTTTTTCAGCAGCAACATGTCTTCCATCACACTCCACAACTACTGGTTCTGATTCATTGCAGTAGCCCACTAACTGTACAATATTTTGATGATCGAGCTTGGCAAGGTTCTGGAACTCATTAATAAATTCATTGTCATCAAGAGCAGCCATGTCACGAAGTACCTTCACAGCAACCTCTTTTCCATTTGCATTTGTACCCTGTTCATCAGATCAGATCTCATAAAGATGGGTTATATTTGGTTTGATTTGGTTTTGATGATCCTGATATTTGAGGAGTACCCGCATTTAACATTCTTTCCCCCCTCACTCCTGGTATTTATTAGGGAAAATTATGTACAGGACACTCAAGTCCATTTGCACAATGCACTCATGGACTTTGTTTATGCACATAGCCGATTTGTTAGTTTTAGCCCTGTAGCATATAGAATACAGTAACTCTCCATTCCAAATTATAAGTCATTCTAAGAATTTTGGAGAGCCAAAACATCTCAAGTTTAACTAAAATTATAGAGAAAAAATAGAAAGACTTATGACATCAAATAGGTATACTATGAAAACATATTTAGTGAAAAATCTTTATGATAGTTGCTATAATATATAAATGTTATTGCCTTATTTTTTATAAATTTGGTCAAACTTGATATGCTTTAATTCTCCAAGACTATTTGAATGACTTATGACTTATGATTTAGACAGAGGGAGTACACAACCAGTAGTTTCCTTGCAGGCTGAGCCTAGAATGATAAAAAATTGTTAAAAAAATCTGAATCAGCTACAATACTAATAAAAAACTATTGAGAACTGTCAAGGTCTTGCCAGGCTAGGGGCCCTTGGAGGCGGTGGCTAGGGCTGGTGGTGGCGTGGTGGTGGCGTGAGAGAGGGGAGAGAGAGGCGGCGGCAGTGGGAGAGGAGGAGGCGGTGCTGGAGGAGAGAGGGAGAGATAATTCTCTTGGTTGCTTAATCAAAAGATTACATCTCCCCTATATTTATAGTCCCTAGTGGACTTGCAATCCAAGCAAACTCTAGAGGTTTTCTTATAGATTGGTATACCTCTTTCCTAAACAAACGCGATCTCTTTTCCAAATCCAAACTCAATTTCTTTATTTCCTAAATACTTATTTCCTAATATGATCGACTTGACGAGATAATGGTGGCGGCGGCGGCAGGCAGCAGGGCTGCCGCCCCCTTGGGCACGCGCACACACCCCTTTTGGGGTTGTGTGGCTATCCCCTAAGGCCCATCGGGCTCTATCCTGTTGGGGTGTGACATCACTCCCCTCTTTCCTCCGATCCGACGTGTCCTCGCGTTGACAAACGTGACAAGTTGAAGAGATGCTTTGGGCGCGAAGAGATGGAGCGACGTTGCCTCGCCGAAATGCAGGCGAAGGTGGCCTAGTGTGTCGTGGGCGTCATTGCCTTTGTAGATGTTGTTGTCGAAGGTGTAGTTGAAGCAGCATGTCCCGAAGAATGCCGACAAGTAGTAGGAGTACGGCCCTTCTTGTAGGGTGGGCTGCACACGTCGGGCCACAGCCAAGGTGGTGCCACGGATGATGCCTGAGAGGTGTATAGTTTGCAAGATTCGTGGAGACCTTGGGATGGGGTAGATGGTACGGGCATCGACTTGGATGTGCAGGTGCCTACATAGTACAGCTGGGGACCCAAGTTTGAGGCGTTGGTGGAGAAGTGGACCAGCCTGCCGTAGAGGAGGTCGCAAGGTTGTGGTGGCGCATGCGACCGGTGGCCGGATCCCCTTCCTCTCCTTCGGCGACCGGCAAGGATGCTGCGGCGATGCATATCCACGCTTAGCTACGCAGATCCACGACGGGGAAGGCCTAGGGGTGGAGTGCGGCAGCCGCCCACCAATCGAGCTCCAGCGGGCGGTGGATGCGGCGCTCCTCCCTAGAAGATGGTGACGGGCGGCAACCCCCACCGACAACGCCGCATCCAGGATCCAAAGTGGAGGGCGGCGCGGGGACGCCGGATTTGACCTCGAGCAACAACGTTCGACGGGCGGCGACCTCAAAGCGGCCCGATCCGCGTCGGTGACTTCGGCGGCCCGATCCGATGACGGCGAAGCTTCCGCCAAATCCGCGACCGTGAGCTTGGGGCGGCGGTGACACGTCTGCCGGGCGGATGCAGCGACGGTGGGCCCGATGCCGGGCCTGAATGGGCTTTGGGCTCGCCTTTTTTTTTTTTTTTTACTCCATTTTCTGTGGTGGGCAACCTTGCTCGCCACCGTGGTGTTCCATTTACGGTGACCTCCTTTCTACCCGTCACGCAAAATATTTTTTGCCCGCTAGCAAAAAAAAAGATTTATGTAGTAGTGAGGGAGTCGATGACATTGAATGCTGGGGCGTCCGGTTGTAAGGGCACCTGTGTCGTAGCGTCTCCCGTGGCCGCCATGTCATCGTCGTTGCCGTTGTTGGAAAGACAATTGTTGACTAAGTTGGAGTAGGATATGGCAACGTGTGCGGCGTATGAGAGCAAGGCAAGACCGCCCTATATAAATATACAACAAATGGTGACGGCCGATTGATCCATTCGACTGAGATGGATCTATAAACCAAACTAGCTGTAAATATGTCCCATTTCTACAATAAGTAGGTAGGAGCAATTTAGAAAATTATTACTAAAATAGTGTTGACCGCGTCCAAAAACATCACTATACTAGTGTAGGCTCAAAAAAGACATCAATGAGAGAAAGGGAAGAGGGCACGCTAGTCTTTTTATCATGTCTTTCAGAGATTAGAGATTGCAGACGTACCTAGGCTTTGTTTAGATTGTAAATTCTTTCAACTCAAACTCCTATAGCAAAAGATTCGTCTCGTGATTTACAACTAATCTTGCAATTAGTTATTTATTTTACTAACATTTAATGCTCCATGCATGCGTCCCAAAAATTGATGTGATGGAGAGAGTGAAAAAGCTTGAAATTTGGGGTGCATCTAAGCAAGGGCCTAATCACAAAATACTAGAACGGGTAGAAGCCACCTATTGTTGTTAGCTTCAAATCATACCTTGTAAACCACTCCATACGTGCCACTACCAAGAATGTTGGTCTTGGAGAAGTCATGTGTAATTTCTTTCAAAAAATTCATATGACATTCTCATTGGCTCTGCATTATCCATGTTATCTCTGCTCCCACGGCAACGGTCTATCTGCAGAAGGAAAGGTATATGCATATTTATCACAGACACAGAAGTAGATTCAAATGTTCACTACAGATTTCTTCAGCGGCTAGGGAGGCACAGGACAGGCCATAAAAAAAAATAGGACACAACAGCCAATTTTGAGTACTAAATTTTATTCAACGGTTTCCAAAGGTGTCATATCACACAAAGAGTTTGAGGTGATGAATAAAATAGACTCTTCGATTGCCCATTTTTATTTATGTTATGGTTTTATAGACTATTCATAACAATAACCTGCACAACTAGATATGCAGTGCATCTGCCTCCAATGCTCAACATGCATCAGTTTGGGAAACGTCATTTTTAAGTATTTGTGCATCTGATTTATTACGAAGACAAAAAATAGAGTACTTTATAGGAATGGTCGTTGGCTGTTTTTTCTGTCTAAACAATTTTTAATCATCCTTGAAAATGGCTGGCTTATCCACCGTGGTGTTTGGTTTGTGGAAAAAAAAAGTGGTCCATCGTCATCCCACTCGTTAGTTTTTGTTTGGTTTGTAAAATGGAATGAGTTAATCCATCACTACTTCGTTCCTCACGAGCAAACAATAAGTAAGGATATGGTTATTACACTAAATTTAGTGGGTGTTTGGTTTGTGAAATGGAGTAATGATCATCTTACTCTCTAGTATTATTTTGTTTAGTTTGTGGATAGGATAAGTTGATCCATCATCACCCCATTCCACACAAGCGAATAGTACTAGTATGAGGAATGGAGTCATTTCACTAAACTTGAGAAATGAACTTAAAATGCATCACTCCATCTAGAATAAATTGATTTCTCAAAGCAAATACACCATTGAGGAATGGACATAGAGGCATCATCTTATTTAGAATAGGTTAATTTTCCAAACCAAACACAAAGTTCTTGGTGACTACATTGAAATTAATTGGCAGGGTAAGGCCCGGAGGAAACCTGAACATTACCTAGAGTTGGCAGACGTGGGAGGCTTTGCTTGGTTCTTGAACGCGGAGATATGGATACCTGAACCCCAACCGAATAATGACCAAACATCAATCATCATAATGTTAAGCTATCATATTTTACTGTTACTCCCAATTAGAGACGTTAAACCGTACCAGATGCCTCTGAAAAAAAAGAGAGATAATAAATCTTAAAATTTGTAACAGAATTTAAAATACATCCTGCCTTAGATTCAGTGGCTTATTAACAAACCATGATTCATGGATCTTAATAGACGGACTCTAATATGGCACAGAGATAAAGTACTAGCATTGGTAGATTTGTGAACATATGGTTTACAATTCCGCAAACTCAAAGCAAAAAGATAAAAATATTGGGTCCACATAGTGACATACAGCTGTTTGATTGATCTAATGTGTAGAAAAGGAGTTGAAAAAGGGCTTGCATGAGGATTAGTACAAAGCTCAGATTGGAGATCTATACGGGACCTAGAATAATCCAAAAAAGTTCATATATACCTGAGAGGCGGAAAAAGAAATTATGGAAAAAGGAGGCTGTGCTTCAGCTTGCTATATCAGATCGAAGAGGCAACAGCTCATGGAATTTGCTCAAGACACTGTATGTTAGAGCATTTGTGTTACAACTAGGTATTCTCCTTACTGTTGATCGGTTACCAGTACCCCCGAATGAACCCCTGCATCGATCTTCTGTGGTCCGGACAAACCACGAATGTTATAAAGTGCAACACGAAATGAATCAACTAATTTTTTTGATGAGAAACAACTGCTTGCATACGAATGGACCATATATAATTTTTGACTGAGTACCTGGTAGCAATAGGCATGAACATAAAAATTATAACACCAGAGTTAAGCAACGGGATTAAGATTACTGACCTGGAGAAGTTCAGATGGAGGTCTCCCCGATGATTGAGGCCATTGCTGTGAGGTGAGATAGTTGACACATATGACAGGAACAAGGACTGGGGCAGCTACCTGCCACTTGTAATTTAATCAGCCACTTGGGTGCAGAGCTAATTAAGCAGTGCATGTGGAGAGCAAAAGGGACACTGACATTATATTTGTTTATTGTAGTAAAAAACGGAGTTGATACGTTTGTGTGTGCATACAGCATGTGATGGCTCGGCAACAACCGGCAACCGGCAACCAATCAGAGTGGCCCAGTGGTTGTAATCAGAGTGGAGATGGTCAACGAAATTTCAAAAAAGATTACAACTTTTTTAGCAAAAAAAAAAAAAAAAAAATTACAACCACTGGTATGAACAGGCCCAATGACAACTGGTATTCGACATCAGAATTCAACTTCGATATCGACAATGTGATTTTTGGTTAGAACATAATAAGTTTATAACACTCACCGTTTATATCCAATAGGGACAAGGGCAATAACACTCACCGTTTATAACAAAATAAGTAAATATTACATTGATCATTGTAGTGTACTGACTGAAATAATACAAAGAGATGAACAAGAGATGTTCAAAAATAGCAAAATATGTGATCCAGCCTAAAACAAAAGAGAACAAATAGGTCAATTGTTTAGCAAAAAGAAAATGTAGAATTGTCTATGGAAAGTAGATGCATCACATTTGTATTGCCTCTTATAGATCATATTCACGCCCTTTTTCTTTCATGATCCATTCCCATTTATTTTCTTCTCACCTCGGATGATAAGCATCAATTTCTTTCATCAAACTAGGGTCATATTTAATCTCATCTCCCAAATGGTTTCATCCGGAGATGAAATACTGTTAGCATCGATCGCATCTTGAGCTTTCCATTTATAATAAGAACTCTCCATGATTACCTATAATTCATTCATTCATAATTAAATTGCAGTTGACAATTTCTTGAGCACGATGCGACCCACAAATGAAAAAAAACACTCACCGGGCGGGCACCAGGCCATCAGACAGACTATCAGAGCGCTGACCACGGACAGGGAATCAGGAACGACGATCGAACAGGCGGGCGGCCACGGGCCACCACCGACGACTAGCGACAGCGGAGCAACCGAGCACTGAGCAGGGCGCGCGGCGCGGATAGAGAACCGGAGCAGCCGAGGGGCGGCGGCGGCGTGGGCGGCTTCAATTCGCAAGTGACGATTCCCTATGAACGCAACGGAGGCATTTGAGGCGACGCGGCTTCGAGCGGAAGGAACCGACCCGTTTGGGCTGGAATCTGCAAGGAAACAATGAAACCATGCGACTTGGGCTTCTTGAGCTGCCTCACCATGGGCCATAGGGGTTGTGCCTGTAGGGCAAAATTTCTCTAGTCCTTCAGGTTTTTTTTTTTTGGAATTGTGGTGGGTTCCTGGGCTTCGCCCACAACCGATTTTGGCAAGCAGCCAAATTGTGGATTGGTCACTGACTCACTGACTCACTGCCAGGATTATTTTGGTCAAAAAATCTCTCTTGTATGCACTTTGCTGTGGCCACTGGCCGTTGGGTTCAGTCCGTCAAATGAAGTCAGTTCCTTCTTCCTTGCCGGCCTTTTGTCGTATGGTTATGGATCGCTTTGGTCAGGACCAACATGAGCTGCCCACTAGAAAATTGGTTCAGCCTAGGCAATCTGGTATGCCTAGATTGTGGATTAAAATGGCTGATTGAAACAACAAATCGATTAATCTTTGAGATCGCTTTTAGAGATTGTTTTTTAGGCGACTTGATACGCTCGTGCTGCTATATTTCTACGAGCAGTCGGATCAGAAGTTAATCCCATGCTTCATCTAAAACTTGAACTACCTTGCCAAAAAATGGAGCAATCCTAAGAGTCTAAACATACGTGCTACGATACATATAAAATGGGGCTCTTCCCAGATTACAACAACGCAATGATGTGTGCATGTGTGATGTGGGGCAACATGGGTCTCTTTGTTTGTGATTCGGATAGCCCTAGCTAGAGATGTTACTCCTAGCGCTACTCTTGGTCTTTTTCTTTTTTCGAACGCGAGCTTGGCCCGTATTTTATTAAGAGAAGTGGAAATATTTATACGGCCTAGTAATGCGTTCCTAACACAAGATGCCTCGAGGCGTAGTTGGTAAACACACATAAAAGAATCACCGGCTTGAACGGTGGAGCTTAGAGGGTCGTTTCAAGTAAAAACCCCGATGTGCGACTAAAGGGGCAAATGATCTTCTCTAGCGATCGCCGTCATAACCGCGGCCACTCCATGTTATCCCGCTGTCACCCACGAGTCGGCCTCCTCACGAAGAACCGGTGACGCGAGGTCGTCCGTCGAAGTTGCCCGTTGCCTCGATTGTCGAAAGTGCGCTTGTTTCTTTCCTTCCAGATCACCTAGGAGATGAGTAGCACCAGAGAATCGAAAACCCGTTTGTAGTCCTAGGGCGCGCACCCGTAGCCACCAGTCCACCAACGTGGAGGCTGTCGTAGGAGACAGTGGTCGAGGCCGACCAGCGAGAGAAGTGAGTGTCACACCCGGCGGTGTAGACCGCGGGATGTGAGGAGGTGATCGGTGGTCTCGTCCTCTTGGCCACACGTGCGCAGGTGGCGCTTTGGTGTAACCCATGGCGGTGTCGCCGGTCGGTTGTCGAGGGCGCCCATGCAGCGCCCGGTAAGTGAAGAACTTCACCTTGGGGGCGGTGTTGAGGCTCCCCATACCCTGCCGCTCCCCGCCGGTGACGCATCGCCCGCGTAAGAACGCCTCATAAGCGGAGGCACTCAAGTCATGACCATTTGACGTCCAAATACAAAACGACACGGTCGGGCGTTCCTTCCTATAAGTGTATGTCAAGCGGACTCTCAGAGAGGGCCATGCTCTCATCCATGATCGACACCGTCCGTGGACGCCTATGTCTAGCACCCACCGGCGGCCGGCAAAGTGCCTCGCTCAAGTTAGGCCACGTGCCATCCGTTTCACCGCTCGAACAAAGGCGCGAAGTGCAGAGGAGCGTCATCCGCAGCCTAGCCGCCGTTGTCTAGAAGAGGGCGCGGTCACGATCCCCCAGCTGTACTATGACTGAAGCCTAGAACATATGCTCGACGGAGCGCTCAGCGCGCGAGGAAGAAAGCTTCGCCAAAGGCATGTCCGGCTCGGCCCGGCGCTGCCACTCCCAACGCAGCCGGAGTGGGAAGCCCTTGAATCGTAGGTCCAGCAGGCCTAGGCCTCCTAGTTCCCTCGGAGAGTAGATAGTGGGCCACACCACCATGCATTTGCCACGCCGGTGGACTCGAGCCCGCCCATAGGAAGGCGTGCCTCCGCTTGTCAATCTCCTCAATAGCCCAGGCAAAAAGGGCGCATCAGATGGATAGGTGAACTAGGATCGCTGAGAGGGTAGTCTATGCTAGTGTCTTCCTACCAGCCTTGGTCATGAGGTTCCCTTTCTAGGTTGGGATCCACGTCGCCACCCTGATGACAATGCACTGCTCTGCATCGCGGCCCAGCTTCATGAGTGACAGCGGGGCACCGTGGAAGGGGACCGGGAAGTCTTGGTGGTGGCAGGGGAACACCTCTTGGATGACCGCTACCTCCTCCTTCGAGCACCGGATCGGATTATGACACACTTGTCGATGTTAGTCGCAAGGCCGGAAGCGCCGGCAATGCCAGATGCATGAAAAGTCCATGGCTGTGGGCGACAAGAAAATCAAGTCGTTGGCGTAGATGGAAGTCCTGCACTTGACGACGTGGTCACGTAGCGGCCTCAACATGCTAGCCCTATCAGTCTCTACGATCAGAGAGTTGAGGACCTCCATGACGATGATGAACAAGAACGGGGAGAGCGGGTCTCTCTGCTGAAGCCCCCACACATGGCAGATTGGCATCCCGGCCGGCCATTGACGAGCACCTTGGTGCTGGCCATGGAGAGCATGCCCGAGATCCAGTCACACCACCTCTGGCGGAAGCCAATGTTTGTCAGGACCTCCAGGAGGAAGGGCCACACCACCGTGTCGAACGCCTTGGCGAGGTCTACCTTCAGCAGCACCATGCGTACCCTCTGCGTGTGTAACCAACGGCAAGCCAGCTGGACTGTGCGAAAGTTCTCGTGTATCCTTTGTCCCCGTATGAAGGCCGACTGGTTGAACTGCACAATCTCCGGCAATCGCGGTGCTAGTCGCAGTGCAAGGCCCTTGACGAACAACTTCCCCCACCGTAGTAGATCGCTGATGGGGCGGTAGTCCTTCAATCCTCCCGCTCGTGTGTCTTTGGCGTAAGCACCATGGATGCCTCGTTGAGCCGGTGGAAGCTCCGTAAGTCAAGCTCCCCACGGGGCTTGAAGACTTGCGGATGTCTTGGCCGACAATCGGCCGGGCCGCCTAGAAGAAGGCGGACGTGAACCCTTTCCGGGCCTGGCGCGTGATCAGCCGACAACTCAATGACGATACGACGCAACCGGCCGTCCCCAGAGAATGCGGCTGCTGGCTCCGAGAGGTCAAGTCGGGGTAGGTCAAGCCTTGCCAAGTCTGATGCGGTGTAGGCGGGTGAAAGGCGTGCCCAACAGGCCATTGTAGTAGGAGACGACCACGCCGGTGTTGGCCTCTTCCTTGGTGAAGGTCTAACCATTGGCAAGGAGGTAGTTCTTCATTCTTGGTCTTGTTCCATCCGTGCATATAGCTAGCAGCTACTCCCTCCGCCCCAAAATGTTTGTCGCTTGCACTTCCCTAAAAACAACTTTTTAACAAATTATATATCGAAAATATTAATATTTATCGCATATAATTAGTATCATTGGAAAGATCTTTAAACCTAATTTTTTTAACAAATTTATTTGAAGATACAAATGTTGCACATATTTTATACAAATCAATTCAAAGTTGTGGCACGAAAACCGAAAACGACTAACATTTTAGGACGGAAGGAGTACTCTTCTTGTTACTGCGTAGTACTTATGGTAGGCCATGAAATTTAAAGAGCTTGCACCAGGATGTAGTATTCCTAGCTAGCGATGAAAACGGACGATGAAATCACAGACCGCAGGAACATGAATGGAAGCAATATAATTTTGAGTAGTTGTCTACAAGTTTATAGCAGTGGCGACCCAGCAGGTAGTCCAGATAGACACTAGACTACCCCTGGAATGTGACCCAATAAATGTTTACCACTTCACAGCCCAGAATAAAATTGACCCAAATAGAATTTACTATGAAATTTGTTGTTATTTCCTATAAAACCGAGGCATTACCTAAAAAATTGAGCCGGTTTGGTTAATTTATAGACCGGTGACGAGCATGAGAAATATTTTTTTTTTTGATTAGGATTGCCCTGATTTTGAATCCTGGGTCCGCCACTGGTTTCCAGGTAGTTTTCGTAAATTTGCTAGGAGCATGACTGCATGAGTGAGACAGCTTCTCAAATGCAAAAGCCCGAAAAACACCTCTCTCATCTAATTAGTCTGTTTTATAGGTGACCTGCACGGCTGCACTCCCAGCCCAGTGCGATGCGTTTTCCTAAGGCCAGTCTCAATGGTGAGTTTCATTACGTTGTTTCCAAGAGTGTCATATCCTAAAAAATGAATTGAAACTTAGATGAAACCACTATTCTTAATGGAGAGTTTCATTCTGTGATTTCATAAGCATTTAATTTCATTACTCGAGATAATTGTTATTCGTGCCAAGAGAGTTTCACCAAGATGAAACCTTTTCTTCTCTCTCCTTAGCGTTTCATACAAAAAAGTGGACTTTTCTGATGTAGCACCCTATTTAATGTGTATGAAACATCTATGAAACCCTTATTGAGACAGGCCTAAGCGAGATGACACTATACTACTGCTCTGCGCCTCTGCCTTTGTGCGTGGGCCAAGAAGGCTAGCAGCACACAGCTACTATGCGTTTTGGTCGGCCCAACCCGTGCATTCACATCGGCCACGGCCTGCTAGCCTTTGTCTGTTTGGTTTTTCATTCTTTTCCCTCGCAATTCTATACTTTGCTTTCCAATTCCAAAGTGTGTTCTGCAACTAAGAAATATTATTCCTATTTTATCGGTCTACGTGTATATGCCTACAGAATCTTCATCAGTAGTATGAAATATGTGCCCACCCAAATGTAACAAAATCTCTACTATTCTTGGCTTGGTACTTAGGGGTGGTAAAGACCCTTTAATTTAGCTTAACAAATTTAACGATCGGGTCGTAAAACTATATAATTTTAAACTAAAAATGTAATAAGAGATAAGTGGGATTGTGAAAGGAAAAAAAAGGGCCCGCTCCATTACCACCCCTAATCGTGTGTATTACATTGATGTTCCTAATTTCTGTTACCGGCTCTTTATTGTGACTAGCAAACATGCCCGTGCGTTGCAACGGGAGAAAAAAAAAACCTATCAAATTTTAATAGGAAGGGATCATGGTAATGATATAGTCTATTTACAATTTATCTTCATGCACGGTGATCACACCCTTGTTCTATTCTGTACATGCATCATGCATGGTTGGTGTCACTCCCTGATCCATGACGCTTATCATATCACCAAGTTTTTGTGGATTCAAATGCAATGGCAACAACAGGGGAGCGGTTCACGGAGATCGTGGGCAGCCCGTACTACATGGTGCCGGAGGTGCTTCGCCGGAGCTACCGGCCGGTGCTCTATCAGTTGCTCCGCTGTAGGCCCACTCGCCGGCGCACGGCTGAAGTTGCATTCGGTGGAGTCGAGCGTGTCCCTGCTGGCACCGTGAAGACGTCATGTGCGCCGACGGACAGCACCCTCCTCGGGTCCTCTCCAATGCTGCCTGGATGAGCTCCCACGCCGTATCTTTGTCAAGGCCATCGACAACTTGCTGCAATTTGGTTCGAATTATGCGCTATTGAATTTTATTTCTATTGGATTCGGGGCTAGTTTGGGGATGCTAAGCAAGGAAGACGTGTTATTATATAGGAAGCAAAGGCAAATCCAAACAAAATGTTGTGTTTCTTTTTCAATTTGGATTCGCTTTGTAATTTTTTTTATTTGACTTGCTGATGTTGATTCTCCTTCCTCTATTAATTTGTACGTATATTTCTTTCTTTATGTTTTCACAGTTCGGCTCATTGTCCGCCTTCCACAGTTCGGTTTGTTCTCCGCCTATTCTTTTTTTATCTGTCCCCAACTCTTGAATACTTATTAGGTATAGGAGCAGTAGGAGCAGAAGGCTATGCGGAGAGGGAGAGGTGGGACTCTAGCCGTGATTATAACTTTGGAAAAGGAAGTGGCGAAAGAAATCAGAGGTGAAAAAAAAAGATAGAAATTTTCGTGCTTTATTAGTAGGTATAGATTAATATTTTTCCGATCTTGTTCCAATGCCAATTTCAAGATGCCGATTCTGTCTTGTCAACCGATTTTACTGATTCCGTTTGGTTTTCTAGATAAAAGTAAAAATATAAAATTAAATATCACTCTAGCATTTTCATCTCTAAGTACAAGGCAATGTGTCACCATCAAGTAATCCGCTAAACCAATCAAAAGCTGAATCATTAGTCGTGATTTTTCAAGTAAAAGATGATTTCAGGCTGCACTCTACACGCGACCTCCCGCCCGATCCCAAGCTGCGAGAGGATTTGAAGTCATGGGTGTGTGTCAAGATCTTCCTTAAGATAGTGATTCGGAAGTGACACTGGACGGCAGACAGGAGGCGCAGACACGGGTTGGATGCCGCAGACAACTGCTACCTCTTTGACCAAGAACCATAAACAATCGAAGGAATGGAACGGAATACAAGGTGCTTCAGAAGCCACGTGTCCACCAACACCCAAGTACTCTCCACCATCAAGGATAGAAGTCGGCGTTGGTAAGCTAGGTTGTCTATTGCGTGAGTAATCGCCTAAGAGTAAAATAGTAGGGGCAAAACATCAATGTATTAATCTAACTCCTCGTTTGCGCTTCAGCGGATTATAATAAAATTTTCTTAAAAGATGATTCTCAGTATACAATGAAGACAAAGAAGGGAAAATATGTAATGCAAACCACAAGTATCGTGAAAACCCGTGTAAACCACGACAAAAAAAAGTCATCTAAATTTATATAAAAAAAAAAAATCACACATGTAGACGATAAGATGATAAACAACCTTGTAAAATATCTTTCTAAACTCGACTTTGTTTGTGAGATATAAAAATAACAAATTCGAGCCAGAAAGTTGTCTAGACAATTTGTTAGAAATTTGTTATTTCTGTATCTCACAAGCTTAAGGCGAAGTTTGGACAATTTATCTTACATGGTTGTGTATCATCATATCACCTACATGTGTGATTTTTTTGATGAATTTAGACGACTCTTTTTTGCTGTGGTTTACACGGGTTTTCATGGTAGTTGTGGTTTGCAATACATATTGTGCCGAAAAAGATGATAGACTGAACACAATCAATTTTACTAAAAAGGACTTGTGCAAAGCCACACTAGAAACCTCATCGAGACCAATCATTGCAGCGTAGGAACGTAGTGTTGGATCCAAGTTTCCATATATATGTATAACTATGGCCCCTACATGTTTTCGTTAGTAGCAGAAGACATAGATTCAGACTTCAGAGTAGTTTCAGGAAAGAAATATCAAAGTCTGTCTCAGATACCACTTATTTTCCTTCCAACTCTGCCCAGTCCCAAGTGGGATATACTGCGGTGCTTAGCTTGAGATGGGTCCATGCAATTGGCACTGATCAACCTAAAAGATTTAGTCTGTAAATAAATGAGCCAAAAGAAATACAGAAACCGAGACCAGATTGAAACCAGCACCAATAATTTGACCGATGCTAAAGAGTCTGTTCCAAATAGACCCCATACAGTTCATTACTACATATATTTTACCTGAATTATGAAGACTGATGCCTGCACATCACTGCCATTAGCATTTCAAGCTAGAGAACTGTAGATACCCATTGGAGCACCATCCCTATTCTTACTTGGTTCATCATCTCTAGTGGGCGCTCGCAATGCTGCTGACACATACAAATATCGGGATATTAATACCAACTGTCTATGTAATAGATTTGACTAAGCTGAAAATAATTTTCAAATCAAACTATAAGGCTCAAGTAATTAATGCTAAATACTGAACAAAAAGTAAACAGAACTAACTTGTTATACAAAGATACAGCAGATGTAACAACCACACTTGATCGATTGGACAAAAGATTAGAATAAAAAAACTACATCAAACAAAACTCATTCTTTTTTCAGCACATATATATAGATATCAACCAACCACATTTCAATGTTGCTAAATGGTATTGGCAAATCATAAAAATTCATTGTAGGAATCCACAGGGTTTCATGTAGCTTTGGAACAGGTTGACATTTCGACTGTACAAAGTTATGCAGGTAATGTTATTTCCCACTCGATGAAAAGCGAAACCATATATGAGAATAATTGGTGTAAATGAATCCACCAGATTGACATGTGCAATTGCATCCATAAAAGATTAGCAGGAGAGATTTCTGAGTAAATTTAGACAGACCATTATTAAAAAGAAAACATCCATGTGTTGTGTTTGCATAACTTCGATGTATTAAAAGAGTGCAGCTCCACAAATAAGCAGAGTTTGAGTTTGATAAAGAATTTGATGGCCCCAAAGACGAAGTACCTGGAGTGCAGAAGTCTATGAATGGAACAACGCATTTGAAAAGGCCTTCAGGTAGCTCCTTCTTCATCAATCCAGAGTTCATATCAATAGTAAAGAGCTCACCATGCACCGCGACGAAAGCGATACAAACAGTTTCCAGAAAGCCGACCAGGCAATGCTCGAGGTCAAACAAGTTAGCAAGCGGAAACAGGGTGTTGAGATAAATGACTTTAAGCGGTGTCCATCCCTTAACTTGGCCACCCTCATCGTCATCGCTTGACCACAGCCATAGTTGGTTGGATTTCTCGACCCTTGTGAACCCGAGCCGACCATCCTCCAAAGTTGTGAGCTCAATTGGTGCAAAGTCGGTGAATATCGTATTGGTATGCGCATAAGGTAGCCCTATCAAAGATATTTCTTGCGTGCCCAAATCATACCTAATGATTCTGTCATGGGCACTTAGTGCGAAGAAGAGTGTGTTCCCCACGAGGGCACTGCGTGCCTGGTCCACATTGTCACCGGGGTGACCTGCATAGGTTGGATCGCTCCACACACCCGACTCTGATGAGTAGACACATGATAAGAAAAACTCTTTGGGAACCCATCTCCAATTCTGATCCAAGACCATAGTAACACCCATGCCATCAACGTCATCAAGTAACACATCGTTGGTGCCCACGAGGACGACGATGAAGGGTCCACGGCGGCAGTTAAGGTGATCGCACGTACCAGTGGCACTGCACAGCACCGTGGCATTGATCCTAACGTTCCCCAGGAACACCGGCGGCCTGGGCAGCACCACCCGATGGTCAGTGACAGGGTCCCAGACGATGAATTGCCCATAGACCGTGCCGTGCATTAGACGCGGCCGTGGCGAGCGTCGAACAATGCTGTACCAATGTCGACGCCGGTATGGGGCAGGCGACAGGAAGACGTGGGGACAAAGCGGCCGACGGGTTGCTCGCCGTCCAGCCAGATGCCATGGCACACGAAGCCGAGCATGGGCGGTGTGGCGCCGTGGAGCGCGAGGCACTTGCCGCGGAAGGATGGGTCAGCGACGAGGCGGCACCAGCCCCTGCAGGCGAGCGCGGCGCGGACGAGACTTGCCGGGTCGTCCGGCGCGACGCGGACGAGGATCTCCTCGATGAGCTCGTCCGGCAACGCCGGCGGCGGCATGCTGCGGATAGGTTATAGTTATATCAGATCCGTTCGGAGCGTGGGTTTAGGTTGCACGAAGGTTATTGTCGCTACGGTCCTTGTATCCCCCTATATATGGCCATCGGGCCGTGGCCCGTCGTGCCGTGCCAGCCCGTGGGCCTTTGGCTACATTTTTTACTACCAGCATACGACACATTATCTATATCTATATCTATACCTATTAATAAAGTGAAGAAATTTTCGTCGTCCACCCTCCAGACCATAGGATCATCCTCAGCCATCGGATTAATATCAATGGTTTAGATCGACTGAAAGCCAAAACTTCTGCCGTTTTTTTTTTCCGGCCTCTCCTTCCTTTCTTTCGCCTCTCCTCCTGCCTATGTGTATATACATGCAAGCCGTGAGAGATAAAGACACACGGTACAAGTGCAGCATGCATGTCGTGAGAGATAAAGATAGAATTTATTTTTCTATATCCGCCTGTATAGATTCCGTACGTATAGGAATATGTTTCTTGTCTAGGACCGTGTCCATACAATACCAATTATAGATTCCGTATAGGAATAAGTTTTCTTATCCAAACGACAAAATTTCAGGCATAATTTTTTTTTCCTTCCACTATTTCTTCCGCCACATCTGTTATCCGCATCGTAGGGACATTTCTTCTAATCCGTGTCAAAAGCAACCACCGAATCCATTACGGACAAAAGGCAATGGACCAAAACGTGACTAAACCTGTAGATCAGAAATCAGGCAATCCAAATCGAATACAAGTAGGTTAAAAAAAAAGAGATGCTAAAAGATGGTAGATGTAAAATGGATGCTCCGCATTAGATCGTACTTCATCTTCTTGCTCTCACCACCCTCTCGCTCTGCACCATCGCTCGCCGCCGCTCCCCGCCACCACCCACCACCCTGCTGCGGGCGCTAGGTGGCTGGCGCACCACTCGTCTAGATTGTCCGCCGCGTCCAAAGGACACTAGGCGCATGTGTTGTCATGGACATCGCGCCCCCGTGCAGCTTGACAGGCGGCCGCATCGATCATGCCGCCGACAATGCGATAAAACGTTCTCCCGCTGCAACGCACGGGCATATTTTCTAGTCCTAGTAACGTTTGCAAATATCTATCACAATAGCTTCATACATGATCCTATAACAATTTGTGTGGATCTGTCACAGCCCAAGAGATTGGGCCCGAGGAAGGGCTGCCGACCCAAGCACGGCACGCCGGGAGAGCGCCGCCTTTACGCCGCCGCGCCAGCCCGCCGCCACGGTTCCGCGACTTTTTCGCAATTAAAGTTATGTTAGGAATAAAAATATCTTAGAGTTTGTTTAGGAAAGATTTTTTTTCCAGAAATTGTAGTTTGATTAGGATAAGAATATCGCTTTTGTTTAGAAATTCTTGCTTGCAATATAAATACAGGGTGGATGTAATCTCGTGAGCAAGAAAGAAACAAAATATACTTCCGCCTTTTGCCTTGTAACCTACACGCACACGCGCCTAACCTCCCTGCTGCCGCCGCTGCCGCGCCACCCGTCACCACCACCATCGCCGCGCCACCTTGCATCGCGGCCGTGACACGTGGTACTCGGAGACCAGTCCGATCCACCCACCACCACCACCACCACCACCATGGACGCAGCCTCACCAAGAAGTTCGACAAGATCAACGCCCGCCTCGACTCCCTCGGCCCGACCAAGTCGCCATCCCGTCCTAACTAATCCGTAAGAAGACCGCAAACGCAATGAGATCGAGTCCCCGGAGCTCGGCATGAAGGCCACCATAGAGTGCGCCGGCCGTGCCTTCCTAAAGAACATTCAGACCAACCTACGTCCACAACCGCTCCACACTTGGACGACGTAGTGGAGGCGAAGATCGATGACCTACTCTCCCCGACAAAGCCGCCGCCAGCGGCCCGCCGAAGCACTTCCCCGGCCTCGCTCCATGTCTACACAAGTTGTCGCTACCAACATACGACGACAAGGAAGATCCACCGCCTCGCCTCGATAGATGTGAGCAATTCTTCAAAGGGCAAGCCACACCGGCAACGGAACAAGTCTGGTACGCATCTTACCACTTGACAGGAGGCACGCAACAGTGGTACATGCGCCTAACCCAAGAGAAGGCAGCGACGGATTGGGAATGCTTCGCCCGGTACGTCAACGAGCGCTTTAGACCGACTACACAACGCAACCCTCTGGGCGAACTGGTGTCGCTCCGCAAGACCAACACCATGGATGAGTACACGGAGTGCTTCCTCATGCATGTAGCCCGCGCCGGGCACTTGAAGGAGCAGCAACAGGTCAACATCAACACAGCTGGGCTAGGTGAGCCCCTCAAGACCGACGTCGAGCTGTAAGACCCCTAGGACATGGAGATGGCCATGTCACTCACCAGAGCATACGAGCGCCACCTCGCCATCCTATACACCTCCGGCAAAGCGTCGGCCTTCTAGAGGGCGAAGGCGCCCCCGCCGACGTCGATGACGACTCCACCTGCTACCATGACACCCAGAGGCAGTTCAAGCGGCTCACCGCCGAGGAGATCGTGGAACGCCACCATGTCAAAATGTGCTTCAACTACGACGAGCCCTTCTATGCGGTCAGAAGTCCAAGCACTTGTTCAACATCACTCCCTTCAATGACTACGAAACCGACGACAAGGGAGAAGGCACCGACGATGGCGCCGACCTTAGAGTCCTGATCGGGGATCCCGACTCCCCGGTACGTGGTGCTCAGTCTCTCTACTAGCGATGAAAACGGATGGAAAAACCTCATTTCTACTTCTGTTTCTATATTTTTTGGTAGAAACAGGATCAGGTTCAGAAAGTGCGGGTACGGAAACGGAATCAGAATACGTCAAAGTACGGAAATGAACCAATACAGACGTTGAGCCGGAAAGAATAACCTAATCAAATATTGTCGAGTATACATGAACAAAGTCATAAAACAATATACAACTTATTAGTCCAATATTCACTATTATGCCATGTGTTAACATGCTAACATTCATAACTAGAGATTAGTATGTTTATGAACATATAAATGTTTAGACATATTGTTGGTATAAATTATATGCACACAATAAAGATAAAGATATCCGCAGTTTACGAGATAGAAATACAGTTGTAGCACTTCACCAAAAGATGAACTCCCGGTTTTTAAAATATCGAACCCAAAGGAACAGTATGTGAATATAACTACCCAATCCACTTCACAATCAAAAGTACTTAAGAAACTAGCTAGGATTAGGAGACAACACTGGCTTCTTGTTCTAATCTCGATAAACCCCAGTTTATTTAGCCTATCGTGGACGCCAATCCTTAATAAAGTAAAGCAAAATTACTCTACTAAGAACAGACAAAGCCTACCGTTCACTTTTTGGCGGGAAGTGGACTATAGAGAATTCAATAAAGCTATAAAAGTCACCTTTATGATACTACCACTGATTGCAAGCTAAAAAGGGGCATTCACAGATAACTCTAGTCTAAGCAATCCGCGTCTACACTAGACACTATCCCTCTAATCAAGAGAAACCAAGATTAAAGTACTCAAAAAGAGTGGCAAACTTAAAGAATAGAATAAACCAAAAATTACTTTAATTATGAAGTCAAACACCAAAATAATCTCTCGAATACACTCCTCTTCTCGTGAAGAGAATGATCCCTCAGAATACAAGAGAGAAGATCCGACAGGCCAAAACTCCTCCGAAGCACTCCTCACTAATCTCTCCATTTATAATAAACTCGATTGCTAATCAAGATCCGTAGTAGCTAATCTAGAAGTGGCTATGCTCTAATCATAGGATCTTGACTTCTCTAACCCTAGACTTCTCAGAGAGAACTCTGAAGAAGGAATTCTATCTATCAATAATGAATTAGGGTTTCAGGGGGTACCCCCGCCCCTTCTTTATAGCCCCATAGGATGAATCTCAAAGACTCCATAGGTCGGTCGTAGGAAGCTTCCGTAAGTAGGACACGCGGGCGTTTGGGGGGTGCCGCGACGGCACCAGGGTGGTGTCGCCTGGCCCCACATGTCAGCGTGTGGGCCTCGGCCTCCACGAGCTGTCTTCTCTTCTCATTTAGACCCCTGGAATTTGTACTAATTGCCCCGTTCAATCCTTTTCTTCTCGCTTCTATTTTCTCTCTTTTCGCTCGTTTTTCACAGTTTTCCTGAGTTTTTCTCAAGAAAACCGAAAGTGTGCACCAAAACTCGTGGAAATCATTAGAAATAATAAAACTTTTGTGTCATTCATCCCATGTTTGATAGCTTTCCATATATATAAAAAGTGGTCCATAACTACCATCAACACATATCTTATGGAGAATAAAAACATGATGGAAAACGAAATAAATACAGTCAATTTTTGGTGAAAACGGGATTCCTCGTAAATGGATGGAAAACCCCATTTCTACTTCCGTAAAATACGAAACGGGATCCCGTAAATACGGAAATGGACGTAACAAAAATAGAAAACGGAATGGGTCGGAACGGAAAAATTTTCGTCCGTTTTTCGACAATACTCTCTACCTCATCGCCGTCATTTCAAGAATAGGTGTCGCGATCTTGGTGGACACCGCGCAACGCACAACATCGACCCCTCGAGTGGTGACCTTCGCCGCCTACGCACACCGGGTCAAACCGTAGTGATGATGGGCATGGGTGCCGTCATCGCGTGTCATGCGGCGACCTTTGACGTCCCTATCCGCATCGACGCCGACACCTTCAACGCCGACGCCACGTCCTACACATCGGCAGCAACATACGTTATCCTCGGCATGCTATGGTTGGTAGGCTTGGGAAGGTCACGTGGGACTTTGTGACCGAGCTGCAGTAGTACCACCACGGGCGTGCCACGACACTCACGCATGCCTCGCCATAGCACGCTGGCACGGGACCCGTGCCAAGACAAGTGCTAGCGCAGCCAGTCTTCTTCGCTAGTGCCCACGATGTCGCTCCACGATTTGGGAAGCGTCCCAGTCATACTACCGCCTTCGACCTCTACGACACGACCACCGACGTCTTTGTCCATCTACGACAAAAATATGTTGGTGTAGCAACATCTCCGCCGGATTGCCCTCGACATCACCACGGGCATGGCGGCCCCGCATGGACGCCGGACGATGGCTTTGCCCTCTTTGATGGGCGCTTCTACCTCCCCGCTTCATCCCCTCTACTACCAAACCTCCTGGAAGTTCTACTCCAGGGAGGACCTCGACGGACGAACTCCTAGCTCTAGGTGCCTACACACGTACCGCCCGGCGGCCATTCTTCTTGGCGGAGCATGGCTATGGCGCCACCACGTTGGGGCTGCCAACATGGACCGCCAGTTCTTCAGTGTGGACAATGTCTACATCCACTACGACGCCCACCGACGCGGCCACCAGCTATCCCCAAGTGAGTTCGAGCTCGGTACCTTCATGTATGGTACAAAATGCTCAACCTTGCAGCTTCGCCATCGACACGCCATGACGCCACTATTTGGTGCCTCATGCCGGTCTACATCACGCCACATCTACACGACCGCTTAAGTTCTTGGAGAGTCCCCCTCACGACATGCTCGACCAGCACCTTGATGTGGGGATTCTGTGCAAGCTGCTCCTAGCTGCATGCCGATAGATGGTGACACCGCAAGGACATGCATCAGTACATATTCCTCGGCTACATCGTCAACCTCCACTACCTCATGGAGTTTGCAATCGAGTGCGCATGCGACAACATGATCCTCGCCAACCCGGTCCATGGACGGTTGGTGCTATGCATCGAGCTCATCATCCCCGCACACACCAGACCCCATTCCAGCGCCACGTATCGGACTTCATCCCGCGCGAAGACGCCCCGTCGGAGAGGGAGGGGGGGATGTCACAGCTCAAGAGATTGGGCCCGAGGAGTGGCCGCCGCCCAAGGCAGCCGCGACCAGTTGGGGAGCGCCACCCTTAGAGCCAAGCCCGCCGCCCCGCCGCCGTTCGAGACTTTTTTTTCGCAATGAAAGTTATCTTAGGAATAAAAATATCTTAGAGTTTGTTTAGGGAAGATTTCCTTTTGTTTAGAAATTGGAGTTTGATTAGAATAAAAATATCTTTTTTGTTTAGAAAGAGGATTTCCAATTTACAAAGAAACCTCCTAGATTGTTGCTTGCAATACAAGTCCAATAGGTACTATAAATACAGGGTGGATGTAATCTCTTGAGCAACAAAGAAATAAAATATACTTCCGCCTTTTGCCTTCTAGCCTACACGCCAACACGCCGCCATCGCCGCACGCACGCCGTCTCCACCGCTCCCCGCATTGCGGCTGTGGCAGTGACTCATGGCAATGGTGGCCTTTTAGCTAAAATATTTTCTTTTTTCATTTTCGAGGGTTACATTTGTGCTCCCTAAGTATACCTCCGCCCCTGGTTGTAACACAAAATTGTTACCAATCTCTCAATGTTAATTATAGAGGGCGTCGAATCGAATCACCCTTGTTATGTTTGCGAACTTGAAGGAAATAAAATTCAAGATTCTGACCTGTTTAGGGATTGTTCGGTTACCCTGGAATAGGCTAGGAACCATTCTAGCTTTTATCAAACTTATACAAAATTAGCTAACCATTCCGATTGGATTCTTCGTAGGGAGAGGTTTCTGGAGACCGCAGAGAGCCCTTAGCGATGGGGACATGGTCTTATTGCAGGATGCCTGAGGCTTATTAGTATAGCATTCCACACGCACATCTGTATATGAACTATACATGGATCGACTGAGCAATACTGTCGTTTGATTAAAAAACAATACAATAATACTGTCCGCAATGATTAACTCGCGCAAATACTGAGATAATAACATGATCAAAGAATTAAGAAACATACAGTAAAACCGTAACCCTTTTACAATTAACTTTTCCACCTTTCTCTCTACCGTAATGCACGGCTCAATCGCTCGGCTTTTGTCAGTTGGATCGGTAACACACAAAAGAAAGTAAACGCAGGCAAGAAAGACGGTGAAAGGAAAGGGCAGGAGAAGAAAGGAGGCAAAAGTAAGATGCAAGAGAAAATAAAGCGATCTCACCACCATCATCATGGATCGTGTTCTCTCTCGTACGCATGTCACCTCGCTCGTGACTAGTCTCGCTACTCCCTATAGGCTATAGCTTAAAGCAACCGATAAACTAATCCTGTTTTTCAGCTCAAATTTTTCGATCTCCAAAGTTTATCGATCGACTTATGAACTTGTGATGCTGTGTCTATATAAGATGCATATGATAGCGAAAGATCTCGCATAATCGTCGTCGTTATCAGGGCATGATTATTAGGGGCACCTGTGTTGTAATAATGGGACTACTAGTAACTAGGCGTACGATTGTAATGATGCCCTCAGAATTGTGAGCACGAGTGTAGGATTATTGTTAAGTTGCCCGAAGATAGTATACTTATTACACCCTCAGCAGCCCAACGTGTGTAGCAGTCATGCTAATTGCAGGAGTCATTTAAGCATCAAACCCACCGGTAATTACGACACATCAGACAACCATGGTGTGTGTGTGCGCTACTCACAATGCTCTAACCTCAAAAACAAAAAGATATTACAATGATCCTCAAAAGCAAATGCCATGCACTAGTTCAAAAAAAAAAACCATTTTCGGACCCGACCATTTTTAAAATTTTAGAGGTGAGCAAGCCGTCCCAAAGGTCAATTAAGAGAGGTAATAGACACCTTAACAGAGGGAGTAACACTTAGACCTATATATGCCAATGAATGACCGCACGTCAACTACCTACTTGGCTATGTCTAGTGGACTACATGTGGATGCATGCTTTAGGTGTGTACCGATTATCAGGTCATTTCCACCGTTGGTCGACACGATATGATGCAAGCCGTTCCATAGACCACGGAGTCACAATTGTGCTCGAGTGTTGGCCATGGTTCTTCCAAAACCAATCGATGTGATTGCTTGCTTGATGTCTCCATTAAATAGTTTAATTAGTGGCATCAATCTACGTGTCCGAGGTCAACAAAATGTGTGTGCATCGTCGTCATGGATCCATGGAGACATATAGGACTAGGACGGGCTAGCATGGTGGCACTATGGACCATGCATATGGACCACTTAGTTTAACCCAAAGTTAACCATTGCAGATGAGTTACCTAAAATTATAAAGGTTGCATATATGGATCCTACTGCAATTCGATCTTACATCTAAGATACCTAACTGGCTAACTATAATTGTAGCTAGGTCACTGAATGAAGGTGTAGTAGACTACTCCCTTCATTCCAAATTATAAGTTGTTTTTAACTTTTTTTAGTTCATCTATTTGAATATGTATCTAGATACAATAATATTTCTAGTTACATAATTAAATGGAAGAACCAAAAAGTCAAAAGCGCTTTTTATAATTTGTAACGGAGAGAGTAGTAGTTTGCTACCACATGATTTTATCTCTTTACGTGGAATCAATCAGAGTAGCACGAGTCTATCCATCACATCTTATTTTCATGTAAATAATTTCAGATATTTAGAAGGAAAATAAAAACAAAAACCATTGCAATAATGCAAGTGAAAATATTCTCAAGCTTATTTTTAGATAATGGATTGAAATCTGCCCTCTGCATCCACACGTGGATGTCAAGCAAAAGTTTACGGTACCCTTTAGATTTTTAGAAAAGGGAATACAAAGTCTCAAAACTGAGGTACACAAAAAATAAAAACAAAGAGCAAAAAGACAAAGCTAAGACTAAGATTCTAACTTCTATATGTCCTTGCTTCAAACTTGCTTTAATATTGTGCATGATATGTCCTTGCTTCAAACTTGCTTTGATATTGTCTTTGCATCCTAGCTTAATTAGAAACTCTTGATGTCATGCCTCAAAATTTGATCTTGTACACGTAGCAATTCTTCGTGTCCCCGCTTACTTAGATGTCACTAGTACCTAAAAATGATTTTGGCGTGACGGACCGAATTTGATTTTGCGCGGGCGGGCATTTGAGCCCGTCACCCTTGAAAGGTCACGCGAAATCGTGGATTTCCGTGGCTACGCTGCGCCGCCATCATTGGCATTTCCGGCGGGCTCATTACAATGCCCGCCACGGTTAATCATTTCAAAAAACAAAATCCACCAGCCACCCGCCAAATGAGCCCATTCTCGAGCCCACCGACGAGCCCGCTCTCGAGCCCACCACCCGACACGAAACCCTAGCGCCGCCGAGAGGGGGGGATCCGGGCCACCATGGACTCCGTGTCCCCGCCATCGCCGATCCACACGCCCCGCCGCCGGATCCGCTCGAAAGTGCCACCACCTCCGCTTTCGCCGCGCGGCCGATCCACCGAGGAGGAAGAGGCCGCCGCCACGGATCCGTTGGGAAGGAGGGCGCAGCCGCCGGATCCATGGACCCGCGGGCGGCGCCGCTGATCCGTGGAGAAGAGGCCCGCCGCCGCCGGATCCGCCGGATCCGCGTCCTGGCGCAAACGCCGCCCTCTCCATGCGCCGCGTCCTCCACCGCCGATGTGGAGATCCACCGGCCGGAGGAGCGCCCATGCGCCGCTGCCCTCCACCGCTCTCCATGCGCCGCCCTCCACCGCCGATGTGGTGATCCACCGCGATGAGCGGCCGCCTCCATGCGCGCCGCCGTGAGGAGACCCGCTTGATCCATGCGTGCCTCGCGTGGTTGAGGAGGGGACTTGGCGTGGAGAGTGAAGTGAGGGCGAGGAGCGCGCTGCGCCGAGAAGGAACGGAGAAGAGAGCGAGTGGAGAGAAATGAGTTGGCTGCCGCATCCAAACCCTAAGTTTCTATTATATAGTTGGCTCCCGATTGGGCCTCGCCCGGGTTTTTGGGCCTGTTTTTACGCGTGGACGGGCCTTATATGACGCCCCGCCACGAAAATCGATTTTCCGTGGCGGCACGTTATAATGCCCCCGCCACGTAAAATCAAATCGATTTTCCGTGACGGGCAACAAATGTCCGCCACTCAAAATAAAACTGCATGTGGCGTCGAGATAACCGTGACGGGCAAAAAAGTGCCCGCCACGGTTAATATTTTGAGGTGTCACGCAAAAATCAATTCGGTACTAGTGTGTTCGGTTAATATTTTGAGGTGTCACGCAAAATCAATTCGGTACTAGTGTGTTATGACGTGAAAATGAAACTACTAACATGGATACCACATGTGGAACTATAAAGGCAATTTTTAAACACATTCCCACCGATTAAAAATAGGCCGGTGAGCACTTCTTGGTTTGTATCCCCTTTTGTCTTGAACGAAACCGTCCTAAAATATGGCTACTTATATATATAAATTTATTCCAAGTTAAATTATTTTAAATTTATCTAAATTTAATTGACAAAATAGTTAACATCTACAATACCAGAAGAATAATTATACAAATTTATTTATGGTGGATTTGATGATCTGGACAAATGTAATGGAATTTAACTTAGAATAAGTCTATTAGAACTAGCTTCAAGCGAGAGGCCGCGATAGTAACTCTTTTTTTATAGATAATGGAATAAGGTTCCAGCCTCTATCGTCCGAGGATGATATACAACCGAGAGGGATGTTAACTATTAGGATCTATGTACGTCCAACATATCATCGTATAAAATCTCATGAGGTCAAGTTATATTTTTCTGATGCAACTCTATTGTCATGATAAGCAATTCGAGTAATTTAGTGATCGATACCATATCCAATGGTAGTATCGTATATAAAAAAAGCAGAAGATTAGAAGGCATATAAGTTACGAGGTCAATCTATATAGCAGAAGTGCATGTTTGTGGAGATTGATATGCTCTACGTGCCGGCCATATCCCTCGTATTATTCTCATACTAGCAAATATGTCCGCGTTTGCAACGGGGCTTACACCATATTGTGTAGTAATTCATATGACTTAATAGTTTAGAGATTTTTTTAATGATTAAGCCATGTATTTCAGTCCATCCTACAAACACTCACTACATTTAATTAACTACATGATAAAATTACAAGGCAAACACTCACTATTTGGGTTGTAATTTTTCATTTTGTTAATTTTCTAATTTTATTATGTTTGGATTGTAATTTTTCATATTGTAGAATCCCCAAATTGCCTATATACACACATGGTATGAAGGCATACATTTCCTTTGCTGAACTACAATCCATAGAAGCCTAACAGCATCGTCAGACCATTGTAATTGGGAGTGGTGTTGTCGTCTATCAGACAAAGTGCGTTGATCAACCATATTAATCTGAGTGGATCCTCTCCACGACTCCACGGCATTAGATACTTTGTAATAAAATAATTATATTAGATGTGAATTATACGGTAGAAAAAAAGCACTCGACATCAGTCCGCTCTGCTTCAGCATGTAGTTGCTGGCTCTAGGCGCCAGGAATAACTACGCTCGTGTGGCCAGCGCCACTTGCGGCTGCGTCTCTTGTACGTCTACTCGCCGTAACCATCCCTGGCTACAACCGGCGAGCGGCGGCGAGCGGCACGGTTCTGCCAAGGCCCAAGGGCTACACCAGATTCGGGCACACGACGTTTGGGTAGGCCGACTTGTTGGTCGGTGATGGGGAAGGCCTCGCGCTGCCTTGTGCACGTCAACGAGTGATGGGGCGGTCATCCTGTGAGCCTCCGTTGGCCGTCCCGCGGTGATGGGGTGGCCATTGTTGTCCTTCGGCAGGCGATGGGCGTCGTCGGAGCGCTGATGGGGAGCAGTCCGCGCCTTCCAGAGAGCGGGGTGGGGGCAGCTTGGAGTCCCGTTCGCAGCCGGAGACGTCAAATTGTAGGCGTGTTAGATTGGTTTTGAACGCCGTAATAATGAATAGCCATATGCATCGCCGATGCGAAGCCGGAATATCAATATATTCCCTTTTCTAAAAAAAAAGCCACGGTCAATCAAAATTTTACACACGGACAGGCTGACAGTCGATCTAATCGATCTAAACTATTGATGTTAATCCGATGGCTGAGGACGATCCTGTCGTGCTGAGGGTGGGCGACGGAAATTTCTTCGCTTTATTAATAGGTATAGATCATATTCAGCAAGAATTAACAACTGCCGACTCTGCATATATCGATCTCTGCATGCAGCTACGTTCACACTCATCACAAACACGTGCAAATGCGAAGATCACAGCACCGTATCTAGAACAAGATCACAAAAGGACAAGTCGATCTCCAGGAACCTAGAACAATAATTTTGAAAAGATCACAATCAGATCAAGCAACACCACTATACCCCCTGAGCATTACGACAACGTAAACATGGATTCATTGTTTAAAAACAAATTGCGAAATAAGTACCATTACTAATGAGATATTGGAGCCTAAGTATTGCAAGCGTGATAGACAAAAAATGATAAATCTAATTACTAATTAGTTAGATACTCCTTTTCGAACTTCCATATTAATCCTCACAAAACATGCTAGAAAAAAAAGTAAATACAACCTCTTTCTATAGATATCAGAGATATTTAGTCATCAATTCAGAACACTTTATTCGTCAGAGAAAATAATTGCCATCACATCCATTTTATTTAGTAGGAAAAGATTACAAAATATTATCTAAACTAACTCATAAACTTAATCTATATTGTTGGCCTTTGTGATAAATGGTAAAATACTAAAAGTTTGCATATAAATTACCCTCCTCTGTTAGTACTAAACAGGAATAAAGAAGCCCTCTAAATCAGTATCTAAGTTAGTCAGCATGCCATTATAAAAATAAATATATAAACTAACCTCTAATTTGCATGTGATGTAAAATTATATAACTTAATTGATGAATAAAAGTATGACGCAACTATATATACAAAGATAAGAAAGCATCTACATATATGGGAAATAAACAAAAAATATGAAAAGCAATGAAAGACAAAAAGGTGCAAAATACTTATAAAAATTTGATAATTCATCTTTTTTATCAAAAAAATAGTTGATAATTCATCTATAAATATATGATAAATTTAATGGGATACGATTGCCATCACGCTTGAGATTCGATGATGGTGTAATGTGTTGCAATTTTTTTTTTTTGAAAGCGTGCATTAGCACAATGTGTTGCAATTAGCACATATAGATATATAAGCATTTCGAGAGTTGGCTAGGTTTTCCTTTTGGAAATTCTGGGTACAAAGTAGGGTTCCCAAGCAATAATTAAAGGGAATGGACACAAACAACAAGCTAGTACTGCACCGTGGTGGAGGAGATGATGGTCACATCCCCACCACGTACGACGACACAGCCGGCACATCCATCACCACCAAGAAAAAGCAGATCAATCGACCCCAGATGCAAATGAAAAGGGGCTATGCCGCCTCCTCGGTGCAAATTTAGTTCGAACGTATAGCAGGATCTCATTTTGATTCCCGTCAAAAACTAAATAATTATGGCCAAGTTCATATTTGCTAGTTTTCACGGGCAGAAAGTAGGACCTCATGAAGGCCATAGTTTCCCTGCTATGGGCACAAAATTTTGATTTCATGTTTGCTAGTTTTTGCTAGTTTTCACTGTCAGAATGCGCTTTCTGAATCAATAACAACCACAGGAGGTGGGGAAAACAAACACAGGAAGTATTCCCTGATTATTCTCAGCCATTATGCAGTAGTTATCTTGCAATCTGCCAGCAATAGAAACAGCAGGAGAGGTGCCAGCCCACATATATGATGGAAAATAACTAGATTAGCACCATGAAATGTGCAGAGTTTGGGTAGTCTTTGGTGTTTTTACTTTTCAAAAATTGTAATAATATCCACTACCACACATGTATTTAAGAAGGAGCAATATTCCAGCCTATGAATGAAACAGATAAAAAAGGATGTGCCTAGGTACACAAAACAACATGATGGAACTAGTAACCTAGCTAGAACGGGCACACATGTGGCTCTCTTGCACATCATATTTCCATCTTTTTACAGAATCTTGTTTGGAATCATTGCTCCTCCATTCTCCATCTCATTCACCCCATGGATCTATATGCTGATACCTGTACACAAGTTATATCCTTCCACCATCAGCCACTGTAGTCCTGCACCATCTTATATTCTGCCGACATACTTATTCTTCGACCATAAACCCCTCCTCAACCCTCACCAACACAACACTCACTCTCCCTCACTCACCAACACAACACTCACTCTAGCTCCTTGCATTGCTAGCTCTCTTCCTCTTCCACTCTCAGCTTACATCTCCAAAGCCCCTTATGCTGAATCTAGTATCATTTGAGACGCCGCCTCTTGGAAGGCAAGAGAGATCAGCTAATACTACCATCACCACAACAGCGGCCCTCAGGGGAAAGGAAGAAAGCTCCAGCAACACTTGCTTCCATGGACATCTGGACCTCAGTCTTGGCATCTCCTTGCCTCATGGCGGCAGCGGCGGTGGCTGTGATGCATCCAGCTGTGGCGGATACAAGCAGGAGACCTATGGTGGTCGACAGGGCAGCCGTGACGACGAGGACCGCGTTCGTTGCATCATCACCACTACCGCCACCACAGCTGCAAATGTGATCACCGCAGGGCACGACCATGTCGGTGATTTGACGGCATCAGGAGGAGGAGGAGGTGGCTGGGCAGCGGCGCTCATGCCGATCCCGACCGGCTTCATGCATCCATGGAGCCTCGCCGCACGGCAGCAGAAGGCTGCTGCCGAGCAAGACCGGACGGCGCCTCCTACCACTTACATGCCAAGGTGAGCAAACCTGAAACAGTGAAGTATTTCTGCATATGGTTACGTACTACACGGTAAATCAAAGCACTGCATATGTTTATGATCCGTGCATGTTTGAGCATGAACTTCATATGGATAAGTTTTGCTGGATGGCTAGGTCAATTGTTGTACTTCTAAAAATGTGACCTCAATTCATTTTCATGCATGATGGGTTTGGTTTTGGAACTGCGTCTAGCATAGTTAAAGGAGGTTTGCAGTTTGTCATATATTTGGGCACTTCTTCTCAGTAAAGAAAATTTTAAGACATATAGTTCGTCCTCCAGTCTATTCTATTCTCATTTTATCAAGCAAACATGATTTCACATGGGCTTACAGACATGCATATGCGGATACAAAGGGCCATAATCTATAGATTTGCAATCATGACGCAGAGAATGTATGTAGTGTAGTGCAAAAAAGGAGGATCAAAGTGATCTACGTACAAATGATTGCAATCATTAACATTTTGAACCACTCCTCGATGATTAGTATATTCTGCAAGCTAGTCTTCGTGTGCTTATAGAACTGCGTTTATTTATATATATATTGCTCTCCTTATCGAAGAGCTCAAGACTGAGGAGAACCACGTAAAAATTTTAAATGTACATATAACAGTTGCAACTACTAGAATTTCTGAGCTATTCCTAAGTCAAATTTATAAGTTTGACCAAGTTTACTAAAAAAAAATACAATATTTCCAATGCCAAACATTTAAAACTAGTTCTCCCTCCTTTGCAAAGTAAAAGAATTTCTAACCTTGTCCTAAGTCAAACTATTAAGTTCGACCGAGTTTTATTGAAAAATGGTAATATTTCCAATGGCAAGCAAGCATCAAGAGATCTCTTGTGGAATACATTTTCAAAGTTTACTTTTATTTGATAGCTTTGATTAATACTCTTTTATAGAAACCTACTGAAACGTAGAACAAACTCAGAAAACACCTGAGTTGGGATGAATGGAATACTTAGAGTGGATGTATTTTATAGAAAATAAGTGCATGCATATTAGTATCAAGTCAGATACAGATATATATGGGCTTTCCACCCATGTCAGATTATATTTTCTTTTTTTTTTTTTTTCCTTTCTAATTGGATAAGGTGAGTTAGAAAAATACTTCTCTATTCTAAAATACAAAGGGACTTGAGTTTGTTCTGCGACAAACTATGTATCCTAAATTTGACTTAATTTATAGAGAAACGTTGGTTTATGAAGAAATATTCTAATATGAAAAATATATCTACGATGCTCATTTGATATTGTAAATGTTATTGTTGGTTGGACCTTTTCTATAAGTTCTAAACCTCTAATAGCTTAACTTAGGATAAACTTAAAGTCCATATATACTAGGATGGATAGAGTATTATTTGACAACAATAACCGGATTTCGGCCAGTGTCCCATTTCTCACCAATAAACACAACATATTTTTTTACACATTTTTCAAAGTCAAAAGTTGTCTCATACTCTGTTTTCTTTTTGGTGGAACACTAAGAGAAAATTTTCAAATTTGTTATGAGAGGTCTTAATTAGTAAAAAAAAAAAAAATGGCTTTTTTCACTTGGATAATGGGACTTCATTGTCACAAATAAAATTCAAGAAAAGAGAAACATTTTAACTTTCCAATTTCCATATAATTTAGATACCTCAACATAGGAGTAACCACCAGGTACCATGCAAAGGAGAACAGAACTTGCTGCCTGCATATATGTTGATAATTCCATACTGACATTGCATCTTTTGCAAACATTATATTATGCATAATGCAAGAAGGAATGGAGAGCCAAACATAGGAAACAAGAAGGTTTAGGCACAGAAGGTAGCTGGACTATGGATGTTACGGCAGTCTTCCAGTCAATGAGTAAGGTGCTATAGTATAGCCAGAATGCATTCCCGTGTGTGGGGGCAAATAAACTACTGAACATCTAGCGCAGAGAATGGATGGCTCTCTTGTTGTTCTTTTGGGACCGTTATGGAACAGAAGAGAATGCAGAGAGAGGCCACAGAGACGAGAGGCAGCAACATGTACGTACATCGGACGGAGTAGTAGACGAGATGTTTGGACTGCAAGATCGAATGCAATGCATGGGCGGTGGGGTTGCAGGCAGCAATCATGGTGAGCGCAGCAGGCATGCCATGGCGGCCCTCCTCTAGCTGCAGTGCAGTCTTTTTCTCCATAAAATCCACTTTTTGGGTCCCCGTCCCGTCCCTATATGGATGCGTGCTACTGCTGTCCGATAACTAAAGTAGCTCTCTCGTCAATAATTGAACAGCTGTTGTGCTTTATTTGTGTGGCCATGCATGTGATGGCCTCATCATGTGTTTCCTTCTCTTTTTTTATTATAAGATTGATCGACTAGCAAGAGATTATTGTCCCCAATAACCTTTGAACTACTAAAATTTGTTCACTGAAATTTGTTCATATATATATATTATCCCATTTGTCCATACGCACTCCTCTATTTGACATACATGTGCTTCACCAAATCAACTTTGCCCTTGTTATGCATGTGAAACAGTGATGACCGTGTGGCCACATCGCCGTCAGCCGTCGGCTGGCCGCCGGTGCACACCTCCCGGCGCAACATCGTCACGGCCATGCAAGTAACAAAGACGACCGCTGGCGGCGCCACCGCCCTCGAGGGAGACGACGGACCACCCAATAGCACGACGACGACGACTAGGCACGCCGGCGGCGAGAAGAACGCAGCAGCGCCGCCAACGCCCATGGACAGCACGGTGGTGCCGGCGACACCACGGCCGCAGCCAGCGAACATGTTCGCCAAGGTACACATGGAGGGCTACGCGATTGGTAGGAAGATCAACCTCAGGGCCCAAGGCGGCTACGATTCCCTTTCCAGGGTGCTCACTAACATGACAACAAACTTCTTCTGCCGTAAGTACAAGCAAAACACCCCACTAGAAAACTAAAACTTTTATTCGCATATTTAATCCAGTAGAAATAGGCCCCGCTTCGGTAACTAATGGTTACTGAGGCAAAAATTTGTTTAAACTTTCTTCGCTTAATGAAAAACAATGCAGCTATTGTTTTTCAGGATTAGCAAACCGGCCATGCTCTTTATTGTTACCATAACAAAACTAAAATAGTTTTCCTTTTGAAATGAGCCATATTAATTAAATAATTAATTAATTTTGAGTAAAGCCATATATTTCGGAATTTCTAAATATCTTCTAGGAGATTTTGTTTATTTTTTCTCCACTTTTTGTATAATCCAGATGTATATGTGTTGTATGTGCTGTCACTTTTTTATTTTATTTTTTTGGCATTCTAGATTTTTATTTTCTAGTGGAAGATAACAAGCATAAAATTTTTTATAATCTATTATGATGATATATATTCATATGACCTGGCAACCTATGATTAGCTAAAAGAGTGGAATTTCTAAATATCTTCTAGGAGATTTTTATTTATGTTTTTTTTTTTTTCCCATCAGGACCAAGCTAAGGATATCCTCAAACTTAGTGGCCCAATTTGAATTAATACTCACCCAATTAGCGAAGCCCACAAACTGATTTGGCCCAATTCGGTTAAGCTTAGACCATCCCTCCAGCCCATGTCCAAGCTAATTAAGGACATGTAAAAACTGAGTGGCTCATTTCGGTGAAGACTAGCCCAACTAGCCCATAGTCTTTTGTTTTTAGCATAACTAGCCCATAGTCTATGCAAAAAAAAAGTAAATCTAGATACTATACTATACAGCCACGGCTGAAGCCTAACAGCAACATAAGATTGATTTAGGCCCTGTTTGGTTCCTACATGGACTAGGGACTAATTTTTAGTCTCAATTATTCCCTAATTTATCCAACAACAAGACTAATGGACTAATTTTTAGTCCCAACTAGTCCCTAGTCCATTAGCCCCTCTTGAGAGTCTAATTGGGACTAGTCTGTCTAAACAGCTCAGTCGTCAACTCATTTGTGCACTTTGCATGCACTAATCGGTTGTCGCCTCTAGTCCCTCATTAATCCTTTGAACTAAACATCTTTTTAAATGAGACTAAAAATTAGTTCCCAGTCCCATAGGAACCAAACATGCCCTTAATCTAAAAAAAACACAAGACTGGATAATAACAACAGCACTGAAGATTATCAATTATTAGAGGTACTGATTTGCAAAAAAAAAAAAAAACTTGTTAAAGGTACTGGTTTCTTTAAAAAAATTGCTTAGAGGTAGTGGATGCTTAGAGAAACTATTATATATCTACAAGATTTCTCTTGGTGGTGATATTTTATTTATTGGTTTAGAGTTGGATTTCTCTACCATGGGGATATGTGTCATCGATTGTTTCTAAAAATGGATTTCATTCTATAAATGCAGCAGCAGACTGTTCATCAGGTGCAGCCACGGAAGAGAAAAAGCGGTTCCTAATACTGACAAGTTCATATTTCTGTACGAAGACTTTGAGGGTGACAGAATGCTGGTTGGTGACGTTCCATGGGAGTAAGTATCTGCAGCCATTGCTTGCAATCCGCCAACTATATTATATTAATTATTATATAGATATTTTTGTGGAATGCATGGACTCTTGGCCTGCATTAATGTTACTGCAAAATGACAAATCACCATGCTGTAATTCATCTTGCACTATCTGAAAAACATTACGTTAAACATGACAAAGAAATAACTATAGAAAATTAAAAGTCAAAGACTATGATTTTTTTGGAGGGAAAAAGGAGGGGCTCATGGAGCCCCTACTGAAATTTTACCAAACAGGCAACCAAGTCAAATATTCTGAAGTGAACAGATGGATTAGAATTATCAATATTAACACTATTTCCATATATTATGTATAGATTTTAAAATTTACCACATGCTATATGTATAGCATGGAAATGCGAGGACGAACTTGTACGAAAGTGGGAAATTAAAATCATGTTTCTGTGCATTTTCTCTGCAGATTATTCCTAGCGTCTGCTAAAAGATTGTACATTGTCCGAAACCCAACATCAAGTGATAAAGGTAATTGCAAAATAATGCTGTTTTTTTCTTACTACACGTGTTCCTATATTGACTACATTCTCTTTTTGATATATACAAAGAGACTGATGACTACCATTCATGAATGAACGTTCTTATATGTACCACGGTGTTGTTGTTACACAATATAATATAATTTCTTTTCAGGTCAACGTGAAGGTGACAGAAAATATAAAGCCGAAGAACCAACAAATAATGAGTGAAGGCATGCACTTCTCAGCAAGGAAGACTGATCACAAGGACATGAGCATATATGCACTATATGCCTGCACATCTCCTGATCTGGCATATATAGCTCTGAATTACGTGCTTTTATTCTTGTACTAATTTTATTAAGTGAGGTAGCTAGTACCTAAGTGAGTTATGTTGTACCGTTGGTGTTTCCTAATCAATGTGCATATAATTTTGATCGTTATGTAATAAAAAAAGAATCTAGAAAGGAAGAAACATGATCTCAACAGTGATAAAAATAAATAAGGCAGATATATGACTTGTTTGTGTTTATCATGCCCCCTCTTTTATCTATCATCTTGCATACCAACTCAGTATTATGTGCCACCAAACCCTAAAAATGAAATCTCAACTGGGTTTTGGTCCTAGTAAATAAAACTAAATCGTTAGTCGGTATGCAAGATGATAGATAAAAAGAGAGGACATGATAAACACAATTTAGTTGGGGATTGAACAACCAAAAAGGCTAACAATTTAGTTTTCTTTACTTTGGTCACCATCCTTAGCTAACTGCGAGCTGCTTGAACACCTACGAACAACAATTAGGCTTTACTTGGTTGTTTCATGTTAAATACATGCCTGTTTTTATTCTTGGGCCGAACCAAGTGGTTTCTGCTGGTTACTCAAACCTGGCCCGTCTCCATTCCATACATACGATGGTCCATTTCCATTGTGGCCCTTGAAGAAAGAAAGAAAAAAGGCTGGGATCGACCACTTTTCATTATGGGTTCATCCAACTGAACGACCATTTCTGGTCTGACCTGACTTCGAATCGGGTCAAAATGATCCGGGTTGGAATAGGCCACATTTGGAGCCATTGCAGGCCAAAACAAATGAGGTCTGGGCCAAGGTTTAACATGGCACTTTAGAGCCTGCCTAGGCCAATTCATTTTGCTCTGCCACCACCCATAAGCTATTCAACCCAACTACAACTCACTCACCAACCCCAGTCGGGGACTAATTCTATAGTTTTTGAGAGCCCTAAAAGCGGAAGATAACATGGGCCCTTTTGACCAAATATTCTTTTTTATTTGTAACATGACAAAGAAAATAGTAGTACTAGTAACCTGTACTTAATTCTTAAAAAAGTTTGATACTCTATACTAAAACAATAGTCAAATGAAACTAGAATGCTTATCCTAGCTAAAAACCAAACTTCCCATAGTTCCATCGATATTGAACATTCCTTGATGCAAAATGCTCCAGTCTTAGGATCATACCTGACGTATTGGCATAACAGGCAACTAGAGTCATTTGTTCTTCATGGCTCACATCTAGGGTATAAATCCAAGATGATAGAGGAATACTTGGCTATCCAAATAACTAACAAATACATCCAACTAGGAGTTTAGAAACCCTAACAATCTATAAATCTAACATGCTAAGAAAATAACTAATAAGCAAAGGATTGATGATGAAAAACGATGTGAAGGCATACAAATTCTCGAACGACTAGGCTACTCAAACAATAGGTTAGCAACATGTGTGGGTGGGTTATGTGTATATAGGCTATTATGGCCCCTCCCCTGTACTTTCGTCATGAGCGGCCGCCCCTACTTTGCCTACTAGGACCAAAACTAGCCCCTGACCGGTTGACATGTGCAGGCCACCTAGTCCGGTAGCTAGCCTACAAGATGTAGCTAGTGTGTCATTGACCGTTTGGTTGATAGGCGGCTTTTTAGGTTGCCAAGTTGGTCTCCTCCCCAAGCAACCTGACACTCCCAGCGGTTGCACAACTTCGCCGGCTCACCAATTCAATGGCCATACGTCATTGAGTACTTAGCTCCCATGCCCTAGGTGTCCTTGCACTTTTGCATCCTTCCATACTACGTAATCTCAATCACACACTCCTAGTGTTGGAGATCTTTAGCCTAGCTGAACAGCAGAAAATTCCAAATTAGCGGTTACTAAAACTTTTTTTATTTGTTTAACATTTTTAGAGCACCGAATATTTCTTGAAATTACAAACTAACTTTTTGATCATAATTGAATACCCACCCTTTGGTTGGTATTATTAAATTTAGAGTAAACTGTACACACATATCTTACCTATATCACAAACTAAATAATGGCTTCAATCTTACCATCTAAACAAGTAATTCACTAAGAAAAGTCACATCTGGCGGTGCCCTAAGACAAACACGATAGCGGGACATTCCTAAAGATGCAGTCATCGGTGTGACCAATGGATCAATGAGGCAAGTTCCCAACCATCAAATCCGAGATGGGAGGAAAATTATTGGTGTCATGCTCTATAGTTAAATAACATATTATGCAAGGCTAGATGGTGGGACTAGCATAATGATTGTACCCAACAATCTTGAGATCAACTATGATAGCATGGACATAAATTTGTATTTGTTTGAACCATCTCTTATTGTTTTTAGTGCTCACTATAAAGTAGTACGTTTAGATGCTACTATTATGTTATCCCTGGCTTAATAGACAATGGAAATTATTACTGAAAGTGGGCCTTTTTTCATTATTCATTTTGTGCATTTTTTTTAATTAGCCATATAGTGTTCGTCATTTCTTAGTGTTGGTATATTATATGATGCTACAATTATATATAGAATGCAAAACGTATTTAAATTTTTCTTAAGCATGAAAATTAATAAACCTTAGTCTATTTTAAAAATATTATTTAATTTTACTAATTCGGTTCCACCGATTAGATATTTATCATTGTCTACATAATTACAAATTTGTCTCTTTTTCATTTTTGCCTTTTGTGCTCCTCACTATACTAGTTTAATATATGCATGTGAGACTAGAAATATTATATGTCAATTAAACTATGTATCCACTTACAATATTGGTTGAATTTAGCACATAAAGAGTGATTTGTAACCACTTATCATTATACAACACCAATACAAGTGTGATAAAGCAGTACTAGATCCAAGATTTTTCGTAAATCGGATTGATTGTTCCATCATATTTTTTGGTGAAATAATGATGAATTTAAGTTGTGTACAACAATAGGAAGTATTGATTTTTGTAGAAGGGTACTACGAGTGGAAATTTCCCTAAAACACAAGGTTCATATTAATTGTTGAGTAATATATTCAACACTAAGTGGGTTCAAACATATGATGAGCCTCATATGATTCATTTTATTATAAAATAAAAGGAAAATTCTACAAAATCATAAAACCTATCAAGCAGGAAATAAACCATATATGCTACTAGACAAACCAATTTCGTCACCATATGATAGAGTTTAAGAAGTAGCTTAAGAAAACCAGTTGATTTTTTTTGTACATGTAAAGATGACAACAAACCGTTTGGAAACTAGTGAAGGTCAATTATATGTAACATAAATGCAATGTAACATATTTTTTAATAGTAAGATATGCTAAAATTTGTTCATAGGACAATAAATGTTGGAGATATACTTGCATGCATCTCTAAGTCAACGACATATTTTCACCCAAACCCTTATGTTATTGGCAATGCAAAGTTTATTGCCTATAAAACAATGGCATCTAATAGGACCAACAACATTTCCATTTTTGTTGAGATTTACATTTCCATTTTGTTCAAGCACTCTTGAATCCACTAAAATAATTAATAGTGAAAACGAGATGTTAGATTTTGGCATGAACTAAAACACTACTATTAGAGAAGTTAATGAATTGTTGATATGTGATCTTTATAGACTATATGGACATGATTTTTTTAATTTGTGAATATTTCACAGTTGCATTTTGGTATATATATAAGTGGAGATGAAATATCTTGGAATATTTGTTAAATACTATATTGTACAAGGATGGAGTTGTAAAAAAGTGGCTATGCCAAGTGAACTTCATTTAATAGCAGGCCACTCATGTGTTATAAATACCACAGTTGACATTCAACTATGTATGCCTATTGTGAGCTGCACGAATATCATCTGTAACTGTAAGGTTAGGAGAAACCTTGCATCCGTACATTTCATTTTTCCCCCATTTTTTCGATATTAGAATCATGATTCCCTCTTTGATGCAAAATAAACGATCTTTTCCTAGCGACAACAAGTTTGGTCATGCATCTAAGCAAGTATTTTAAACAAACAACTTATTCTCTCTTTGTTTACCTTACAGAAAGCGTAATAGGAGTCTGCCACTGTTCTCTTGTATGGATGAGATCAAGAGCACTTTTGTTGGGCCTGAAGTTGAGGTGCATCCTGGACTCTCACCATCAAGGTGTTCATGCAAGGTGAAGTTGTTGGGAGGAAGATAAATCTGGCCACTCACCAGAACTATGCCTCGTTGTCCTTCACCTTAAAAAGATTAGGCAACGACTATTCCAGTAAGTTAAACTTCTCTATACATGTCTTTAGTCAATATGTTGATCTAGTTGTTCTTGATTCACTTGGAATTTTAGTATTTATTACATAAATATTTTATTATATGATGCATCCAACTCAGCATAGTTGTCTCCACCAAGATTGATATCCTAGTTTCTAATTTATATGACCCTAGCAATCAATTTATAGAGGATAGTTCCCTCAAAAATTTTTTTTGTAGAGGATCGTGACTGTACATATACTCTCTAGTAACTATGACACATATGTAATCTTGGACAATTTTGAGTCAATTCTTTCTTCTCATGCATGGAAGAAGTAACTTGTAAAATCACATCTTTTAGTTGGGATCATTCACTCAGAGGATCTATTATATAACATTTTGTTGATTTTTTCTTGATAGTAGACTTCCATAATTGTACAACTACTATGAGCGTAGCTGGAGATATGGGTATATAGCTCCATTACCTAGGTTCAAGTCATATTTGGCTCTATCTTGGGTAACTTTCTTAGTATATAATTACAAGGTTAGGTGCCTCCAACTTTGTAGTTTTACAAGTATCTTCATGTATCAAAAGTGTCCATCACGTTGGATTCACTTCCATTTTTCATGTAACACAAAGTTTAAAATATAATCAAGTTCGAATATGACAGTACTAATTTATCGTTTTTCTTCAATTTTATAGTGCCATCATGTGAACTTAATGGGTTAGTAAACAATGAAGTGGATGGGCCACAAGATGACAACAACTTCATTCTTTTCTATGATAATGTGGATGGTGATCGTTTCTTCCTGGGGGAAGTTCCATGGGAGTGAGTCCTTCAACTTATCTCTCCCTGGCCAACTCACTATTTATCACGCGATGCGTATATGTTTTATTTTGTCTCTCCTTTCCAAATTACCTACCATGCTTGTTATGTGAAATTAGTAACAGGTTAATACTGCAGGATTTTTACCAATACTGTCAAGAAGATCTACATTGTCCCTGTTCCACAGGAACAAGAGAATGGTGCGTACAGTAACACACATTACCTTACATGCTGACACATCCATTTCTGAATCATATGAATAAGTATATTGTATAACAAACCTTTTGCTGGCAGTTGGAGATAATGAAGAAGAAGAGGAAGAAAAAGAGAATGTTGATGACAATACTGCTATTTCCGCTGCCCCCTTATATGTAAATGACATCCCAGCTAATGTCGATGATGACGACGATGAGGTTGCTGACGATGGAGATGCTATGGCCAATACTCCTGCAGATGGAGTTTCTGAGGAGTAGCCAACACAAATATGAAGAATAAGCGGCATGCAAACATGAGTGTTGCTTCTGCTGCATGCTTGTTTTCCTTGGTTGAACTATTTTTAGTCAACTCATGATATGCGCACTTTACATAGTGCGTGCAGGACACCGAATAAGTTGAACCCTATCATGCTTTAACCTGTGTTATACTGGTTTAGCAATGAATAGCTCTTGGAAGCTAAGTTGGACACCGAATAAGTTGAACTTTATCATGCTATAACCTGTGTTCTACTGGTTTAGCAATGTATAGCTCTTGGAAGCTTCTTGTGGCCTCAAGAAATTGTGCTTCTAATTACTTTCCTTTATTTGTTCTGTCCTCTCATGAAGTGATCATTACCTTATTGTACAAAAAAAAAAAACATGCTATCCGTCGTCTAGTGACGGTCAAGATTGCTTGGCAGCTAGTGCTTCTGACATTATTTCAGGTTCTTCAAATAAGGTTCTGAAGCATTAGCAATAGAGACGATTTTGCAGGAGGTCATGCAAAAGTAGAATCTACACTTAAATTGAGAAGCTATGACTCCCAAGAATAATTTCTCCCAAAGTGTGTCCTAAGTGTAAGACCATTCTGAAGTTTAGACCAGGCTTGGGCGATCATCATTCTTGTAACACTCTAGCTGATGTTGCCTTTTTCTTTCCAGAACCTGCAGTTTTAGAAATCTCTGGAAAACAATCTCTATACATGGTAAGGTGTCACTTGGATTGACCGTTTTTATTACATGGTAATAAGGCTATTATTGATGTCTTCGATAACAGTCAGCCTCAATGTCAGAAATGTACTGTGGCGAAAGAGTGCCTTGTGCTACCTTTGCAGAACCAGGAATTCTGTCATGGGCATGGTGGTGGTGTGCGCTACTCGTGCTCGGCGAGTGGGCATTGAGTGGCTAAGAAGGAAAGTTAGAAGGAAGGGCTGCAAGCGCGCATGGCGAAGGAAGGGCTGCATGTGCGCATGGCGAGCCAACGGTTGAGCTGGGCGAGCGGGTGAGTGGCTAATAAAGCAATTCCTAGAATCATGCTAGTGTGAGGCTGCATGTTAGTGTGAGGGTGTGAGGCTGCATGTTAGTGTGAGGCTTGGCTATTTCTATTTCCTGTAATCGGCACTTTGGAAATCAAGCAAGAATCAGTTATCTCTAATCTCCTCTCTCCCAATGACTCTCAAGCGCCTAGGGCTGCTACCCTAGAACTAAGCCTGCGGTAGAGGGGTATAACCTTACCGGAGAAGACACTATCGTCATGGATCATAGGTCCATGACAACTATCGTCATGGATCATAGGTCCATGACAAATTCAGAGCAGTTTTTAGACTGGAGAAACTTGTTCATAACAAAGACGGTAATGTTCCACCGATCAGCTTTTCTGGCAATTCGTTTTCTACTTAATAACTACAGTTTGTAGTAGCTCTTAACACTGAAAACACTTTCTTGGACAACATATTTTGGTTATTTGCAGAAGCAGAGTCAAATCACAATTAAGAACAATGACTAGAGTTTCTTCAGTTTAATCACAAAAGAAGAAGAAGAAGAGTTTCTTCAGTTTTCCTTCTGCTGGTTCAATTGCCTTGTGCTACGGGAGGTTTGTCTTGTAACACCTAATTTTGCACTTCATGCATACACGCACACATACATTTAAATTGATATCTTGTCACAAAATTCCAGGTACCCCCATTCATAGTTTCATCATGTCACACACCTGCATATCCTGCTGAAGGAGGCTGTCTCGTGATCAATTTCCTTGTTTACATACAGTAAGTTATGACACCCCTTGGTAACTAGTTTGCGCAAATCCTCATCGAGTTGTTAGATTGTTCAAGTTTCTGATGTCAAGTTTCAACCCGTTTTAATTTGTCCCCCTCAGTGGTCAGACCAAGCAGCAGAAACTGGATTTCCAGGAGATGGTGATGGTGATGGTGATAATGTTCCTCTAGCACCTTCGATCTAGGACCTGAGCGCACGATGAGCTTTCAGATTCGGTTTCAGGTTTAGGACATAGATACATACTACATGTTCTGATGTTCAATAGCTCTGAGATTTTGAACACATTCTCCATTGTACCTGAATCCGGATACTAGAGAGAGGTTCTTATTCTTACCCAGTGGACATACATATATGAGAATCGAGATGCCAGTTTGTTGTCTCTGAATTATATTTTTTGAAGAAACGATGTCTCTGAATTATTGGCCGTAGCTGGCTTTCATTTATTGTGTTACCTGGTACAATTAAGCAGGTTACAGTCTGTTTATTGGCCTACCTGGTATACATTCATTGTTATTTAAAAAATATATTTTAGTAAAAAAAGAGAAACTTGAAAAACCGACCGTTGGGCCAGGTTGTGTTCTTTTTTATTTGGGAGAATGTGAAAAAGATATCAATATTTATTTCCTCATATATATATAAATATTTATTTCCTCTGCCACACCAAGTTCATTCATTACTAGTTCTAGGTGACAGATAACCATGCAAGCACGGTCGAACAGTAGGACAAATGCTCCATTAATTTCTCCAATTGTCTACATCTTTTCCGTCCAAAAAGTTGTTACATTTTGTCATGTCCATCGTCAGCCGGATGCATGCATTTCCTGCCCTCCTTTTGATTTTCAAAAATTTAGTACTCGAGTTAGCAGTACTTGTCACATACTATGGAGTGGGTTGGACCAATTTCATACCATTGGATGTGGGCCTCGGCCTACTTCGTCTGGTCCAATTCCCTGCTGTCGCTGCTGCTCAGCCCAGTCTTGCCTCTAGTTCCCCTCACTTTTTTTTTTTTGTTTGAGTAAAATACATGGCCGGTCCCCAAAAGCACGTCTCAAAAAGTCGCCATCCCGGTCCCCCGAACTCGAAAGTGTATCATTGCCGTCCCTTTTAACTCTGTTTGGGTCCCAAATACATCCATACGGGTCTGTGTCTCATGTGTCAGCTCTATCTCTTGTCCCCTCTCGTCATCTCGTGGCCAGGACTGGCTCGTCGGCACACAGCTGTTCGTCACTTCGCCCGTACGACTGCGGCAGCGGCCACATGGGGGTCTGCTTGCTGGTGCGCTTATGCGCCGCCGATGGTGGCAGCTCGACAGCGGTGACCGACCGGTGAGCATGTCATGCACTCATGCGGCGCACACGGACTTGACCCATCGTGGCTGCTGCTACTCGCTGGCTAGCGCTAGTCTCCGATGACAACCTGACTTGCCGTGGCCTCTACCCATCAACGTGAAGTGTCTCGCTCGCACGGCCACGCCGAAGCAGAGTAGTAACATGCATGGTTGCACCTGTCCTTGTGCTCAAGCAACTTGCGCGCAGCTTGCGCGAGTGTCTCGCTCTCGCTCACCCCGGGTCCCGGCAACCAACAAATACCTCTCGCACAGACCAAGCCATAGTTGTGCTAAGAACACAGTCGATATGTTCAAAACAAAAAGAACAAAGTCGATGTGTGCGCATGCACCGCCCACGAGCCGCGGCCAGCGCCTTGTGCGCGGCCAAGCGGTGGCGGCTCGCCCGCCTGCGCGGCCGCGCCGAGTGCACGCATGCCTGGCTATGTGGCAACAATGGCGAATTGCCTGTGCGCCTACGCGCCTATGGGGATGGCCCGTCCGCGCGGCTGCCCAGCAGCGGCCCAGCGGCGGCGGCATCACGATGGGAGGATAGCAAGATGACGACTATTTTTCCAAAAAACAACCCAATATTTTTGTTATTTTTTGAGTCTTGCAATTTTGTATATAAACCCCCCACTAATCTTCCATTTCAAGCAAACAAGTCTTTTTCTCGCTATTCGGGTAGATCCATACCCGTTTGGATGAAAATGAGACCCAAACAGAGTTAAAGGACCGCAATGACACACTTTGTAAGTTCGGGGACCGGGATGACACAACTCGACAAGTTCGAGGACCGGACATGGACTTGACTCTTTTTGTTTTTTGATTTTACACCGAAAACCACTTCCTCCTCTAACTTAGCTCAAGCATACTCATCCAAGGAAGTGTCTTAACCACCTCTCTCTCTATATATTGCATGCTGCAGCCATTGTTCACCAAATTGCTCTCATGTAGGTGCTTTTTTAAAAAACAATATTAACACGTTCTACTTGATTTAAAGCGTGTAACTAGCAATCCTATTAATTTGTAGCTTCTTTTGTTGGGTATAGTCACTACCCAAAATAGTATATCACTGCCGGGTCCAAACCCCCCTCTACTGCTGGAAAATGAACCGAACTTCACCTAATGGTGATAAGCTTTAAAAAATAAAAAATACAGCAAACATGCTCGGTGCCTACCGCAGCCACCGCCATGCCTGCTAGCCCGCCACCGCCATGCTCGCTGGCTCCCACCACCGTGACTCCCTTAAGAAATTTCATCCAAGAAACATTACAAAGGAGGGATTGAGCAGAACACAAATGAAACTCATCCACAAATCGAATTGATTCTTACATAAACTTGCTGCCACATCTGAGCCCACCAACGAGAGGCTCCAATTTGTTCTAGTGTTCAACACATCACAAATCGATTCGATTAGATCACACAAAGTGTTCAACACATCACAAATTAATACATCAACAATCACAATATCGATTCCGCTTGGTAGATTTGAGGCCATCCCGATTCCCTCTACCGCTCTGTGTCGTGGCTTCCACGCCGTGCAGGGCGTTAGACACGCGCCAGCCGTGGGTCCATGCCAGCAGCCCATTGGGCCGCGGGCGTCACCCCCGAGCCTCCATAGCGCACTGGATCCACCAGAGCGTGAGCCGGATCCGCTGAAGAAGAAGCCGCAAGCCGCCGAGATGAGGCGCGGCTGCGGCCGTATTTCGGCGGGTTCGCTCAAAGTAGAATCACCATGAGGAAGAAGAAGAAGAAGAAGAAGAAGAGTTGGGCCATTCAACTACCATCACGTTGGTCGCCCGGCCGACCAGGCCGCAACCTCATGCCAATTCCATTCTACCGAGAGAGAGAGAGAAGAGGTATGGAGAGAGAGAGTGCGCGCCTGCTGCGACGAATGAGGTGGAGAGAGGGGAGGTATCGACAGACGCGAGTGAGGAGTTAACCAAGAAACTACAAAAATTTTGGGCCCAGATCTATGGTTTACTGCCGTGTTTACTAACATACAAACAGTGATGTGGACTTTCACTGTCCGATCATTTTTTTTATTTTGAAGACAAGAATAGACATACACTAGCGGTTCATTCAAATCTGGCATTGATGAGGCCGATAGTGAAAGGCGAATCTGTAGTAGTGAGTGTCTTCGATTCTCGTGCTTATTCTTTATCTATTTTAGAGAGGAAGGCATCCAAATCATGGTCAATCTATTTGATACCAATAATTTAAGTTTAATACATTTGTCAAATTCGAATTTGTATTCAAATATCTACTTAATTTTAAAGATAACATGTAGATTTTACTTATCAATGATCATACATATAGTCCATTTCGATCCTTCAACTCTTGCATTTGTCTAACATTGGCACCAGGGACGAAGCTAGCAGGGGGGCAAGCCGGGCTCTAGCCCTCCTACCATTACTAACTATGTGGCGCCCCCCTTAATTTTTTATGTGTAATAAGAGGGGTTAAGCTTGATTAGACATTGTTCAGCACACCCTAGATTTATTTCTGGCTTCATCGCTAGTTGGCACCTTGACTATTAAAACCGCTCAATTCTAAACGGGAGATGGATCCATGCATGCAAAGAAAACTTGGAGCGAAGTTAGAACATGGCTAGAAACCCCGAAGGACAGGTGCATCTCGATGGTTGTCCTCCTACATGACTAGTTGACCAAATTGACTTGCTGCGAAAATCCTTAGGCACAATAGTGAGATATACTCCTGCTTAATTAGACTAGCTGCCTGTGAAGCTACTAGTTTTACAAAATGTATTAAAGCAAGGGGTGCAAACAGATTGTGATGGCCTTATTTCTATATATAATGTATAATAGTATATTGTTGCGAACGTCCTTCATGAATCCGTGCAAAACTGCAAAACCTACAACCACCGTTTACTCCGGATATGCCAAAATATCTTGTGGTGGCTTCCTTCATGGTTCAGGTGTCACTGACCTGACGATCAAATCTATAGGTGATTTAGTATGTTTCTGTTCTCGTACGAGAGAGAACAAACCAAATGGAATCTGAGATCTGACCATCCAGTAGTTTAAAACACTCCCTACCATGCATTCATAGCAGATTGATCCGTCACCTCAATGAAACCAACAACTAACCCACACTACAGACAAAGACCACACAAACGCCAAATTGTGAGGATACAGATCACCTGTACCGCAGCGTAACTAACGAACGTCTTGTTTATTTAGAAGTTTGCGATATTAATATGTTAGTTGTTCTTTTGTATATGGTTGTAATTTGTATGATGATTGGAAAAGGCAAGAAAGATTCAACCATTTTAGGATCACGTACTAATGAAAATCGAACATTCAAATAAGTTAAACTCAAACAGAAGGGAATGTACTCCAGTGACTTGTGCCGAGATCTTCACTTGGGTCATCAGCCGGGTTGAATGTGGAAGAATTTTTCATTCTGTATGTAAAATTCGTGCAAAATTTCTGCAATTCGAAATAGGCCCTCAAAATGCATTTCTGCAAGTCGAAATACAATTTTCACCAACAGCTCCCTTTACAAATGACACTATAAATCAATTCTAGAAAATAGCACAGAAGAACCAGAAAAAAAAAAAAAATAGCGCCCAGGTAGCTCACTAAAAGACTTAGTCCTTGTTACAAGTAGCACAGGATCGGAGTCGCATCCCAATTATTGACATGTATACAGAGTCGGTACACCACTAGCCCAGGATAGTCGATCTGTGTTGGTCCCAAACCGCCCATCGTTGCCGGATTTTGAACCGACACAACCATGTCGGCAGTGATGGTCTTCCTCCACCAGAGTTGGATAGTCCGACCCGGTAGTGGTATCAAACTCTACTGCTGGTTCGCGGCTTCACCTGGCTGCCTTGTTCCAAATAACAGTGTCAGCTTGTGTCTCAAACTGGCAGTGATCAGTTCAAACAAGCTAGTAGTGATCTCTTGTGAATCACGGTCGGATGCTCGGCAGGGTAGTGATCTTTTGCTCAACACTGTTAGTTTGGTTTTCAAGACGACAGTGAAGATGGACTCAACATTGCTGCCATGTTGGTGAAACCGGTAGTGATCTTTTAAGAATCACCGTCAGTTTTTGTGTCACAATCCGACCATGACATGTTTTTTTTTCATTTTCATAATCTCACAATTATTATGTGGTTTTTCTTTTCTATTTTATATTTGGAGTCGGGTTTCACTTTATATTTGCTACGTAGACGTATTATACAATCCAATAAGTGCAAATAAGAAATGCACCAAATAAAGTGCACCTACTGACATAATCTAATCACATACTTGCTATTTGCATATAAACTACATACCACAAAGTGTAAATAAGAAATGCACCTAATAAAGTTTACATCAACTTCCAAATAAGAAATGCAATGAGCATAGCTTAAAATAAAATTATGGCATGTGTCCAAGACCAAAGAGCGGGTCTCCTAATCTTCATGTCTATGTTAGGTGGATTCTCTTCAATCTGCAGTGCCGGTGATCCTCCTTTTCAATATCCAGTACCGGTAAGCCGGACCATAAAAGGCCATCAAAGCTTCAGCCTTTGTATTGTTTTTTTGTTTTTTTTTGTTTTTTGTGACTAGCACCTGGGAAGCGATGGACTTGACGTTTGCAATCTGCTCAGGTAAGGTAGATACCATGTCTCAGGCCTTACCACACTACATACCATGCCATGGTTGCCTATATGTTTAATAACTAAATTAGGTATCTCATTCTAACATGAAGCCTCGTTATTAAAGAGCTTTGGTACAAGACTGAAAGGCACATGCACATCATGGATCCTTTCTTTTCTTCCTCTTGTTTTACAGCATAAAGTATTGTAAAGAGTTTATCTGTTAAAGCCCTATGCAAAGAAAGTAAGGTGTCAGTGCCAAAGCTTCTTCTCAAGCATCAACACATCAGACGGATAGGAATCGAAAGCCAGGAAAGCAGCATCAAAGACTGTAGAAGTAGGCAAGTCAAGGCAAGGAATTTCAGTTCTAGTATTTCTCGTTGCTAGGTAGGTATTACTATCTCTTCATTCAGTAGTTGAAGCTTATTCCATAGAGAAGTTATGTTACAAAAGTAGGAAAAAATCTATCTACATTTTCATTCACTTGAATTGGTAGATCAATGGTTTACGGTTACCAACTCGCCTCCTCTACTCCTATGTTTCACAAACCTGCAGCCTATCCCTTACCAAGCTACCTAATAAAAAAAACTCGGTTGGGTGGGGAAAGACCGCCCCACCGGCATTGTTCTTAAGAAGAAACCTCGGTTTTTCCGGCCGAGAAAATCCCCGAACCCCAGTCCCGCCCTGACACTAGGAGCTTCAAGCCCATGGGAACTACGATCCTCAATCCATTTGGAGAAGACCGGGGCCAGAATTACACCGAACCCACGAGCCGGTATACCAACCAGAGCTCTGGGCCGGACACTGTAGCCCCTGGGCCGGTATACCAACCAGAACCCACAGCTCGATCCATACGGGACCTGGGCGAGCTCTTAACTAGTGCTTTGGCACACGGGACTGACGAGGAATTTTTAACCACAGCCTGAAATTCGCTCCCACGGGGATTCGAACTCAGGACCTGTGGAGTGCTGCTCGAGTGATTTAGCCAACCGGACTAAGCACCCTTTGGCCAAGCTACCTAATAGCCCTGGCAATAAATAAACTAAGTCCCAAACCTTATTTATCTTCATTGACTCCATCTCATACAGCATGGCAGCGCGCCATTTCAGGTCCTTTTTAGCCATAGAAAAGTAGGTTCGGATTCTCGAAGAAGTAATTGTCAAAGCTTTGTTGGGATAGCTTTTATCGAGCAAGTAGTTAAGGACTAGAATGAGTGAAGAGGAATACAAATCCGCCTAGGAAATTAGATCTTACCTCGCTATGAAGCATCTCAGATACAAATACTGAAACTTCAGTTTCGACCCAAAGTTTGGTAATTTGTTCTAAATACATCAAATAACATTTGCTACTAAGGAAATTTGAACTATTTCTACACAAAATCTAGAATAAAAGAGAATAACAAGTTCCTTTTATGGCCGGACTCACTCACCGCAGTTGTGTCGAGGATGACGATGGGGGTACTCACAGTGTCAAAGAAGATGATGCAGACGTAGCGGTGGGTCACGACCGGCGTGGACGAGGAAGCGAGATGAGGGCGCCCGATGCGCGAGTAGCAGTACTCTAGTAGTGGCGACGAAGACAATGGCTCCGACATGGTTGATGGCATCGACCGTGGTAGTGACAGATGTGCAGGCACCGGCGAGGGAGAAAGGAGGCCTCTTCTCATGCAAATCCACAAAGAACGTTAATTGTTATACTCACTGGCAAAATGTCGAACACCAGAGGGGCGTAGTGAGGGTGGCGTTAACCTTATAGCTAGAGTGGGGTAGCAGTTTCTGTCGATCCTGAGTTCCTCGGTGTGAGCCGTCTTTGAGATGTTTGTGGCCCTCCATGGAGGCCTTGGTTTGATGGCCGGCGTCGTGGAACACCAGAGATGGCGGGCTAGCGACAGTGGCCTGGTGTGGAGGTGGATGGCGTGGCGATGATGCAAGCGGCTTGGACAGTGGGGTATGGCGTTGGGAGGCTTCCACGCTACTGCGGGGTGCACGGTGAGGCACGCACGCTGTTGACGGTAGTTAACAACCATCTTAAGCCATCAACTAAATATGAGAAAAGGGCTTAAAATAAACATCCAACAAACATAGGGGAGATCTATGTATTTTTAAGGATTAAACAGGAAAAGGACCAAGACATATCCAAAGAATATGTATTCAAAGCATGCATATTCCAAGTTGGCTCCTACGGAAGTAGGATATAGAAGACACTTGAAGGCAAGCCCTGCAACCTAGGCCCACCTGCCATAGGAAGAGCATGGCCGAGCCCAGGGCAAGCACAGCCAAGGCCTGCAACCCTGAGCCTACCTGCTGGTAAAATCTGACATTTTCTGGGGAGTCTTGGCATCAATTTATCATTGCAAGGTCGGCACCTCCTTGCTAGCCATTTTCTTGACGTACTGGAGTATTGATGGATACACCTTGCTCACCATCCAGGGCGAGATGGGTTTCCCTTTGCACACAAATTTTGATGCAATGGGTATTACCAATTGTGGGCCGCTTGTATGAAGAATTCATCCCACTTGAGCCAACTATGTGTGGCCATGTAGAATCTCTTTATGCTATTTACACAAGCTTATGCCCTAAGGACAACAAGCCTGGACCGGGGTGGGTAACTATTTCCACCTAGGTAGACCATTTTTTTTGACAACAGAGCATATTCTTTTGAAAGTTTCACCGTTCAATGGTTTCGCTGATCCAGCCGATCCTATACTCTAAAAGCTGGATTCCGAGTGGAAGTTCGTAATGGCCATCCTGCTGCTGTTTTGGGCAAGCAAAGACTCACTTTCATCATTACATATTCGCCGGTACTCTACCGTGCCGCTTTCGTAGCAGTTTGGCTTTGTACTTACTGTATTCCTATCAGGGCTGGGCATTACATTTGCCCAGAAGTTTTGAGCATGGCTGCAAAAATTGGAGAGGGCGCACGAGTGGCTATCGGTGTGGCAAGCTTCAATTTCTTGTATCGCAGATTGGACAGTGTGAACATGAATATCGCTAACAGGGCCAAACCAGCAAGTGAATATTCTCTATTTATCCCTAGCCATTTTATCATGGGATGGTTTGCATCTTCTTGAAAAAGGCACCCATATCTGCTTCTCTGTCTTGTCCAGCACAAAATCCTCCTTTATAATAGGTTGGACTCTTGGAGAGATTCCAAGTCATATACTATGAAAGAAGCACACCTCATCTTTTATGACTTTGATGATTCTGGAGAAGAGCTTCGATCATTGGACTTTCTAGGACGCTCCTCCATACGGTTTTCAGATGGCGAGAAACCGTACTGTATACAAGATGGCCGCACGAGCCCGAGCTACCTAGGTCGGAAGTTCGTGATCTCAATATCTGCTATGGAGTTACTTGCGAGCTGCAGCGCGGGCGGAGTCACTCACCGACGAGGTGAGCAATTTAACAACCAACTATATTGCCCTCACCTGTTTGCTTGGATGTTTAACTACGACCAACACATCCCGGACATGAACTTCCAAGCACAAGATAAACCACCAACAGCTTAGACTTTCAGAGTTACTCCCCTAACAGCCGAGAGGAATCATTCCAGCTTTTATTGCGGTGCATCTCTCTTCACGTTGGAGGCCCCGATGGTCATACGTTTCTTGCAAAACCCTTAGGTAGAGGGGGCAAGGATCTTCCTTGGTGCCCAGGTTGATCTTGACTAGCTGATCCACAGTCAGGTGGCCGCCATCTTCGAGTTGTTGAGGAGCAGGGGCAGCACCAAGAGCTTCATCTTGCTCCACGTTCATATTTTCAAGGACTCGTGCCAGCATGTACTGTTCATCTCTTAGCCCTTGACGAGCATTAGCAGCAGCTTGCAAGGAACGTGGTTGGTGAGGTGCAGAGTATGGGCCACAAATCCTCCTTGCCGGAGGTTGCATCATCCATATCATTTTCACTTGAGACTACGTACGTCAACGAGTTTGAGTGAACCCAAACCATATTTTGATTGAGTCCAGTCCGTCCTCTTTTCATTCCTTTTAGTTGCCTTTTCTATTTCCTCCCACCATTCTTCGCATATGGAAGGTGGTGGTGGTAGCCTGCATTTTTGCCAGAGACTAATCCTAGACCTTTCAAGTAGACGAACCATACTTGGTTCAGCTATTGCAGTAGTAAGAGTTTCTCTAGAAAAAACAGGCTTGTTTCATGGATTGGATTCAAAAAATATGATTTTTGTCCTTTCATTCAAAAAACCTAAAGAATGAACAGAACTAGAGGTTCTGTTCAGAGGACTCTAAATCGCCGAACCCTCGCCGAAAGGTAACTCAGTAGTTATCCTTATTTAATTCTTAGCACCGCATATTTATCCTTACATATTGCATAGCATATTCTCTTTTATATCTGCATTAAAAAAGACAATAAAAATGTTTTGTGCTTTGCTTTGCTAAAACCCTAAGGCCCCATGCGAGTAAACCCGAGGCATAAACACCCTTAGAGATATTTGATGTGGTGACATAAAAATAAAATATAAATGCATTCATTAGTTCTTTATCTTTTCTTGCATAGAAAAAAATTCAAAATATTTAATGTTGCTGATCTAGTAAAATGTTTGTCCTAGGCAAAGCTTCACTAACTTTGTTGTCTATTTAAGTTCAGCAGGATTCAAGTGAGAGACATGATAGGCCGACATCATCATCACCATCTACCACAACTTCCACATCAGCAACCCGACATATCGATCTAGCTTGGGGAGAGCACCCTCGTTATCATGATAAGTATCTCTACTATATATCATTATTAGCATATATATCGGTTTGCTTAGTTTGCTAAAATTTAGTCTTTATAATCTTTTATAGAGTCTTTGTTAGAGTGTTAGAATAAATGATCAAGAGAGAGTGTACACCAGTTTTCTTTTTTGCTCAACTAAAATGAACCTAAAGAAAAAAAAAAGAAAAGACACATGGAGATGATGAATAGTTGCTTCGTCGTAATTCCTTTCAAGTACCTAGTTTTCAAGCTTAATTTCTCTTAAGCCTTCAATGAAAACTGCTTTGACTTGAGATTTGCTCTAAACCTGAAACTTATGTGTTGCAATACTTGCTCTAAAGTCTAGGTGATATACTGAATATGATATATGAAAGTTTTGAGTTGTTGTTTCTCTTACTCCTAGTGACACTAGACTTACGGAGATTTATCTTTTATAAACAAAAATACACATGATAAGTTCTTGTATGACAGAGTGTTGAAGCTCCTACCGCAGCCACGTATACATGCTCCATAAATTAGGAAAAACATTCTTTGATATATATAGGTTGCTTACTTTGCATTGAGTTTGGTCAATCTCTGTCGACCGATCATGTACACTCCACCTCACCCCATTCCACTCCACTCGACTTCATTCATTTATATGCTACTTCTAGCCCGGAAGTACGCATCCACCAAAAACATCCACCGTACCATCCATTATATATCCACTAAAAATGTTCTCCTCCGATCCTAGGAGAGAGCAATCAAAAATATTCCTTACATTTATCCACTCGTAACAATCTTATAAAGCACCATTACTATTGTTTATCTCTCAAAAGTTCATTTCAAAAGAGACTTGGGTTGTAGTTAAAAAAAAAGATAATAAAAGAGTGTTAAAAATGGACAAGTGTCCGCTATGAAAAACAATGGGTACTTAGATGCCCGCCTCTCCATGAAAGAAAAAGATGAAAGAAAAAAAAAAAAAAAGAGTATGCAACCCAGGTTCTCCCAAATATTTCCAAGTTTCCAAAGAGAGATGATTTTCTAAGGAGCAAAAGTAGAAATATACTTTCCCCTCATTGCATTCATTGCATTCACCTCATACACCTACCATCATATTTATTCCATAGTATGACTCGTGACTTTGGATCCATTGCTTGAACTTATAATATATGCTTAGTAAGTAGATTTAGTTTTCTCCCGCCTATGAGCTCCACATGTAAGGCTTATATATATGGTGAGAGAAAAGAAGGCATAGTGTCCTACTTGCCTTATTCCAAAAAAAAAAAATACCACATATTATGAGAGAAAGGAACACACAACCTTATTGCCTTAGTGAGGATCCATAAATACCACATATGAGGGACTTGAAAGAGTCATACCAAAGGAACTTTGAGTTTCATTTTGAAAACACAAAAAAAAAACTGGATCGATAGTTGAACAACGAGTCCGAGACATGGTGCTTGACTTGATTGTTCTATCTTTCAATTGCCCAAGATCATATGAAAAGGCTATAAGCTCCAAGGTTGAAGGTAATATGGGTAAGTTGAAGGTTGAAAAAGTTTATTCTGATCCGAGAAGAAAAATTTTGTTTGAAAGCATGTGTACTTTTGAGGTGTGAAAGCGTTGTAGCAACTCCCGATCCACCAATAAGTATAAATATAATTTTGCTTGGGACTAGCAAAAGGTAAGCTTGGGGGCTTGTTGGTATCTTTTATGGTATAATAATATTAATAGTCAACTAAACATGAAATAAGGGCTTAAAATAAATATCAACATAGTTTAGGGGCCTAACTAACATAATTCCACGAGTTTTGGTGATTCATATATTTTTTAGGGATTAAACGAGAAAACTCTAGAGTTTGCAAGCCATACGATGCAAAGACTTATCCGCGACGCAATTTCGGCTTGGCAACAAGTAAGAACACTCTAGAAGACCCCCTAACACAGGCCCCCTCGAAGATAGGACCCACCCGGCAAAGAGCTAGGGCGGCCGCACCCATAGGCTAGGGTAGCCATGCCCGGGGCCCACACCGCCTACCAACTTCCAAGGTTGGTTCACCACCGCCATTGAGGAGAGATGTAAGCCCTTCATCAAGGTCGGTTTGATCCAAGGGCCATGGTGCATCCTCTAGGGCTATATAACAAGACCCTCTGACCCTTGGGTAAAATCCTAATTCATTCGAGTTCTTTCCAAGTCCTTCAAGTCCCATCATCAAGACACCAAGTCAAGATCCCAATCCCTAGTTCCACCATAATTAGAGCATTAGCTATCTAGGCTAGTTCTAGAGGAAGTCAAGCTTGTCTTGGATTCCTGATTGTCAAGAAGTAGCGGGAGCCGAGCTTCTCGTGGCTTCTCTCTTGTATCAAATTTGTAAGTATTTGGTTAGTTACATTTATTATGACATTTCTCTATTCAATGATTATATTCTTGGTTATATGTTTCCATGTCTATTATGATTGTATATCTAGTTTAGTTAGATTGTCTTTATATATCAAGCATGGAATCTTATAGCATCCACTTAGGTGCACTCTTTGTGGGTGGTCGACAATGTGTAAACGTGGTGTTTATACAACGTTTGCTCGCAAATCGCACCCAATATTACGGATTGTGTCGTAGATCATTGATGTGATATTGCCATTGAGGCCTTTGTAGTCCACCTCCCGAATGTAGGTCTAGTTGAGCTTTATCACTATGGTAGACTTGCTTTGTTCCCGATCTTCCTTTGTAATGTTCACCATGTGTAGATAGATTGGTTTCATGCCATGATAACTAGATGTATTGCACTAATCGTAGTATTCATTGATATATGATTATGGGTAACTTACGAATATTCTGTCTGCTCTACCTATACCAAGTTAATTTATCCTTTATGATACATTCTAGTGACATACCATGATCTTTGACTTGGTAGTTATCATATCATTTATTTATCTTTATTTTTATTATGTGACTCATCCTAGTTTGAGCTTAGTTCAATTCATATGGTTTACTCTACATTCTTTGACCGCAAGTGAATCAATCAATCTACCCATAAGCCTACCCCTTCCCTATGGTAAAATATAAATACAATGCCCGGATAGACTCCCGGTAAAGTGTTACAATGGTATTTCTATCTGTGAGCTTGCAGATATTATGATTCATATTATTTCAAAGATTCAAGTGGCATATTAAGAATACCATACACGCATTTCTTAGCGTTGCTGCTAGGGTGATAGACTAGTATGTAGGTAATGCTAGAATGTGTGGTACACCTCTTATGCATATCCTGGTGAGATTAATTCCACTGTGGATAATGATGTAGAGATATACACCTTACTAATTCCGTCTAGCTCTTTAACCCCGACTAACCTTTTGCGGGATGTGAGATTAACTCCACCTCTAGGCTAACTTTATTAGATAGATACCATTATACCTTTAAGCACCGTCTTGGGGTTGGATCTTAAATCCATTCTTATGTGATTGCATTAAGAAATATCAACAAGCATTTCTCTCGCTCCGTTGTCGGGAAGGGTGCTAGCCAAACCTATAAACACATACATGGATAGATTGATATCACTTGCATCGGCTAATGTATCGAAGACCCATTATCACTACTCAAATAGGTTTACCTTTGTTTTGTCTACTTGTTTTTGATCTTATGTAGGGTAAATGTATGAATTGGAGTAATCATCCGGAAAACTACGTTGACAATCTAGAAGCATTAATCGAAAAGGCAAGAACCGGACTCGGAAAAACACCAACACCTTCTAACTCGGACGTCGATCAAATCGTGCAAAGCTTATCGCCTGCATTTGAGGCCATGGCCGACAAGACACTTCATGAGTTCTCAGCTCCAACTATGGCCAATGATCGCACTAGGCCGGAAGTTGCGATTGGGGACCATGACTTCGAGCTCAAGCCTAGGCTCATCAACATGGTGCAAGCTAGCCAATTTTATGGAAAGACACATGAAGACGTGAGTACCCATCTCCAACACTTCCTGGAGATTTGTAGCACTTTTACTATCAAAGATGTACCAAGAGACGCGATCCTACTTCTTCTCTTCCCATTCTCACTTCTAGGAAAGGCGAAGCAATGGTTCTATGTTTGCAAAAAGATAGGAACACCACCTAGTCACTATGCTCTACTGCCTTCCTCACCAAGTTCTTTCCTATAGGTAAGACAAATGCCTTACAGGGGAAAGATTTCCATTTTTAACAACATCATGATGAATCCGGCCCCGAAGCGTGGGAACACTTCCAAGAGTATATTTCAGAATGTCCACATCACGGGATGGAGAAGTGGCTACTCATGCAGACCTTCTACCACGGGCTCACTACTAGTACCCGTGAGACAATAGATGCTGCAGCTAGAGGCGTGCTTTTTGTTGGTAAAAGTTAAGGCCCACAGAAATATTTATGATTTGTATAATCCGCGAAAGCGCACGGGATACCGGTGAGCACTTCACCCGAGATGGGTTTCAAATATCGTATCCACAAGGAGAAAGGTTTACTTAATAGTGAAGATATAACTAAGGCCAGAGAATCTCGACAAGGAAGGAAGTTGATAAATCTTTTAAGAAGACGGCTATGGTTGTCTAGTTGATATCCTTGTAAGGCTTGTGAATATATCTTATGGGAACTTTATTCAAGGAGAAAGACACTAGCAAAGAGTGCAAACTCCTAGCAAATAGGTTCTACCGAGGCCTATCCAACGGGATGTGGACTACAAAGAATTAACGTAGCTATAAGTCACCTACGTTAGTTACCACAGTTCCGGAAGGTAGGGTGTATCTACGGGCTATCTAGTCTAAGCACCACGCTCACACTAGGGGTAGCAACTCCAATCCAAGAGCGACAAGAATCGAAGTACTCTAAAAGAGTCGCAAACCACAAGAATAATATAAACAAGTAAACTTACTCAAATAAGAAGTCGATCCACCGTAGTTGTCTTAGGATCAAGCTCCAAAGGAGGCTTGGTCCCGGAGGTACAAGCGAAGAGGAGACACCGACAAGTTCGAGCTTCCCTTTACTTCTCCTTCCACTCAATATCTATCTTTCGAACAAGACTAGATTTAGCTACTCTCAAAGGGAGCTATGAACTAGTCTCTCAACTTGCTAATCTTCTCTCTCAACTAGATCTAGAGCTCTTCTAATTAGAAGCTAGGGCATAGGCTGTTGATCGCCGAGCCGATGGGGTAATGAACTAATGAACCATCATTGCTGGCGCAGGGCCGGGGGCATGCTTATATAGGGGGGGACGATGAACCGTAGCCCTTGGATGAAACCGACCTTGATGGATGGATGAGATTGATCCTCAATGGCGGTTATGAACCGACCTTGAACAGAGGTCGACGGGGGGCCCCACAGGCGGCCGCCGCCAGGCTCAAGTGGGCCGCCTGTCTCTCGATAGGTGGGCCCACCCGGGTCCCCGGGCCTGGAGTCTTCTAGAGTCTTCTTACGTGGGTTTCAAGTTGGGTTGCTTCACGGTCACGCCCTTTCATCGTATGGGGTGCAAACTCCGGGCTTTTTCCCTGTTAATCCCTCAAAAATATATAATTCACCAAAACTCGTGGAAATTGTTAGTAAAGCCCCTAGTTCTACATAAATATTTATTTATACCCTTATTTCAGTTTTAATTGAGCTATAAAAGATATACTATAAGATGTGTCAACAAGCTCCCCCACACTTAGGCTTTTACTCGCCTCGAGAAAAGGGATGGATATAGCAAAGTCAGTAAGTCAAGACATCTAACAATGAATCAATCTCATGGTCTTATTTATATGCAGGTTTTATTGTATTTACCAAGAATTTTGAGGAGTTGGAGAACAGAATATTTGATATAGATTACCTTCTTCTCTCAATCGAGCCACTGGAGATTTTGCAATGATTTTTGAAAAGAAACATAGCTTACCATCCTCCTTTTGCAAAGACTCTCAATCACTCAAGATATTCGTATATGGTGTTTCTCGATCCTCACAAGGCACAATTTTAATGCCCTTAAAAACATCCTTCCTCTAATAAAGCTTTATCCGGAGTTTCGTGTATGTCAAGGATGTAGCATACTTTCCTTGCATATATTTGCAATGTCAAGGCCGGATCCGAGGAGAGACATTCTCTTTGATCAAGATGTGCAAATGTGTTTAGTTTTCTAATTTTACTATGCTCTTGTAGATTTCTCTCTCTTCTTGAAAGATGGATACTATGCAAGTAAGGTCATGGGCTATCTTTATTTCTTTCTCTTTTTTTTTCTTTTTGGAGAGGTGGGCTCTGCTCGCCCTAGACTTTTGTCTTTTATTTCCTCTCTTAAGAGATGTGGGTTCTACTCACCCTTGGACACTTGTCCATTCTTCATCTCTTAATATTATTTCTTTGTATACTCTTTTTTTTTTTTTCAATACTTTTGCATAGCCCATGCCTTGTCTCACATTTGTATCATCACTTTTAATATGGAGAGATCAAAACTTGAAGCATATAAAAAAAGCAACATAAATAATTGAGTGTACGTGTTCTTGATAGCTAGTCTCTCAACTTGGATCACAGGACTTGACAAAGCTCAATGCAAAACAAGTAGCTTATGGCTAGTTTTTTTTTTTTTCAACAAGCATGGCTTTGATAGGATGATTACCATAAAGAGGAGGTATAGCTATCATTTTTAATATTTTCAAATAAATTCTCCAAAGAGACAAGATATCAAGAATCGTGCTCTCACCAATCTCCTATCCCATGTTCTACAACAACTCTAAGTATCTTGGGATATTATTTTACTTTTAGTTTTCAATAATTTAGTTAGACCATGAAAAAGAATTATGTGAGTTCAACTTAAACCAAGCATATCAATCTTTTTCTATTTGTATTTATTCATTAGATATCGAGATCTTTCGGTATTTTGCGAAAATGGAAAACAAAAATCACGTAATTAGAAAGATCGAGAACAAACCGACACGTGGACGAAAGGGAGGCCGAGGTGGTGACGTGGCGGCGCCGCCGCCAAATCAGCGCGGCCGCGTGGGTCCCACAGGGGGCCACACGCGATCTTCGTCGTGCGTGATCTCTCGCTCAGTATCTTTCCGTTTCTCGATATTTTTCGTGTTTCGGATTACGTTCGTTTCGATGTTCGTGCTTTGTTTCCCCACACTTTTTCCTTGTTACCTTTTATTCAAAACATGGTGGAGACAAGAAACTTTGCACGAAAAATAAATGATAAATAAGGAAGATCAACTTTAAAAATGATAGAGTGTTCCTTTATTTATTCTAGCAAATATTACATAATAATAATCTAATCCAAGCAAACGATCTAGCAAACGAACTAACTAAGCAATTCTAATCGAACTAGCTAAATGAAACACTCTAATTATTACTAGGGTTCCTTCCCTAGTTGCGCTGGCGATTCTCAAGAGATTCAATTCTCTTGACTAACGCAGCGATCTCGTATCTAGCGTCTTCCACGCGCCTATCTAGAGCGCCCACGCTTCTCGTCGTGGCACTCCAATTGCGGTGCTCGGTCAAGGTGAAGCTTCTCCAATCCGCGACTTCTTCGCGGAGATCAGCTACTGTGCACATGCCGAAACGACGCTTAGAAGCACGTTCAGCGGTCTCCTTTGGCGGGATGAACTTCACTTGCGCCGGCGTAGCGCGCACTCCATCAATGGAGACGCGAGGATGCGTGTAGTTGAGCCGACGGATGTTGTTGAACTGTCCTCGTTTGACGCTAGTAAGCGCCTCGTCCCGACGAGGCGGCAACAATCTGGTGCCCTCCGGCACCAGGAACTTCTTCATGCCATCATTGCGACGATTGTTCAGGATCGTCCTCGCCATAAGAACAGCGGGGGACGGTGATGATGATGGTGGTTGAGGTGGTGGAATAACGGCAAGGGGTGTAGGTGTTGGAGGCACAACGACGAGAGCAGACGATGTTGATGACGTCGGGGGTGGCGGCGTGGTGATCATGGTAGGATCGTACACCACCATCCTCATCTCGGGGTTGGCCATGGCAGCGATGAGGGTCTTGGGTCGTCGGTCTTTGGAGTAGGGGAATAGGCTCAAGGTAGAATGGGTCGGTTTATATATCGGGAATGACTTGGAAGGGGAGTCAAGATGACGGTTATTATCGGGCGCCAACGCGGAGAATCGCGCCAAAGGGTTCGGTATTCGGTAGGATATCCTAGGGTAGATCCGTGGGAAGATGCGGACGACGCGTGGCGCCACGTGGGCGGCGGCGCCGCCCGCCTAGGAAGGCGGCCCGGGGCCCCACCGGGTCCACGGCCCGCCCGTCTGCGGTCTTCTAAGGTTGATTCTAGTCTGTTACTTGTACTTTTTGGGCCGAAAAATGGACACTACGCAATCAAGGCCTAATGATTGGGTAAAATAAAGAAATCTAAAACATCTAATTCCTCGGGTTCTTTATTGGGCTCATAAAAGATTTTAAGACGTTGGCCATTTACCTTGAATAACTTACCTTCGGTGTCTTGAAGAGTGATCGCTCCATGTGATGATGAATTCACCACCTTGAAGGGTCCTTCCCATTTACTCCAAAGTTTTCCATGCCCGAATAATTTAACCCCGAATTAAAAAGTAATACCCGATCGCTTTGAGTGAAGTTCTTCTTTTTTAATTCTCTTATCATGCCACCTTTTTGTTCTTTCTTTATAGATCTTGGCATTGTGATAAGCTTTCTCTCGCCATTCGCCGAAGTTCGATATAATTGCATCTTTCTTTTTACTCCTGCTTTGTTTCTAAATCCATATTCCATCTCTTGATTGCCCAAAGAGCTTTAAACTCTAGCTCAACAGGGCAAGTGACGGTTTTGCCATAAACAAGTTGGTATGGTGACATTCCGACGGTGTTTTGTAGGCTGTCCCATGCGCCCATAATGCTTCGAAGTCTATCCTTCCACTTTGTTCCCATCTCTTCTACTTGTCTTCTCGCAAGATATTCTTGATTTGCTTATTTGATGTTTTCGCTTGCCCACTTGTTTGGGGGTGATAAGGTGTAGCAACATTGTGACGAACTCCGTGCTTCTCTAAATATCTTTTGAATCGACTATCAATGAAGTGGGATCCTCCGTCACCGATTACCATCCTTGGTACTCCAAATCTTGGAAATATTGTTTCTTCAAACATCTTTATCGAGCTTCATTTATCTAGCAGACTGCATGGCATAGCTTCTACCCATTTTGACACATAGTCAACTCGCCACTAGTATGTGTTCATAATTTCCGGACTTTGGAAACGGTCCCATGTAATCAATTCCCCATACATCAAAGAGCTCTATCTGGAGGTTGGTTGTAAGAGGCATGGCGTCTCTTGCATTGATATTCCCATGCCTTTGGCAGCTCCGCATCTTCGAATAAAATCTTTAGTGTCTTGATACATGGTTGGCCGAAAAAATCCTGCTTGCCAAATTTTTGCGAGTGTTCTCGAATGCCCCATAATGTCCTCCATATGGTGATGAGTGACATCTTTCAATGATCTGAATTCCTTCTTCTGTAGGCACACATCTTCTGAGTAATCCATCTGAGCAAACCCTAAAGAGGTATGGTTCATCCCAAAGGTGATAACGACTATCATAAATAAGCTTCCTCTTATCAACCCCTAGTGGTACATAACCTTTGCAACCATAAAATTAACAATATCTGCGTACGAGGGGATCGGTGCACGGGTTATCCGATAAAGAGTATCATCCCCGAGTGAGTCATTAATGGGCAATTCATTGGGTTTCTCAAAATGCATTCTAGATAAATGATCGGGCAAATGCAATTTTCTACTCCCTTCTTATCTTTTATTTCTAAATCAAATTCTTGGAGTAACAAAATCCATCTTAATAAGCGAGGTTTAGCATCTTTCTTGGTGAGCAAGTATTTCAAAGCAAAGCATGATCAAGATAAACAATTACTTTAGCTCCTACCAAGTAAGATCTAAACTTATCAATAGCATAAACAACAGCTAGCAATTCCTTTTCAAAGAGTAGCATAATTAAGCTGTGGCCCGATCAAAGTTTTGCTTGGCATATGCAATGGCATGATGCTTCCTATCTTTAGTTTGCCCTAACACCGCCCCACAAATAATCGCTGGCATCACACATGATTTCAAAAGGCAAAGACCATTCAGGGGTTGAATGATAGGTGCGAGAAAATGAGGGCCTTTTTCAAAGTTTCAAACGCTTTCAAGCAAGCATCATCAAATTCAAAAGGGACATCCTTGGCTAACAAGTCGGTGAGTGGTCTAGCAATATATGAAAAATCTTTTATAAATCTTTTGGTAAAATCCAAAGATGACCAAGAAAACTTCTAATCCCTTTGACATTTATAGGGGAGGTAATTGTTCTATCACTTCTAGTTTGGCTTTATCTACCTCTATTCCCCTTTCGACACTAGGTGTCCAAGCACTATTCCTTCTCTAACCATAAAATGACATTTCTCCCAATTTAGAACTAAGTGCTTCTCTTCACATCTTTGCAAAACTCTATCCAAGTTTCTAAGACAATCATCAAAAGTTTTTCCATAAACAGAAAAATCATCCATAAAAACTTTCATAATTTCTTCAATCATATTAGAAAATATGGACATCATACATCTCTGAAAAGAAGCCGGAGCATTACATAACCCAAAAGACATTCTTCTATAGGCATAGGTTCCGTATGGGCATGTAAAAGTGGTTTTGCTTTGATCACCGGGGTGGATGAGAATTTGGTGATATCCTGAATATCCATCGAGAAAGCAAAAGAAAGAGTGGTTTGCCAATCGCTCTAACATCTCCCTCGATGAAGGGCAATGGAAAATGATCTTTTCTTGTGGCTTTGTTTAACTTTCTATAATCTATGCACATCCGCCATCCCGTGGACTGTTCTTTGAGGGATTAATTCATTCTTATCATTCTTAACAACCTGTCATGCCTCCCTTTTTAGGCACAACTTGCACGGGGGCTTACCCACTCGCTATGTGGCACGGGATAAATAATCCCAAAGGCATGTAATAACTTTAGCACCTCTTTCTTAACTACCTCCTTCATTGCATTGTTAAGTCTACGTTGGGGTTCTCTAGAAGGTGGAATATCCGGAGTCTGTTGGAATACGATGAGTGCAAAGAGCGGGGTTAATACCCTTTAGGTCTTCGAAAGTGAATAGCCAAAAACGATCGATGATGTTCTAAGACAGGTTATCAATCTAAAAGTCTCCTCTGGAGTGAGTTTATCACTTATAATCACGAGGGGACTCTGGGATCATTATGGAGGAAAGCATAAGTAAGACCAGGTGGTAGAGGTTTAAGCTCTATTGGAGGTCTAGGAGGGTTTTCGAATTCATTCAAAGGTTCATTTGTGGTGGGATTTTTATCTTCTTCTTCTATGAAGAATTCAAAGTATAATCCTCATAACCGGATTCTACAAAATGTTCTACTGATGCCTCCTTAACTTCTTCCATAGGATCTAGTTCGGGACAAGATTCTCGATTTTGAATTGATGGCTTGGGCAATAGGCAATGAGAATTTTAATCCCTTACCTAAACGTATACCTAATTCTCTGTTTGTCCTTAAAATAAATAAGCCTTTCAATAGGTTGTCCTATCAACATGTCAAACTCCATGATATCAAAGATATGAAAGCTTAAGTGTACCATGATACCTTTAACATGGATTGGAAAGACATAAAGAATTCCTGAACTTTGGACAATTTGTCCTGATGGGCTTTGTAGCAATTTGGTTGTGGGACTTAATGGTATACTTAAGAGAAGATCATTAGCAAAAGATAATGACATGATGTTTATCCCCACAACCGGATTATAAAGGGCGTCGAAAAGAGTCTCTATGAATTTGGCAATGAATAGGTATAGAAGGTGAATCCAAATGGACCACATTAGAGGAAAGCTCGATTCTTCTAACCATTCGGCTGCTCACAATTGAAACAAGCTCTTTAGTAGTCCTTCGTAAAAAAGTGTTTTATCGAGAAGGATCTATGCATGAATGTTTAGCCTTATACGAAATATCTTTTCAGTTTTGTATTTCGAGGTATCTCCAAAATCGGAAAATAAATCATCCTCGATGTCAAGTAGGAAATCGATATTGGAGTGTCCTCCGTTTTTTCGATGACTCTCGATGGCTCGGATTAGTTGGTGGATTGGATAAAGGTTGCAATGAATTTGGTATGAAATCGTCCTCAACTAATCCTATTTCTTCTTCTTCTAAGGGGGTTCTCTCGCAATAGGATCCTTATTATTCTCCGCTATTATGGTCAAGAGTTTTCTAGCTTGAATAGGTGGGAGATGGATAAAAGATCCATTTGCTTTGAGGTATTCAATTCTTTTAAGGATTTTTTGTTCGCACCAACATAAAAATATTGAAGTAAAACTGGTCCGCATGGCTAAGTCCGGTCCGGTTTGGAAAGAAGTTCAAGACGCTCCCGAAGGCACTCAAAGATTCATTATCCTGCTGTGTAGAGGATAGGATCGAGAGCCTAAAGTTGACTACTTTGGACATGGGGTAAAAATCTAGGCAAATTTCAACTAGTAACTTTCCCCATCGCCTTCCATCTTCTCCTTGTTCATGTCGTACCATTGGCGAGCCTTTCCTTTCAAAGAGAATGGAAAGAGCTTCCAAATGATAGTTTCATTGGACATGCCTTTTGTGTGAAGGTCACATGTTTCTTCGAAGGTCCGAGATGGTGATAAGGGTTTTCGTCTATTGTGCCTCGAGAACATATGATTTTGGACCATCTCTACTAACCTAGGGCACAACTTCGTAGTCATCGGTAGTGATTGGTTTAGATGATGGCAAAGGGCTACGAGAGTGTTCCGTGGGTGCCATGTGTTTATAAAGAGGGATGGTATCCATTTGGACAAAGGAAAAAGATAAAATATAAAAAAGAAAGGAAAAAGATAAATTCTACGCTACGATAGGTTACAAGACTTAGTTATACTCACATTTTCTTAAACAACCGTTCTCCCGACAAATGCGCCGAAAATGCTTGTTGGTAAAAAGTTAAGGCCCACGAAATATTTATGATTTGTATAATCCGCAAGCGCACGGATACCGGTGAGCACTTCACCCGGGAGATGGGTTTCAAATATCGTATCCACAAGGAGAAAGGTTTACGAAAAGTGAAGATATAACTAAGGCTAGAGAATCTCGACAAGGAAGAAAGTTGATAAATCTTTTAAGAAGACGGCTATGGTTGTCTAGTTGATATCCTTGTAAGGCTTGTGAATATATCTTATGGGGAACTTTATTCAAGGAGAAAGACACTAGCAAAGAGTGCAAACTCTAGCAAATAGGTTCTACCGAGGCCTATCCAACGGGATGTGGAGTACAAAGAATTAACGTAGCTATAAGTCACCTACGTTAGTTACCACAGTTCCGGAAGGTAGGGTGTATCTCACGGGCTATCTAGTCTAAGCACCACGCTCACACTAGGGGTAGCAACTCCAATCCAAGAGCGACAAGAATCGAAGTACTCTAAAAAGAGTTGCAAACCACAAGAATAATATAAACAAGTAAACTTACTCAAATAAGAAGTCGATCCACCGTAGTTGTCTTAGGATCAAGCTCCAAAGGAGGCTTGGTCCCGAGGTACAAGCGAAGAGGAGACACCGAAGCGGGTTCGGAGCTTCCCCTTTACTTCTCCTTCCACTCAATATCTATCTTTCGAACAAGACTAGATTTAGCTACTCTCAAAGGGAGCTATGAACTAGTCTCTCAACTTGCTAATCTTCTCTCTCAACTAGATCTAGAGCTCTTCTAATTAGAAGCTAGGGCATAGGCCGTTGATCGGTTTGGCGATGGGGTAATGAACTAATGAACCATCATTGCCACGGCGAGGGGCAGGGGAATGCTTATATAGGCGGGGGCGATGAACCGTAGCCCTTGGATGAAACCGACCTTGAACATGGATGAGATTGATCCTCAATGGCGGTTATGAACCCCACCAGGGCCTGAGGGGGCCCACCGCCCGCCAGGGGCTCAAGTGGGCCACCGCCGTCTCGGCAGTGGGCCCGGCCCCCAGTCCCGCCCGGCTTCGAGTCTCTTCTTCTTACGTGGGTTTCAAGTTGGGTTGCTTCACGGTCCACGTCCTTTCATCGTATGGGGTGCAAACTCCGGGCTTTTTCCCCGTTAATCCCACGAAAAATATATAATTCACCAAAACTCATGGAAATTGTTAGTAAAGCCCCTAGTTCTACATAAATATTTATTTATACCCTTATTTCAGTTTTAATTGAGCTATAAAAGATATACTATAAGATGTGTCAACACTTTCCTATCACTTACACTTCCTAAAGCTATTGACCTTGTGGAGAAGATGGCTTCCAACTAGAGTTGGAATGAAGAATGTCAACCCTACAAAAGAGCATGAGAAATGCACCATTCTCAAGGAGGTAGACATGTTCCCATCTAAGTTGGACTTAATAATGAAGAAGCTCGAAGATAGAGCTCCTTAGAAGAAGGAAGTGGTGTGCAAATTCAAGATTCTCGCATGACATGTGAAGAATGTGGCAACACAGGCACACACAAGCAAGAACCTCCAACACCTAAGAGGATGTAAATTATGTCAACAATAACAACAACTATCATCCTCAACCAAACCCCGGTTGGAACCAACACAGGGACAAACTACCAAGGTAACTACTGATAATTATCAAGGTAATAATTTCAATAATAATTACAATCAACCTTCCTTGAGAGACCTCATCCTAAACCAAGGTAAAACCATGGAGAACCTATCTAGAAAAGTTAGCTTCCAATGATAAAATGCTAGAAACTATAAATAATAGAATGGATAGCTTCTCTTCTCAATTAAAAATCAACATAGCTTCAATAAAATGATAGAGTCTTCAAATTTCTCGTTTCTACTTACTCCACACTAGCCACGCCGAAGTCGCGTAAGACCTTAACGGGCTAGCTAGAAAAATTATAATCTGCAAAACTTGTCGATTTTTTTAATGCGCGTCGCTACTACCAAGATTTTGCAAGAAGTCAAGAGAGTTGAATCTCTTGAGACTCCCTACCACCCAAGAGAGAAATTCGGGGAGACCAGTCATTTTCCATCTAGATTGGACCACATGAGTTTAGAGAATTTAGTTCGTGACCTTAGCTCGAGCATCAATATCATTAAAAGGTAATTTATGAGAAAAATCATGGTGATCCATTATTGTACACAACCATTCTTATTTATCATTTATTTTCGTAAGTCACTATGCTACCCCCATGAGAATAAAAGGTCAAGACGTTTGTATAAGGGTTGGACACTCATCCGTGCTAGCGAGACTTTGCAAAATTAATTGAAAAAGGAGGAGATGAGAAGGCACCAGCCAGAATACGCACGGCCGACCATTCTTGAGCACACGGGGAAAGCAATCATCTATGCCGAAGCGGCGGTGCAAATATGTATTTCACTATCAAGGGGAGAAAGGAGAGTTTCAATCTTTTAATTACCGTGACTTTTGTCTCTTGCTCACCCACAAACATAATACTACTATGAATTGACAAAGATTGAACCTATGATCAATACTACCAAGAAAAAAAGAAGAATAAGAATAAGAAGGCTCAAAAACTACAATGTTTGGACATCCCAAGAACCCGAGTTGTTGTGGAACATGAGATAGAAGGGGGAAAGGTGTGGGCGTGCTTGATATGTTGTAAAGTACACAAAAATAAATGAATAGATGATAAGTATATTATTAATCATTACTTTGTGGTAATTATCCTTCCTACAAGGATAAGGGCCATAATTAAAAAAACTAGCCATAAGCTACTTGTTTTGCATTTCTCTTTCAAGTCCCGCTCCAAGTTAATTACCCTAGCTATGTAGATCACATACACCTCACATTTATATGTTTCTGGGTCATCGTTATATGCTCTTCGTTTTGATCGTCTCCATGCATGTGTGTTGGTTGTTGACACATCTTATAGTATATTTTTACAACTCAATTAAAAAAAGAAAAAAAGGGTATAAAATGAATATTTATGTAGAACTAGGGGGCTTTACTAACAATTTCCATGAGTTTTGGTGAATTATATATTTTTCGGTCCATTAACAAGTAAAAGCCCACCTTTGCAAAATACGATGAAGGAAGAGACCGTGAAACAAACCTAAAGAAACCCATGAAGACCCTAGAAGACATTCATCTTTCAAGAAGAGAGAAATCTACAAGAGCATAGTAAAATTAGGCCCACTAAACACATTTGCACATCTTGATCAAAGAGAATGTCTCTCCTGATCCAATCCCCCCCCTTCATTGCAAATATATGCAAGGTAAGTATGCGATTCATAACATACCATTAAACCCCGATCAATCTATCCAACTATCAAGGATGTTTTTAAGTTTCATCCATTTGCTGCCTTCATCGACCCAAAAATACTATATAAGCAATGTACTAAGTGACTTGAGAGTACCAATGATGGTTCATTAGTTCATTAGTCCATCAAAAACCATTGCAAAATCTCCTATGCCCTAGCTTCCAAATAGAAGAGCTCTAGATCTAGTTGAGAGAGAAGATTATCAAGTTGAGAGACTAGTTTCATAGTTCCCACAAATAAACTAGACCTAGCTAGTTATTGTTTGAAGAATAGAGATTGAGTGGAAGGAGAATCCTTAAGGGGTAGCTCGAAAAGCCTAAGTGTGGGTGTTGTTGACACATCTTATAGTATATTTTATAGCTCAAATAAAACTGAAATAAGGGTATAAATGAATATTTATGTAGAACTAGGGGCTTTACTAACAATTTCCATGAGTTTTGGTGAATTATATATTCTTCGGGATTAACGGTAAAAGCCCAAAGTTTGCACCCCATACGATGAAAAGACGTAACAGCGAAGCAACCCAACTTGAAACCCACGTAAGAAGACCCTAGAAGACTCCGGAAGCCAGCCAGAGAAGGTCCGGGCCCACCTGTTAGGGACAAAGCGGCGGCCGCCCCTGGGGGCCGGCGGCGGCCGCCCCGTGGGGGTCCCCTGTCGACCTCCCTGTTCAAGGTCGGTTCATAACCGCCATTGAGGATCAATCCTATCCATCTATCAAGGTCGGTTTCATCCAAGGGCTACGGTTCATCGACCCCGGCTATATAAGCATGCCCCCGGCCCCCAGCCAGGCAATGATGGTTCATTAGTTCATTACTCCATCAGCTCAACCTGATCAACAGCCTATGCCCTAGCCTCTAATTAGAAGAGCTCTAGATCTAGTTGAGAGAGAAGATTATCAAGTTGAGAGACTAGTTCATAGCTCCCTACGAGATTAGCTAAATCTAGTCTTGTTTGAAGAATAGAGATTGAGTGGAAGGAGAAGTTAAGGGGAAGCTCGAACCCGCCGGTGTCTCCTCTTCGCTTGTACCTCCGGGATCAAGCCTCCATTGGAGCTTGTTCCTAAGACAACTACGGAATATCAACTTCTTATTTGAGTAAGTTTACTTGTTTATATTATTCTTGTGGTTTGCGACTCTTTTAGAGTACTTCAATTCTTGTCGCTCTTAGATTGAGATTGCTACCCCTAGTGTGAGCGTGGTGCTTAGACTAGATAGCTCGTAGATACACCCTACCCTCCTGGATTGTGGTAACTAACGTAGGTGACTTATAGCTACGCGTTAACTCTTTGTATTCCACCTCCCGTTGGATAGGCCTCGGTTGAACCTTTTGCTAGGAGTTTGCACTCTTTGCTAGTGTCTTTCTCCTTAAATAATGTTCCCATAAGAAATATTCACAAGCCTTATAAGAATATCAATTAGACAACCATAGCCGTCTTCTTAAAGATTTATCGGCTTCCTTCCTTGTTAAGATTCTCGTGCCTTAGTTATCTCTTCACTATTAGTAAACCTTTCTCCTCGTGGATTTTATATTAAAACCCATCTCCCGGGTGAAGTGCTCATCGGTATCCGTGCACTTGCGGATTATACAAATCATAAATATTTACGTGGGCTTATCTTTTTACCAACAAGCATTTAAAAAGCCATTGCTTGGGAGAACGGTTGTTTAAGAAAACGTGAGTATAACTAAGTCTTGTAAACTATCGTAGTGTAGAATTTATCTTTTTCCTTTCTTTTTTTATATTTTATCTTTTTCTCTTGTCCAAATGGATACCATCCCTCTTTACAAATATATGGCACCCACGGAACACTCTCGTAGCCCTTTGCCATCATCTAAACCAATCAATACCGATGACTACGAGTTGCGTCCTAGGTTAATAGAGATGGTCCAAAATCATATGTTCTCTGGTACAATAGATGAAAACCCTTATCACCATCTCCAGACCTTCGAAGAAACATGTGACTGCCTTCACATAAAAGGCATGTCCAATGAAACCATCCGCTGGAAGCTCTTTCCATTCTCTTTGAAAGCGAAGGCCCGCCAGTGGTACGACACCTAACAAGGAGAAGATGGAAGGCGATTGGGAAAGTTACTAGTTGAATTTTGCCTAGACTTTTACCCCATGTCCAAAGTAGTCAACTTCAGGCTCTCGATCCTATCCTCTAAACAGCAGGATAATGAATCTTTGAGTGCCTTCTGGGAACGTCTTGAACTTCTTTCCAAATCTGGACCTGACTTAGCCGTGCTAGACCCAGTTTTACTTCAACATTTTTATGTTGGTCTGAATAGAAAATCTAGAAAAGAATTGAATACCTCAAAGAAATGGATCTTTTATCCATCTCCCACCTGTACAAGCTAGAAAACTCTTGACCATAATTGCGGAGAATAATAAAGATCCTATTGCGAGAGAACTCCTTAGAAGAAGGAGAAGAAGAGATAGGATTAGTTGAGGACGATTTCATACCAAATTCATTGCAACCTTTAGCCAATCCACCAACTGATCCAGAGTCGTCGAGTCATCGAAAAACAGAGGACACTCCAATATCTGATTTCCTACTTGATATCGAGGATGATTTATTTTCCGATTATGGGGATACCTCGAAATACAAAACTGAAAAAGGTACTTTAGAAGGCCAAACATTTACTTATATACCCTTACGATAAAACACTTTTTACGAAGGACCACTAAAGAGCTTGTTTCAATTGTAAGCGGCGAATGGTTAGAAAAGTCGAGCTTTCCTCCGATGTAGTCCGTTTGGATTCACCTTCTATACCTATTCATTGCCAAATTCATAAAGACTCTTTCGATGCCCTTAATAATCTAGTTGTTGGGATAAATATCATGTCATTGTCTTTTGCTAATGATCTTCTCATAGACATGCCATTAAGTCCCACAAACAAATTGCTACAAAGCCCATCGGGACAAGTTGTCCAAAGTCCAGGAATTCTTTATGTCCTACCAATCCATGTTAAGGGTATCATGGTACACTTAAGCTTTCATATCTTTGACATCATGGATTTTGACGTGTTGATAGGACAACCTATTGAAAGGCTTATTTCGGAAGGACAAACCGGAGAATTATGTATACGCTTAGGTAAGGGATTGAGACTCTCATTGCCTATTGCCCAAGCCATCAATTCAAAAACAGAATCTTGTCCAGAACCAGATCCTATGGAAGAAATTAAGGAGGCATCAAGAGAACATTTTGGAGAATCCATTCACGAGGATTATACTTGAATTTTTGTAGAAGAAGAAGATGATAATCCCACCACAATGTAACCTTTGAATGAATTTGAAAATCCTCCTAGACCTCCAATAGAGCTTAAACCTCTACCACCTGGTCTTACTTATGCTTTCCTCCATAATGATTCGAGTCCCCGTGATTATAAGCGATAAACTCACTCCGGAGGAGACTCTTAGATTGATAACCGCCTTAGAACATCATCGATCGGTTTATGGCTATTCACTCGAAGACCTCAAGGGAATTAACCCTGCACTCTGCACTCATCGTATTCCAACAGATCTAGATATTCCACCCTCTAGAGAACCCCAACGTAGACTTAACAATGCGAAGAAAGAGGTAGTTAAGAAAGAGGTGCTAAAGTTATTACATCTTTGGGATTATTTATCCCGTGCCACATAGCGAGTGGGTAAGCCACATTGCAAGTTGTGCCTAAAAAAGGAGGCATGACAAAGTTGTTAAAAATGATAAAAATGAATTAATCCCTTAAAGAACAGTCACGAGATGGTGAATGTGCATAGATTATAGAAAATTAAACAAAGCCACAAGAAAAGATCATTTTCCATTGCCCTTCATTGATGAGATGTTTGAGCGATTGGCAAACCACTCTTTCTTTTGCTTTCTTGATGGATATTCGAGGATATCACCCGATTAGATCCATCCCGGTGATCAAAAGCAAAACCACTTTTACATGCCCATATGGAACTTATGCTTATAGAAGAATGTCTTTTGGGTTATGTAATGCTCCGACTTCTTTTGAGAGATGTATGATGTCTATATTCTCGATATGATTGAAGAAATTGTGGAAGTTTTTATGGATGATTTTTTTTTTATATGGAAAATTTTGATGATTGTCTTAAAAACTTTATGGTTAGAGAAGAAATAGTGCTTTGACACCTATTGTCAGAAAGGGGAATAGAGGTAGATAAAGCTAAACTAGAAGTGATAGAACAATTGCCTCCCCTATAAGTGTCAAAGGGATTAGAAGTTTTCTTGGTCATGCTGGTTTTTACCGTAGATTTATAAAAGATTTTTCACATATTAATGCTAGACCACTCACCAGCTTGTTAGCCAAGGATGTCCCTTTTGAATTTGATGATGCTTGTTTGAAAGCTTTTGAAACTTTGAAAAGGCCCCGTTGACGGTAGAAACACCATGTTTTTACATAGTCAAAACCGTCAACAACGTACCCTTTTTTTGGAAGCCAACATACATATAAATAATGATTTCTTGTACAAATAACCTAGTTCCACATGTAGATGTCATTATTTGTATGCGGATGTGAAACCGGAGGAAATCGGGTGAAATAACACATTTGGTCATCATCCGGTCGACACTCCAAGTATGACCAATGGACAAATTGACATGACCATCATGATCTCCATGTTCTAGGATGCTTCCACACAAAATTTGAAGTCATTTGGCCGCAAGACCTACATCGGCCGATGCATGACCATTTCATCCCGAGACATCGACATGTGGAGACACCTTCTAGAAGAGTTGGAGAAGGCCGGGGCCCAATGGACCTGCATCGGCCGACCATAGACCTTAGGCCCAAACTCTTCCAACGCGACCTTCCACGTCACTAATCCGTGGGAAAACAAAAAGAAGGCACCTGATTGGTCCATCAAGACGTCACATGGATCATAGTGGTACAAAAACAGATGTCACGGCAAGTTCGGACTCAAGACCGCGGCCCGGCGGTGGGGCCAACATTCCCAGCACGGTGGCCCACAGGTCATGGACCATGGTCGGCCGACCATGGCCCATTTGGCCACCGACGTCCCCCACGCCTACCACATTGTCCACGTGATTATTTCATCCAAAGTTGATTCTAAGGCGGTTTATCCAAGGGCTACGAGGTGGGATCACGCGGATCGATGACATGGCGCCGAGTAGCCCCTACTCCACCCCCTGGGGCTATAAATACCCCCCCTACCCCTTCACTTCCAAGACATGACCACAAGGAAGATCTCCACTCCTATGTAGTAGGCGAAGCCCCTGCTCCTTTAGTGTATCGAAGAGAGAGAGTGAGAGAGAGAAGTCTTCGGGAGGAAGCCCCGGATCTGTCGGGAATCTCCTCCAAGGTGTATCTCTCGAGGGTGTACTTCTTCTAGTAAGTAATATATCCTAAGTTCTTCTATAGTTCGCATATCTGGTTTAGTATAATAGCTATTCACTTTCGTCTTCATTGGTATATTGCTTTACTTTAAGTAATTTACTTACTTCTAGTAGAGTGCTCTAGCTTTTGATCGCAGATTAGAGTAGTAAGCATAGCGTAGACTTGGTGTCTAGGTTATTCTTATCGATATTTGCCGCTTCTTCGCTGCTCGGATGGATTGTGATAGCTAGTAAGGTAGTGACAGCCCTTCTGGTCTCTCGTATAAATCACCACGAGTCTAAGCAAGTTCTAAAAGGTAAGGCTCGATAAAAAGAGTAGTTTGGTAGTGGTGATTGTTATCACCGCTTATCACCTCTCGCCTCCGTGATCGAGGGCTGACAAAGCCACGTTTAGCTATCTAGCCTATCCGGATATCATAGCTATAGAAAACCTCTCAACTCAACTACCAAATACACACCTTGTGTCATCATAGGGCGAGTCTTGATTCTTTGTTAGTTCACTTCACGTTCCTCGTGGAAATCGATACACTGAATACTCACGGTGAAAAGCTACACCGACAGCCGCGGCGCTTTGCGGTTTACCGTTGCCATACTTAGGTGTATCGGTCCTTTAGTGGTAACACTAAAGAACTGTCAACAGAGCCCTCATTTTTGCACCTATCATTCAACCCCCGATTGGTCTTTACCTTTTGAAATCATGTGTGATGCCAGCGATTATCTTTGTGGGGGCGGTGTTAGGGCAAACTAAAGACGTAAAAAGCATCATGCCATTGCATATGCCAAAAAAACTTTGACTGGGCCACAACTTAATTATGCTACTACTTGAAAAAAGAATTGCTAGCTATTGTTTATGCCATTGATAAATTCAGATCTTACTTGGTAGGAGCTAAAGTAATTGTTTACACTGAACATACTTTGCTTTAAAATACTTGCTCACCAAGAAAGATGCTAAACCTCGTTTAATAAGATGAATTTTGTTACTCCAAGAATTTGATTTAGAAATAAAAGATAAAAAGGGAGTAGAAAATTCATTTGCCGATCATTTATCTAGAATGCATTTTGAGAAACCCAATGAATTGCCCATTGATGACTCACTTTCGGGGATGATACTCTTTATCGGATAACCCGTGCCGTCGCTGGTGCGCAGATATTGTTAATTTTATGGCTGCGGGTTATGTACCACCGAGGGGTTGATAAGAGGAAACTTATTTATGATAGTCGTTATCACCTTTGGGATGAACCATACCTCTTCAGGGTTTGCTCAGATGGATTACCCGTAAGATGTGTGCCTACGTAAGAAGGAATCCGGATCATTGAAAGATGTCACTCATCGCCATATGGAGGACATTATGGGGCATTCGAACACACGTGAAGATTTGGCAAGCGAGGATTTTTCTCGCCAACCATGTATCAAGATACCAAAGATTTTATTCAAGATGTGGAGCCTGTCAAAGGCATGGGAATATCAATGCAAGAGATGCCATGCCTCTTACAACCAACCTCCAGATAGAACTCTTTGATGTATGGGGAATTGATTACATGGGACCATTTCCAAAATCCGGAAATTATGAACATATACTAGTGGCAGTTGACTATGTATCAAAATGGGTAGAAGCTATGCCATGCGGTCTGCGGATAACGTAAGCTTCGGTGAAGATGTTTGAAGAAATAATATTTCCAAGGTTTGGAGTGCCAAGAATGGTAATCAGTGACGAAGGATCCCACTTCATTGATAGCGATTCAAAAGATATTTAGCGAAACACGAGTTCGTCACAATGTCGCTACGCCTTATCACCCTCAAATGAGTGGGCAAGCGTAAAACATCGAAACAAACAAATCAAGAATATCTTGCGAAAAAACAATAGAAGAGATGGGAACAAAGTGGAAGGATAGACTTCCAGAAGCATTATGGGCATACAGGACAGCCTACAAAACACCAATTGGAATGTCACCATACCAACTTGTTTATGGCAAAACCTGTCACTTGCCTGTTGAGCTAGAGTTTAAGGCTCACTTTGGGCAATCAAGAGATGGAATATGGATTTAGAAGCCGGAAGTAAAAAGAAAGATGCAATTATCGAACTTGACGAATGGCGAGAAAAAGCTTGTCACAATGCCAAGATCTACAAAGAGAGAACAAAGAAGTGGCACGATAAGAGAATTAAAAAGAAGAACTTCACTCCAGGCGATCGGGTATTACTTTTTAATTCCGTGGTTAAATTATTCGGGCACGGAAAACTTCGAGTAAATGGGAAGGACCCTTCAAGGTGGTGAATTCATCATCACATGGAGCGATCACTCTTCAAGATAACGAAGGTAAGTTATTCAAGGTAAATGGCCAACGTCTCAAAATATTTTATGAGCCCAATAAAGAACCCGAGGAATTAGATGTTTTAGAGTTCCTTATTTTACCCAATCATTAGGCCTTGATCGCGTAGTGTCAGTTTTTCGCCCAAAAGTACGAGCATTAGACTGGAATTAACCTTAGAAGACCACGAGAAGAAAGTTGGGCGTGGGCCTGGTGGGGACCCACGCGGCGCCTTCCCCGCTGGCGCGGCGCCCGCCACGTGGCGCCACACGTCCCGCACCTTTCCACGTATCTTCCTTAGGATATCCTGTAGAATACCGAACCTTTTGGTGCGATTCTCCGCGTCTCACGTCCCGATAACCGTCATCCTAACTCCCCTACCAAGGCATTCCCGATATATAAACCAAACCATTTTACCTTAAGCCTATTCCCATCTACCTCTACCAAGACCGACGACCCAAGACCTCCACTTTGCTGCCATGGCCAACCCGAGATGCGAATGGTGGTGTATGACCCAACCAAGATCACCACGCCACCACCTCCATCGTCAGCGCCATCCTCTGCCCTCGCCGTCGTGCCAGCACAACCCAAACCTCTTGCTATCATACCACCATCATAGCCACCATCACCACAGCCATCTCCTGCTGTTCTCATGGCGAGAACAATTCTCAACGCTGGCCATGAAGACGCTATGAAGTTCCTGGTGCCAGAAGGCACAAAATTGTTGCCGCCTCGTCCCAACGAGACGCTTACGGGCGTCAAAAGGGACAGATTCAATAACATCCGCCGGCTGAACTACGCTCATCCCGTGTCTCCATTGATGGAGTGCGGCGCCTCGCCATCACAAGTGAAATTCATCCCACCACGGGGAGGCCGCTGAACGCGGCGCAAAGCGTCGTTTTAGCAAGTTCACACGATGGCTGACCTCCGCGAGGAAGTCGCGGATTAGAGGAGCTTCACTTTGACGAGCATCGCCAACCGGAGTGCCACGGCGAAAGCGTGGCGCTATGGATAGGCGCATGGAAGACCTTAGAGCTGAGAACGCAGTGTTAGCCAAGAGAGTTGCATCTCTTGAGAGCGCCCAGCGCAACTAGGGAAGGAGCCATAGTAATTTAATAGAGCGTTTCAATTAGTTTGATTAGTATGCTTAGTTAAATTAGTTCGTTTAGAAGTTTGCTTAGATCAGTTTGCTTAGTTAAATCTTTATATTATGTAATATTTGGTCGAATAAATAAAGAAGCGCTCTACATTCTGAAGTTGATCTCTCTTATTTATACTACTATTTTCGTGCAAAGTTTCTTTGTCTCCACCATGTTATTAATAAAAGGTAACAAGGAAAAAAGTGTGGGGGAGACAGCACGAACGTCAAAACGAACCAAACAGAACCTGAAAATACCGAGAAGCCAGAAGATACAGAGCAGAGATCACACACGACGAAGATCGCAGTGAGCCCCTGTGGGACCCACGCGGCCACCCTGATGAGCTGGCGCGGCCGCCCTGCCACGTCACCACTTCGGCCTCCCCTTCGTCCACGTGTCGGTATGTTCTCTGATCTTTCTAATTACGTAACTTTTGTTTTCCGTTTCGCACAAAACCGAGAGCTCTTTAATATCTAATGATTCAATATAAAAAGAAAAAGATTGATATGCTTAGTTCAAGTTAGACTCACATAATACTTTTTCATGGTTAATCCAATTGCTGTTGGGAACTAAAATTATTAGGGACCCCAATATACTTAAGTTGTTGTAGAATATGAGATAGAAGATTGGTGAGAACCTGATTCTTGATATCTTATCTACTGGAGAATTTATTTCAAAAATATTAAAATTGATAGCTATACCTCTTCTTTGTGGTAATTATCCTACCAAAGCCATACATGCTACAAACATTGAAAAACCAGCCATAAGCTACTTGTTTTGTGTTGAGCTTTGTCAAGTCCTGTGACCCAAGATGAGAGACTTATCATGCTCCCAAGATCAAGAACACGTACACCCACATATATATGCTGCTCTTACCCTGAGGTGAAGTGCTCAGGGTATCCGTGCGCTTGCGGATTAGTTAGATTCTCCTTGTGGATTCGATATTTTAAAACTCATCTCCCGGATGAAGTGCTCACCGGTATCCGTGCGCTTGCGGATTATACAAATTATAAATATTTCTGTGGGCTTATCTTTTACCAACATTGGTGTAGATGTGGATGGCGTCGGCGTGTCCATGGCCTCGTCAGTCCATGAGCCAGTAGAACGTGGCTAGAGCGTTAGCCGCGCTGCCTGTGTCGTTCGCCTTGTCGAAATCGAACGACACATGTCGATGTAGTGGTAGAAGCACACGCAGGGTCGGTGTAGATTGGATTGACTTAGACTTCCTCGGCAACGTCGTCGGAGTACACCGTGGAACTTGATCATAGAAGTAGTCGAAGTAGTGGATGAAGAATGGACAGCGTCGTGGTAGATGATCAACATGACGCCGTACTCCTGGTGACCAGCGGAATCTTGTGGCTAGGTCATCGATGTACGCCGCACTTGAACGCAGATGTACGCGGCGCTTGACGTAGAGGTACGCATAAGTCGATGTAGAAGGATGCGCACACACGTGACTCAGACGTGTTGTGTACCTCGCATGGCTCGAACGTGCATTCCAGCACGTGGCTTTGGCCGTGGCTTTTGCTTGCTTGCATATCATGTTGCGTGGAGTACCGTACGTATGCGTGCTGATGCACGCACAACAGACGTCCTTGTCTCCAGGTTCGTATGCACATGACAGACGGTCGCGCTGCACTCGGACTCTAGGCCTTTTCCACCACGTATACCTAGTAGCCGCATCAGGTGCCCGGCATCTGAGTCCATGGTCACCCCTATTGCCGTTGTTCATCGACGTATGCAACCTTGCAAGAACTGACAAAGGCATAGGTAGATTAGAATTAGACGAGATGCTCACCCATGGTCGACATGAACGCCATGGCCTCGTCGTAGGATGAAGATGCTCGATGAACTTCAACTAGGCGGCCGGAGATGAACTTGTGGCTGGATGGTGTACGTATCCCACACCTGATGAACTTGTGGCTGGATGGTGTACGTATCCCACACCTGAACTCCAAGTCGAAGAGAAGCGGCCTCTCTCTCTTGCTCGACAGCCTGGCGGCGTATGGATGCGTGTGTTGTGTGTCCTCTCTGGAGCCGGAGGGGCTGTTTATATAGGCACAGGCTAGGGTTGAGGGCAGGTCTGCTGGCCGCGCGCACGCGCTGCCAGGAGGTTGTTATGGCTGCCGAGATATCCGGCGCCCATCCTTATCTTCGTAGTCGACGCGCTCGGATCGATCGGCCAAACAAAATATATCTGGCTCGTATATATATCCATCCAAGCTTTCTTCCTCAATGAGTTGTGGGTCCGTTGATCTCACGTGCCCACAAGGAGTCCCTTGTCACGTCAAAATATTGCTTCCATTATATTCTAGAAGCAATACGTACTTATCCCAGTTAACAACTTGAACTGGCAAGGTTTGGGTTGGCGGGGCTCACGAAACTCAATCTGATATTGAGCCGTTTCATCGCCGCGGGGCTTCGATTCATTCCGGCAGGAGGCATCTTGACCAAGCCGACAGCCGAAGTTCTTTCGGTGAAGAGGTGGTGGAGATGCATCGCTATCAGTGTCGTCTTGCAACTTGTACTCGACCGGGGTTTCGGCTGCTCTTGACGTTGAAGACGCCGGTCCCCACGATGACCATGGGACTTGCCTTCCTTATGGCGAGGGTTGCTCGATCCACCAGCTTCACGAGATTTGGAGGTACCTTGAACAAGTCCCTGCCGCGAGCAGTGAGATTCTTCCGATCTTGCTTGTCGCGGTCATCGCGCGCTCGCTGGGAGCGGCGCTGACGCCCTGACCAATCTCCAATACGGCTGTCGTCATTACGACCCATCCACATCACGAGCATGCAAGTTGTTAACAATGATCAACCAGGTACGTTCCAAAATCGATCATCTACTCAGATCTCCAATGCTACGCAAGCTGAAAGATCCAGGCGTCCCGACCATAGTATGCTCCATCAAACAGTTGACCTTCAACAACACTTATTGCGACACGGGATCCGGCATCAACCTAGTGGCAAAGGTAACGTATGAATTACTATTTGGTAAAATGTCTTTGTATCCAACGTATGTGCAGCTACAGATGGCGGACCAATCGTTCCAATTTCCAAAATGAATTCCTAGAGACGTACCCGTCAAATCAATGAGCATTATGTCCTCACCGACTTCTTAGTCATGGACATGAGCGAAGAACAGGGTCCACCACCAATGCTCAATTCCCAAATACCACCATGTGAATCATTGGTACAGTACTGTGTCAGATGATGAATTTTCATTCCATTTGTAGGTCTTCTTCCCGTTACAGTTGCTCCATCATGGACATAAGCATCAGATACTGGGGGTGATGAATAATAAGAAACGAGAACTTCAATTCTTGGATTCTTTGGGGACTCTAGATATGTGCATTAGGATAATTGAGATCGATCATGGTATGTTATTATTATTACATTAGTATTACTGAAACTTACAAGGGCTGTGGCACTCACATGACGCCCCCATTTATTGTTGTACAGAGAGCTGGAATTGAACGTATGACCTCGCTTGCGAGTCATAGATCCCCCAGCTACCTACTGACGTGGGCACTTGGCAGATCCAATCCATAAACAATTTGCCACGTCAAACTGACTGATGGGTGTGTACATTCCAACACTGATCATCCAGCGCGTGTATTGTACTAGTGACTAGTGTTATCTTATTTTTTTCCCCTATTTCCAGAACCTCCTAGGATGGAACAAGGCTAGTCCGAGATTTCACACATCAATAGCCCAACACTACCTAATATTAATTGTAACTGCTTATTCAAGATGAGGTGCACACCTTCGGGATGAGTGTGATTGGGGACATGATATTTTCCCCTACAAATAATATACAAGAATCGAAATAGAACGTTGAAACCATCATGCAAGCATCGTAGCATTAGAGAAAGATCCAGATAGTTTGGTGGCTATGTTTTATTGAGTTAATTTGTTCCATTTATGTTAGACTGGTGTGTTAGCTTTGTTTGAGACCTATTTTGGTTTAGAAATAAGATTTGATTAAATGGTTTGTTTGCCTACAGTTGGAACTCGAATTTGCTGCTATTGTTTTGGCAGATCTAAACTTATTTTCCCTAGAAACGTTTCTACACTTATATGATTATGAGGGCTAGGCTCGGGTTCGTGCTATACGGGCTGAGGCCCAGCCGAGACCAAGGTAGCCTGCTTTACGATTCATGATTAAAAGTGTAAAGACCAAGGTAGCCTGCTTTACGATTCATGATTAAAAGTGTAAATTGCTCTCGGAGTGCATGGACCGTATGGACTAATAAAACGAACTGCAGTTACTCATGCTTATAGATAGGAACTTTTGACGCATGTAAACTAGATGCTTACCGGAAAAACACGACGGCTGACTCAGACGACATGAGACTTGATCAACTCGACGCAGTCGCGGGGCCTCAGGCGTTGTCGTGCAAGCAGATGTGCAGCAGCAGGGCGTCGGCTACTGCATTATATGAACTTTTGACGCATGTAAACTAGATGCTTACCGGAAAATACGACGGCTGATGCAGACGACATAACCGTAGGTTGAGACTTCAACTCGATGCAACAGCGGGGCCTCAGGCGTGGTCAGGTGTGCAGCAGCAGGGCGTCGGCGACTGCAGGCGGTGGCGGGGGCCAGATGCGTCTGTATGCGTGTGTATCTGAGAACCGAAGGCCCCTCGCGCGTTGGCCAGGGTTTGGTTATATAGGGGCAGGAGGCTAGCGTTTCCTCATCGCCACGCAAACGCGAATAGATCTGCACGATTCTTCCTCCGATCAATCTCTTCGCGTGCGTATTGCAACTAAAGCCAGCCAAGATGCAGCCCAATATGCTCTTTACGTAGTATAAATAGTTCATGTCGGTGACATGTGGGCCAGCCGTTCAAATAACTCCCCAGGATATGCGATTGTTTAATAAACAACGCATCCTCCCGTATATATCCTCCTTATACTTTTCGCAAAAAAATTGAATACGGCAATATTAGAAGCCATAGGGCCCACAGGTCATAGACTCAACCCTGGTAAATCTTGTACGCCTATAAATGTGTCAATAATATGCGTCGGAGTAATATATTCTCAATGTTCACCTTGTCAAACACATGAGTATTTTTTTTATCAAACAAGAACAAGAAAAAAAAATTTGCCTAGGTAGCACCACTAAAAAAAATATTCCTTACTACAAGTAGCATAAGATCGGTGTCGCATCCCAATTGTTGGCATGTATATGTGCGAACACATGGTTGTTTCTAACCATCTGTGTTTTAGATTGTGTGATGAGTCATTGTCAATATCTCAACACTTCGCTTCTATTTTCATTTTGTTTCTACTTCAGTTACTCTTATTTGGCACACGCAGTGTGTCGGTCCACGTTGTCTACCGGCTTGTGTTGTGCAGGTATTGAGCTCCAGACGGTGGTCGACGGTGAGGTAAAGGCCAAGGAAGACGTGCCGTGCTGATGGACCCGTGAGCCGTGGAGGACGGACGTGAGGCTTGGACCGAGGGACGCGTGGAGTGACCATGGCGTCGTCGCTTGTCAATGTCCCAAGTGTCAGCCACCACAACTGGCGACCCGGAGATCTGGTCCCTCAGTCAAAGCCTCACGACCGTCCTACACTGCTCCGTGTCTAATCCTGTGCTCAGAAGACTTGGCGGTCGGGCGGTCGAGGACGGCGGTGACACATGTCGAGCACGAGGGGCGATACACGATACGCTACTCGCGGCCCGGTTTGGTAGTTTTGGCTTCAAAATCATCGGCGGCCGATTTCACGGGTTTGGGCCTCAAAACCCGAGCGGAGGTTCCGATGCATGAAGGACGACACATGAGTATTTTTTTATCAAACAAGAACAAGATAAAAAAATAGCGCCTGTGATAGGAGTTGCATCCCAATTATTGACATGTATTTGAAATAACAGAGTCGATACAATAATGGTTCCTTTTGGATCATTAAATTCCCTTGAGGACTCCAATTCCAAAGGGGAATAGTTGAATCAAACTATCGTTATGGAATTGAATGATCCAAAGGAAATCCCCCAATCCCAAGGAAACTGAATAATCCATAGGAGTCCTAAGGGCGTCTCCAATGGTGGCCAAATAGCTAGCTAGGAGGAATTCTATTGGCTATCAATGACACTTTACAAATAGCTAGCTAGATGAGATATAAAAATAATATAAAAGTAACATGTTGATTGGCTATCGAGAAGAGAGACCAAATAGCTAGCGACTCTCAAATAGCTAGCGACTAATAAATATCTAATCTAGCCCGCTCTCCTAGAAACATCTCTCTCACATAACTCTCAACTATAGTGTTTATTTTTTCTTATTTAGATGTCTCATCTAGCTAGCGATTTGTAAAGTGACATTGATAGCCAATAGAATTGTTTCTAGCTAGCGATTTGGTAACCATTGGAAACGCCCTAAGGGCGTCCCCAACAATCTGTCTAGGAGCTATTTTCTAGGAGCTGCTGACGTTGGATTCTGGCTCACGTGGCAGAAAGAGAAGGCTGAAAAACCTTGACGCTAGCCACGAGTTCCTAGCTAGACGTTTTGTTTGCCCCAAGACTCTCCTTGTCTCTCCACCACTATTCTTCCCAGGATTATATTAAAGAAATCTAAAAATAGCACTCATGTTGCTTCGGATGGCGTGAACGGTTGGGGAGCGGGATTGTTGTGTTAGCTCTTGACTTGGCGTGGATGTTAAGTCGCTAGCAAGCTGGCTAGATCATTGCGGGCGCCCTAAGTGAGTTTCGTGTGATCCTCCTCATAACGAGCAGTGTTGAATCCTTGGATCCATTATATAACATCTAATTAGCATGATCATAGTTGCTTAGACGGGAAGTTGAGCCGAGGGCATCATATCATGGCCAGCCGTCAGCAGCACACCCAAGAAACCGCGCGCAGCCGTGACACGCCCATCAGCAAGTACACTGGCGAACAATTCAGATCAGTCTTGCTAATCATTTGACGTTTCGTCAGATGATCCCCGGAAAATACGTGTCACAACGCAACAACTTTAGATCAGGTATCCTGGCATGTCTTTCTTTTCTTTTCTTTTCTTTTTTGATGAGACAAATGATCCTTTCCTTGATCGATAAAATAGGTACGTACTGCAGTGATGACTTGATGTGGCAATCTTCCGTACATTGAAAATGGCACCGCAACGATCCGTGACAATTCACCGGAAAATGGTAGTACTGACTAAACCTGGCACTGTACTTGCATGTCCATTTCTCCGTTGGCTACTCGAGCGACAATGCTCTGCATTTCAATACTCAAGACTTGTGCAAAAGAGCAACGTCGCCTCATCCATTTCCATTAAGCTGTTATTTTCACGATCTGGGAATATAGCATGTGTTTCATTAAGAAGAAGATAATTACACGACACAGATATAAGAGAACCCTCATAGTTTTTTTAGACCAGGGGTATAGCCCGTTTTTCATTAAGAAGAGAGAATGGTCAATAGAACTACACATAGACGGTACAAAGGATTCGCATGTAATCCAAGGATTACCAACGAAGCCCTGCAACACGAAAAGCAAGAAACATGAGGAGCGAGTGATGAGGTCATGATAGGCTCAGATATGACCTTGTTAACCACTCAAATATTAAAGGTGAATCAACTCTATTTTATGTTTAGGTTTGATACATTTGAACAATTATTGCTGCACCATGATCTTTGTGTGTTTTCATTTTTAGAATTGCTTACATGGATCAAAGAAAGTCTTGGTTGCAAATGGAGAACTTGGAGGACCAAAGAAGTTGATTGGGGACCAGGCCAAGTCATCCTAATGTTCCCTACAAGGCCACCACGTCACTTTTGGTCCAAGAGAAGAAAGAGTCAAGTCCAACACGTTTTGGAGTTGGATTCGGACTGCATCACACCTCCAACTTGTGACAGCCGCCACGGTCGCATACGGAGTCGGATTTGGACGGTTCAAGACTCTTTGGAAAGCTTATCAAGTCTACTTTCATACGGATCCAGTCCCACGTCCATATCTTATATGAGGCGGCTGCAATGAGCAAAACATCACCGAGAGTTTTTCTGTCTTTTTTTTGAGAATTACACAAGTTTCACACGCACGCACACTCACCCCCCTGAACACACGTACGCAAACCCTACCCCTATGAGCATCTCCGAATGACCATAGCCGGCAGATCTGAGATTCTCGAAGTCACCACACCTCGTCGTCGACGGGAACGCCGCTACCACTTATATTTTGGCCCAACAGGCCATGTATCGAGTTTGGGTCCATTAGGGACGCGTCCTAGGGTTAGAGGACGACCCCAACACCTCTTTGGCCGTCCTATCATCTACTTATATGCCTCTAGAGCAGCCATAAACAGATTGGGTTTTGTTTACGTCGAGTTAGCCATGCTACCGCCTTTCGGTCTTGCGTGTTGGATCAACCGCCCGTCGATTGTTAACAGAACCCCACCATATCATCAATTCAGTTTGTGTTCTTCAATTCTATCTTGCAATTGAGTGCTTGTTATACTTGTTCTTGCTGGTTTCTCGATTGCTTGCGGGGACAGGTGCCCTAGTGGCCGGGTGTTGCGCTCCACAAGATCGTGACAACCATTAGAGGTGGTGTATCGGTTGCTAAGGCGCAGTCTTGGTAGGTTGTAGTCGGGCCGTGAACGTCGTCTCCATCCCCAAATCGACTTATCCAGTTCTCTCATCGAAAGATCGGGCAAAACCCTAGTGGGTTCGCATCAGTTGGTAATCAGAGCAAGGTTCATCGGTGAGAGATTTCCAATTTTTCGTTGTTTTTATTAAATTCCTATAGTCCAAACAAAGAGCCCAAAAAAATTAATAGATCAGTTTACTTGCAATCCCATAAACTCTTTGAGCCTTTACTAGTACTACTTTAGTTTGGGCTTGTTGAATCGTCGGTTGCATCGGTTGTGTCGAGTTGCTGGGTCACAGTTTTAGTCCTTTAGAGTTTCGAGTTCTTGTCTCGTTTTTAGTCACATATTGCACTTGATCCACCATTGCCATCACCACCACCACTTCCATAGCCATCACCACATCAAAACCATCCCCGTCCACATCAATTGTCCATAAAAAAAGTTAAAGAAAAAAGGAAGGAAAATCAAATTCATCTCGGAATTGTTTTTCGTTCCAGTTTTTGGCTAGACAAGCACTTTGGCCTTTGCTGCCGCGTCCTGTCTCGGATTGGACCGTGCAAATATAGGTTAGAAAGCTTACGTCGTGAGCTTTCCAACGGATCCTCGCTTACCTCCATATCTGGTTTTGTGTGCACTGAGAATCATCCGCGAAATATCATGAACTGACTGCAGTTTGCATCCATTTGCCATTGTAATTTCTTGTGTAAATTTGTGGTATTAAAAAAAAAAGGCAAGCAGGTGCAAAAAAAAAAAGAAAAAAAAAGAAGTAAAAAAAAAAGAGCCGCACCAAGAAAAAAAAAAAGAAAAAAAAAAATAAGAAAGAAAAGAGTTGTTCTTTGTGTTGGTTTTTTCCATTCAGCGGTAGGTGGTGTGTTGTGACCTCATTTGTGTCCAGGCTCGCGTCTCTAGCACGGTCTAGCTAGGACCAGCACAGTACCACCGTTGAACGATTATTCACTTGGTTTTATAACTAACGTGGTGCTAGTTCGTTCCTTGTTTTTTAACCCACCTATAGCTCCACATATTCTACAGCTTGACAGTCTTGTTGCTTGCCGCACCGATACACTTCATTCCATTGCTGCAGACTTGTTGGTTGCCATCCCCTCCTATTTAGCTTGGTAAGAACTTGTAAGAGCTTGTTTTGAACAAGTTGACTTTGAGAGACTTACAACCAGCACATCTTAGTAGTTGACAGGAGGATACATTTTATTTTTGTGTTTCTTGTTTTCTATTAATCATGGCAGGTGATACAAAGATTTTTGAGTGGACGAAACGACAACATTTGAGAACAGACCTACATGAGGTACATGATGATTCTCTAGCTGAGATCAGTAATGCTTTACCTTCCTTTGAGGGAAATTTTGACCCTCATGCATACATTGATTGGGAGCTTACAGTAGATGCAAAATTTGATGACTATGATTTGTCTGAGGAACAAATGATTTTAGCTGCTTCTAATGCTTTAACTAGATCTGCTTTGAAATACTGGAAGAATGTTTGTAAGTGTAATAAAGTTCCACGATCATGGATAGACTTTAAAATTATGTTTAGAGATGTCTATATTCCTGAATATTATGCTGATCATTTGCTAGCCAAATTAGAGAAATTGACACAAGGTAGTAGGACTGTGAGAGAATACTACCATGATTTTAAAATTTGTGTCTTGTTTGGAGGCTTAGATGAATGCATGGAAGATACAATGAGTAGGTTCATGCGAGGGCTTAAATCTGATGTTCAAATGTTACTTTTGAATGAAACATATTGCCACATCTCTCATTTATTTTTGCTAGCTTGTATGGCTGAAAGTCATATTTTATTATCTACACATAATTGCACAACTGTCATGACACATGATGAGTCACATTTGTCCACTTTGCATGCTTGTGATTCTGAAATAACACTAAAAAGGATCTAATAAATAACATAGCAGCATGTGTCTCTTCTATTACTAACAATGTGCAGCAAGTTAACAACATACAAATGGAGAGTGAGAAACCTGAGATATTTGGTGAATCATTTAAAGAGAAAGTCAACCTAGCTGTACCTACATGTTTTGAGAAGAACAATAAAGGTAAATCTGATAGTTGTCACATAAATCAAGGTGAGCAAGTTTTAGATGAATTGCATTTGTCCACTAATCTTGCTATCATAGAGCAATCTATTGTGGAGCCAGTTACTGATTTTCCTTTGTCATGCTTTGATATGTCTAATATTCTTTGTGACAAAGAAGAGTTGTGTGATAATACATCACTTATATCCATAGCACAGCTTGAGAACGAACCAAAAAGTTCTGAATTAATGAGTACTGAATTCAAGCATATTGTTCATATTGTTGATAAAAACGAAGAAGCACAATTGTTGTCATCATTACATACATTGGGATACATTGACTTGCATGATATTTGTGAACTCAGTTGTTTAGCGACTAATCTCTTTGCTGAATCTAAATTGACATGCTCTCGTAATGTTAGTTTCCATGCTATCGGCAACTATAATTACAAAGATGAATATATGGTATACCGAGTTTATATTTCTTCAAAACTAAATTTTCCATTGGATGTCCAACCATATGATCAGGTAGAGAGCTGTGATTACACTAATCCTAGTTTGTCTAGCTTTGTTTTAAGAAAACAGGTTCGATTTCAAGAAAGGGAGCAAGGTTGGGTGTTACCTATAGCATCTCCTCTAACCGTGGTCAAACCGAGGACGGTTTGCAGTCAAGAAAGGGAGAATGATGAGGACATGATAGGCTCAGATATGACCTTGTTAACCACTCAAATATTAAAGGTGAATCAACTCTATTTTATGTTTAGGTTTGATACATTTGAACAATTATTGCTGCACCATGATCTTTGTGTGTTTTCATTTTTAGAATTGCTTACATGGATCAAAGAAAGTCTTGGTTGCAAATGGAGAACTTGGAGGACCAAAGAAGTTGATTGGGGACCAGGCCAAGTCATCCTAATGTTCCCTACAAGGCCACCACGTCACTTTTGGTCCAAGAGAAGAAAGAGTCCAAGTCCAACACGTTTTGGAGTTGGATTCGGACTGCATCACACCTCCAACTTGTGACAGTCGCCACGGTCGCATACGGAGTCGGATTTGGACGGTTCAAGACTCTTTCGAAAGCTTATCAAGTCTACTTTCATACGGATCCAGTCCCACGTCCATATCTTATATGAGGCGGCTGCAATGAGCAAAACATCACCGAGAGTTTTTCTGTCTAGGGTGCTGTGTCACCATATTTTGGCCCAACAGGCCATGTATCGAGTTTGGGTCCATTAGGGACGCGTCCTAGGGTTAGAGGACGACCCCAACACCTCTTTGGCCGTCCTATCATCTACTTATATGCCTCTAGAGCCGCCATAAACAGATTGGGTTTTGTTTACGCCGAAGTTAGCCATCAAGCTACCGCCTTTCAGTGCGCGTGTTGGATCAACCGCCCGTCTGATTGTTAACAGAACCCCACCATATCATCAATTCAGTTTGTGTTCTTCAATTCTATCTTGCAATTGAGTGCTTGTTATACTTGTTCTTGCTGGTTTCTCGATTGCTTGCAGGACAGGTGCCCTAGTGGCCGGGTGTTGCGCTCCACAAGATCGTGACAACCATTGGAGGTGGTGTATCGGTTGCTAAGGCGCAGTCTTGGTAGGTTGTAGTCGGGCCGTGAACGTCGTCTCCATCCCCAAATCGACTTATCCAGTTCTCTCATCGAAAGATCGGGCAAAAACCCTAGTGGGTTCGCATCAGCGAGGGACCCTCCACCTAACAACCCCGCTAGCTGGACCCAATACAAAAGAAAACTCCACACCTATGTAGCGAGTAGTGAACGGAACCATCGAAGATAAGCAGCGGCAAAGCATCCGCTAGCACTCCGACGGCAAAGCATCCATCCAAACCCACCGCGGCAGCAAAGCATCTGCCGGAAAGACTAGAACCACAACGGCGGCAAAGCATCCGCCCAGAGACGACCAGCGACCTCGAGGCACGCCCCCACCGGGAACGCAGGCTCGCAACGAACGTGACCTCGGTAGTAAACCAGAAACACAGGCTCGTAAAGACTGCGACCTCGTAGCATGAGCAAACCGGAAACGCAACCTCGTAAAAGAACACCGGCGGCAAAGCATCCACCTGAACCGACGACCAACGACCAAGACTACGACTACAACGAACACCAACTAAACATACATAGGTGAGGAGGAAACTTAAGCTCAACTAGGCGCAGCAAGACGACCCGAGCGACCACACAGAGCGGACTGCAGTAATGCTCAAGCGCCGCCTTCATGAAGGGGATCGACGTCCACGGACGCCGACAATGCTAGAGAGCACCAAGGTCGCCGACAATGCTAGAGAGCACCAAGGTCGCCGACCACCACGGCGGCACATCCACCGCAGACGAAGAAGAAGGAGGTCGCCGGCCACCGCACGGTAGTCGTCCGCGTCAAGTCATCCCGTCGTCGCACTATCCCCAACGCTGTCGGGGCCCAGCCCGACAAACTCCATGTTGGAGCCATGCTGGTCGTGCAAGTGCCCGACGGGCCGTCGACGAAGGCAGCCAAGTCGAGCCCCAAGAAGGCCGCCGCAAGTCAACAACGACCCGGATCCAGCCATAGGGGTTGGGATCCGGTCCAGCGCCGCCGGGAGATGCCGCCACCGCCGGGCCGTCGAGAGAGGGCAGTGGTGGCCGCCGGGAAGGAGGGGCGACGACGGGCCCTGTGGCAGCAGATCCGGGCCATAGGGTGCGATCCGGCCCTAGGGGTGCAGAACCACCTCGCCGGCCGCCGAGCGGGCCGCCGGGTCGCCGGAGCAAGGGTTGGGGAGGGGGGCGTGGGAGCGGGGAGGGGAGGGAGGAGTAGGGAAAGGGGGGGCAGCGCTAGTCCCAGTTTTTGGGGTCGCCGCGGTCCGCCGCCGCCACGAGCATAAGGCGGCGGGCGGCGGCCGGGGCGCGACGGGGCGGGTGAGTTGGGCAGCGGCGGGCAAGCCCCCGAGTCGCCCGACGGGAGACAGAACCCTCATAGTTGAGATTACAAATCACCAAGCCAGTGGTTTGATGAGTGATGTAGAAAACAACAGAAAAAGGAAAATAAAGAGTGACTCTCCTCAACCACCAAAACTAACCGACTGCGCCTGCAAGAAAAGGATACATCGATGCAATGGTATCTTTTAAGCCGTTTAAATTTCTTATATCTAATAAATTAGCTCCGCACATGCAACTATTGCAATATATAAATAGTTTGCTCGGTCATGTTGTGATGTGAATTTAGCAACACGAAAACAACTCACTTGGTTTTTTTTCTCCCCTGAGAAGCTACATTCTTATATATAGTTATATTTTCCATACTCTATTCCTTTTCCTTAGGATAGATAGCATCAGAGTCGCAATCAAGTGGAGGCACATGAATACATGATACCAGGTTGACTGGGATACCTGAACTTTAACTGCATTTCCACCGTGTTCTAAACCTCATCATGAGAGGTGAGTCCATTAACTAGTAGTTAACATAATGATGCTGCTTAGCCGGGTGATCTAGCCGCCGAGGGCATCAGCGGACGTCACAATCATTCAAGATATCTGAAACAAAAATAAAAAATAAAAACTTTGAGGCCCAGCCGTGGCCCGATAACCATACCCAATAACTGCACCGACACTAACCAATTATCTATAAAAAAAGAAGATACACAACATGGATATGTTGCACCAGGGTAACTCTCCTCTTCAATTTAGATATTCTGCAATATCTGCCTCAGAATGCCTAAGAAAATAGGGAAAATGTTATTTTGGTCATTTAGTTATTGCTTAAGTTTCTTGTATTTCCGCCACACAACTATAAAATCAAGATTTTTGAGGTTTGACTCAAGGGATCTATTAATACCGTAGAATTTTTGTTATATAGTTGGTTTCAAAGGTGGTTTTATTTTTTTGCGACAGATTATAATGATCCCTTTTAAAACAGTAAAATGTGAAACTAGTACACATTTTCTTCTAAAATATAGTGTTGTGTCCATTGATGCTAGATTTGGAGCTATTTAGATTTTGTGTCAACAAAGAGAACCCCAAGGATGGTCGACTTCATAGACGGTGCGGGAAGCACATAGCAAACAAATGGTGCCTAGCTAAGCGGGACAGGTGCCAAATTTTACATGGCTTTGCATTCTTGGATGTGGAAGGACCATTTTAGCCATGTATAGTGGAATATTTTAGACATGAAACCCAAGGGGCATGGAGAAATTACTGTGTTATAAATAACTAGTTCACTAAACCGTGCTCTCGCACGGGTTAGAATCTTAGAAGACCCTCACTAACAAAAATTCAATCTATTAATTATTTTCTCTTCACTATTGTTCTAAGAATATATAAATATATATTAGGTACTCCTTTATACAGTTTTCATCGATATCCAGCCATTTTCTTTACAAAGCACTTGCGTTTATCTTCAATACATATTTAGTCTATATATATTTACAAAGCTATCGCACAGGTTAAACTATGATGTCTGTCGTTTTGAGACATGCACCTAAATTAGTTTGATTTTTCCCCAAAATTTTTGGTTTTATTTTTATTTTTCTGTATTTCAAAATTTTCAAAACCTAAATCACTTTATTGTTCCGTATTTATAGGACTCAGTCTGCCCTCTTAGTTCTTACATTGGCATAAATTGTTGCTTTGAATTCATTATATTGTATTAATGTATTAATATTGATTTATTAAACAAATAATCGTTGAAACTAAATTACTAATATTCCTATCATATATGATATAATGTTCCAATCAAATTGTTTAAACCTTTTTTGAGATAAACGACTTGCAAACTTTATTATCATGGGTATTAATATAAATTAAAGTAAGACGTAGGTGTCGTTACTATATGATTTGCTAATGATAATTTTCCATGCTTGATAACCTTACAAAATAAATATTTTTCAAATGTATACATGTTCCCTTGGTCTACACAGTGTGTACTCCAAATAGCTTGTGCCTATATTATACCTATGGATGTCGAATTGTTTTTCATAGTAGCATATATTAGCATTTACATGTACATTTAAGAGGATTTTGTTAATTTTTAATTAAAGTTGAAATCGATAATTTAGGTATAAATTATATAGGTATATCTTACAATGTATTATCTTTTATCTAATATGGTTAGATTGAATACAAACTTAGGGGTCAAGATAAGTTTAAAAAGAAATATTATGAGATTGTTATCTTTTATAATTGTGGAGGTTTGTGTTTCTTCATATGGGCTTTATTTCTAACTCCATAGATCATGGTCCCCTAATTTTCTTTAACATCATTATGGTATATACTCGAAGTAATCTAATAAAAGTATATTAAAGTGAACTAAACAATTATAAGTCATGGTCCATAAGAATTATATAAAAGACTTATTTGTTCAGAGTAATCCAAGACTCTTGCGTTCATTTGTTCACAATTATTATATTCTTGGTCTAGTCTCATATAAAGTTTTAATAAAAATAGTATAACATAAGTATTCAAAAAGACAAATCGAATTGTACTTATGGATGGCCAAATTTAGAACATCATAAGAGAGAAATTAATTTGTAATTATGAGATCTAGCCAGATGTCCGTACCTTTAGTGGCGTGAAGACGATGGATGTCGTGGCGCCAATAGTCTGTGTGTTTGCATCTTCCCGCACGCAGTGCCACCGCCAATAGTCTGTGTGTTTGCATCTTCCCGCACGCAGTGCCACCCATCTTGCACGTACTTGCCAAATACGGATGCGTGAATGGCCTCCTTGCTCCCATAGACATAGGCGCTTATGCATACATGCCGATCAGGCAGATGCACGCGTCAACATCACCAACCCGTGCGCATGCACGGGCTAGTGATATATACAAATTATATACTCGTTAAGTTTTTATCTAAAGGAAATAGATTCATTAATCAATCATATGTCAGGACAATATAAAGTTTCTATAGCAATCTGGGTACATGCTATATAATTTTTAATGTTGCAACTCAATTGACTATATAAAATGAGCCCTTCAGTTAGTAATAAGACCTTATGCCCCCTCTATTAAAGGTTAAGTGCACCTTTTGTAATTAGAAAAATAGAAAGAAAGTACGCACATGTGATTAGATTAACTATATTACTTATTTGTGTATGTATGATAATCATAATGATTAGAAAGGCTATTATTATTTGTGTATTGAAACATGTATGATAATCATTAGAAAGGCAGGCAAATTATTAGCATTCTATAAAACCATATGAATCAAAGGCATATATAAATCTAAGTGGATGGAAAGCTTCAATGTTGACTCACATCTTGATGAAATTGCTCAAGCATGAACGTCCATAATAGAAACATTTTTAATCACGCTTGGGATGACCAGTTTTTCATTGTAGCAGTAGTATAAGCACGGTCAGAGTCACAGTTCATAAATATATAGACACTCAAACATGCAGGCAACTAAAACCTTTGTAACTTCGACTACATGCAACTATGCACACTTCTAATCCGGGCCATAGCATGCTGATCCAAGGGTTAGGTAATTTTACACTTAACTCCTACTCTAATCACAATTTTGCAAATCTCTCCTCCCACCTCCCCCTGGTTATCATCTCGTGTCCCTTGGATCTACATCCCGTGACCCCATTAGAAGTGTCCGGTGTACACATGATATGTTCTCAAATATCGGATGTTGGATGGAGTAAATGTTGGAATCCTGCAGGTTGTGTTTTTTATTGCATACAACTTAATTTTGACTCTAATAGGTTGGATAGGAAATTCTTCAAGATAGAGGAACAATTGGAAGCCGGCTGTGTTTTTTTATTGCATATACCATAATTTTGACTCTAATAGGTTGGATAGCAAGAAACTCCTCAAGATACCCTACCTGCTCTCTTGGTTTCAAGATTTCCTTAGACGATAGGTTCTGAGTTAATCGAGATAGCACATTCTAGGCACTAGTAGAAATATGATCTTCTATGACGATTTTCTTGTGACGATTTGAAATTTCGTCATGCAATCAGTAGTTTTCAGTGATGAATTTTGTAAATTCGTCACGCATCATGAGTGATGGAGCCAAGCCGCTAAAAGTAATGACGAAAAGCAAAAAGCGTCACAAAACAATAAACCTATTCATCATAGATAATCATTCCGCCTCTATCCAGTGGGGAACCAATGATGAATGTAAACTTTCATCACAAAACAACATACTCATCGTCACAAAACATTAATGTCTATGCTTCAACACCGATGTGGGTCCCACGTGTGTGGGTCTGACCCTAGCTTCCACATGTTGGTACCATGGTCCCACGACCGACATGGCGATGTGGACACCACCACAGCGGTCCCGCGTTGTAAGCCCGCAAACATTCCGCACAACGCAGGCTCCACCTCCACGGTCCCACCAACATCGACGAGGACCCCACTATAGTGGTCCCACACTGTACTGGTCTCGCTCCCACGTGGCGTTCCACGTCAACCGGGGCCCTACCACCACTGTCCCCACCACCACTGTCCTACAAGATAGAACCACATAACAATATGGCATCGCAAGTCCACGTGGTGACATGGACCCCACCACCATGGTCCGACGATGTAGTGGTCCTACTAACACGTGGCACTCACGTCATTGTGGGCTCCACCAGCTTGGTTCCCTGGATAGAATCGGTGGGCCACCATACTTGGGCGCAGTCCTACGACCACGTGCCTTCCACGTCAATCTGGGCCCTACCACCACGATCTCACTAACTGCATAAGTGGAGACCATAGGTGGGCCCCACTACCTTGGACCCACGCCGTAGTGGCCCTACGACCGCCTGACATTTCACGTCGACCTTGGTCCCATAGCACAAAATTGGTGGGCCACCACAGGTGGGCGCCCCCACTATGGTCCCACCTAGGTCTCCTAAGGGGGAGAGCATGTCATATCCTCGGCTTAGGGCTTAATAAGATTGATAGAATACTCATTACAACAAGTTCCAACTTCTTTCCAGGAAGCCCCAACCCAAAAAACTCTAAAGTTAAACGTGCTGGACTTATAGAAATTTGGGGATGGGTGACCGACCGGGAAGTTCTTCCTGGATGCGCATGAGTGAGAACAAAGTGTGTCAAAAAAAACTTGTGTTGATGTTTGAGGACAATCTTGATTATTAGAGAGTTGCTAGATGTAATTAGGCCCGAGTGTTAGATGTAAGTGGGTCCGGGTGGGACTTTATAGGTGGTGCCACGTGGTAGTCACTTCCATGACAAAATCGGTGGCGTTTTGTTTTAGTCATAGAAGATGAGCTGTTCCATGACGAATGTTTGTTCGTCATGGGAAAAACACTTCTATGACGAAATTTCATGATTCGTCATGGTGCATCAAATGTGACGCCGTTCTATGACGATTTCAAATTGCCACCGAAGGTTTTCAATGACGAATTTGGCATCTTTTGTGACAAAAAGCATTTTGTCATCGATGTGAGCTTCTCTACTAGTGAGGTTATCGCATTCTAAGTGATTATATTGACATAGGAAGATCTTGTTTGGACACCCCTTGGATTACAATAATCGCATTGTTATCCTAACGGGGTTGATTATATATATGATGCATTATTATAATTGAGTTTTGCAAAAAAATAGGATTTTTATAATTGAAACTAATGATTACCATAATCGTAAAATCCGGGTGATTCCATGTGTCTAAAATTCCAACTTGCCACCGTACCGACTTTCTATTTGCCCCCAACCAAGATTGTCCTTGCCAAACTATAAATGGTAAAATAGAAATTTCTCAGTTTAACCAACCATAATCAATGGCCATAATGTATTGACTGAAACACAATAATTGTTATAGTACATAATTATAATAATTCTATGAATAATAATCCAGGTTATTATAATCAAGTTGTGATACAAATAGACGCTAACTCATAGGTACGTCAATTTCTTTTTCCCAAGCAAATAAATAGGAAATTAAATACTTACATTGTTTACTTCGAGATGCATGTATGCATTAGGTACCTTGATAACCAACACCTTGTAATTGTACACTCAGTTCTCGGTAGCCTTGGTCACAATTTGCCAATCATCTTGCCCATCTTGGAGGTTGTCAGGTCGATGCATAGCCCGGATGATCCAATGTTCAGATCAAGCGTCTCAGTTTACGCTGATCAACTGGGAGGAGGTAATAGATGGAAAATAATTCATGAGGCCACACAGGGATGCATGCAACCATGCAGATATATCTCCTGCACCTTACGGATGCATTCCTTGCCACCACGGCTAACCAAGAGATTTCATCTGGCAGATTACGAAGCACGACTGTGTGTAGCCTCCCCAGCGCAGGCACATGGCCGGGATGAAAACGTATATTAATTTGTGCTTTCCAGTTGCAATGGCCAGCCTCATGCGAAATTTGTTGACGATGCTTCTCCATAGACCATAGGCCGCATACAGACGATGCCTGTCCACAGGCCTCGCTGCATACAGATCATGATAGAACATGCCGGCCGCAGGCATCGCCGAGGTGCTGAGTCGTCGCCTTCACCGATCTACTGAGTCTCACACTTGAAACTTGATTCAGAGGCATCACGTGTTTGGTGCCCCTATCGAGTCCGATCCTGCTTGTCTTTCTACATCGATCCTCCAACGCCGCCAGGACAACTTCACCATCCGCAACACAGCTAAAGCCATCTTCGAATTGGTTGGATGTTGCGTGCCGCTGGACGCAGGTAGGAGAATATGAATGCCATGGAAAAGGAATTGATGAAGCTTTGTTGAAAAAGCGGTGTCCTAGGTTAGATTAGATGGGTTATCGGAAAAGAAATACTCGATCGGTTAGATTATATGGGTTATTAGAAAAGAAAAATATGGCAATTTTGGTTGCAGGATGGAACGGCGCGACGGGAGGAAGGATATATATTTTTTTAACGTGTTTTTACATGAATTTTTATATAAATAATATATATGAAAAATTATGTAAATTAAATATGATGTATATTTATTTTATATTTTCATAATGGCAGTGGTGGGTAATTTATACGTAGATTTAGGGGTTATTTTATATCTTTTTATAATGGCAAAGGTGGGTAATTTTTTAAATAAAATCGATCCGATGGCTATTATTGATTGAGACCACCAGATTGATGGCTTGATCTTTTCGATTATTGTGAGAATTTATAGAGTTTTTCTTTTTTTTTTTTCTTAGCGATCCGGTGAGGATCAACGTGGTGCTTCCATTGGAGCCTCCAATTAGTAATAGTAAGATTGATGGCTTGATCTTTCTCGATTATTGTGAGAATTTATAGAGTTTTTCTTTTTTTCTTAGCGCATCTGGTGAGGATCAACGTGGTGCTTCCATTGGAGCCTCCAATTAGTAATAGTAAGATAAGATAGTGCCACTAGTGTGCTTTCTATGCAATGAAAGGAGACTGATTGGACGTTGCATATTATCATTGGCTGTCTTTGCTACTTTTCACCCTGATGTCGGAGATTTAGGTTAGTCTAGCTCTGAGAATAGTCTCTATGTGGTGGGAGTTCGGCACATATGAGTTTGGCATTTACTTCTAGATCCTTTGTTTGCTGATCGATAGTCTACTATAAATTCTCTTTGTCAATCTGAGGTGTAATATAGTGCAGAATGACTATTTAAACAAATAGTGGATATAATTATAAGCAACTTAAATTTGGACTAGGAAAAATATAGAACATTAATTAATAACTCCAAATTTCTATACCAATAGAGATAAGTTATCTTTTCTGATTAAAATTATCTAGTAGGCTTATACCTTTCTATTTAAAAAGATTAATCATTACTAATAGTTTTAAAAAATAAAGTTGTTTCTTATTATTGTCATAGAATACTAACCACAGAAAAACCAGGTAGATCATCAACATGGGCGGATTTAAGGGTATTCCCCAGTTTTTCTGAAATACCCAACTTTTTGCGAGACCTTTATGTATATATATGTATATATTCATATATATAATACACCATTCTATAGTAATCTCACACAATATAGCTCCAAACAGCCAAAGAAATCGGCCTTTTGGCCTCAATTCCCAAAACCCACGTTCCCAGGCAAGCCCACTAGGTGTCTAGGTGCAATTGGCCACTCCATGCGGGCATGTGGCCACCTAATCCTGACCCTCTCCGGTCCTTTCGAATCTCGTCCATCTTCTAGATCCCTTACGGTCACGGAGAGCTGAGGACAAGCACACGACTCCCTCTGACTGGGAGCTAACCCTAGGTGTCAACGGCAGGTGGCTCAGCGCGTGGCGTGGTAAGGGCCAGCTGGAGGCGCGGCATCCAGCTAATCGCATGCCGTGAGCGTGCGTCGAGGGCGTGGAAGTGCAGCAGCTGGCTGAGGGTAGGGCGCGCGGCGCGGCGGCGGCCCGCCTGCCGATGCGCGTTGGAAGTGGGAATACCCAGGTTTCCGAGCCTGGCTCCGCCAGCGTCATCAGATTTGGTGGACTTGATAGATCAATGGTGAAAGATTCCAAGTTTTAGAGCTGACAGTGATCAATAGTCTCTTGTAGGCAGGGTGACGATGCGGGCGATGACAGAGTTCTATTCCATCTGGTATCTGGATATGGCATCCATCATCTTGTCGTCTTTGTCAATGTACGAGATTGTTTGTTTCGACCTAATGATGTAAATCTAGCATGGTAAGATGGTTTTAGGGTCCATGCTGTCCTACTGTCGTACAAAGAAGAAACCAAATGGAATAACACTGCAACCTTTGAAAGAATACTAGTAGCCTGTAGCCGTGCATGCATAGCCAATTGACCTATCAACCTCACCCAACAACCCAATACCAGTACACGAAGCAAGCAGCCGTGACATTCTCTAGACTAGAGACTACGATACCAGACAAAAACAAACAGACTTCAGAACTGTACACTGTACTGTAGGGTGGTTAAAGTCCATTCACTAGGGAACAAATTACGATTAGCCAGTACATAAAAAGTGTGGAAGCAAAATGTAGAAGCCACTCCACTCGTGTGTCTCTCTGCCAAGGAGTCAACCAGTGTACGTACGTAGCCTAGCAAGATAGAGAAATTTTGTCTGTCGTCGCAGGATTGGTCACTTAATATGCACATCTCCAGTGGATGAAAAAGTAAGAAAGTTTCAATCATATGAAGATGAAGATTATATATATAGTCGAGCATTTGTCAAACTAAGGATCCGCAGTCGGCGTTCTATAATATTGATATAACTATACATATTAGGTTACTACTCGTAGGTTATGCTTGAATGTACCCATATACATTCACCTCAACTCTTATGTGTTGTGTGTAAGTGGTTTGGTATAGAACTTAGTTTAAATTTCACATGATACCACTAAGACACATATATGTTAGATGGATACATGAGTATGCAAACAAAACTGCAGGAGTGAGAAGGATATATACAAACCAGAAAACGTCTGGGTCATTCTTAGCATTCTTCTTCGTTCTAAATGTAGGTCATTGCAACGATGATATGCTCCAATATACCATGCTTTATGCATGCATGATTGTCATTGGGTCATCGTCCTAGACTCCATCGTCGGCTCTGGTGACGGCGAGATATGGTCTACCAAACACGTAGATAAAGAAGACACGCTTGGCGTGCAGATATGCCCTTTGTATTAAAAAAAAAAATCATCCGTCCGGTGCGTTGACCCACGCGTGCCTCGGCCAGGATACTTCTACAACTAGTGCTGACGTTGCAAGAGATCCCTATCCGACTCTCTCTCGCATGCGAGTTAATTGACAATTAGTAGCCAATTAGGACTGCTTGTAGCTTCCATTTCGAACATCAAAAAGTTAGTAAGTAGGTTAGTTCCTGGCATGGGGAACTGATCGAATGGAGTTGCCAACAGCTAGGTAGTTAGCCATCCATTGCCAACACGGACGTTTCTTGCACGAGTCTCCAACGACGACCCAAAATAGCAGCCACATTTGTCTCACACACACTAAACCAATTGTATCATGCATGCATCCCATTCCATATCCTTGTATTATATATACATATGTACGTATATCTACCTCCGAAATATACTATAGAGTCCACACGCACCTACTGCCTAGAGTAGCAATTAGCAATGGGCCTCTCGCTAGTCCATGCCTATTCCAGTATGTTATTTGTGTTTGATTTTGCTTTGGGTAACGGCCGGTGCAGTAGCTATAGCTTTGCATGCATGCACATATGCTCTTCAAACTCATGCCACGAAAGCGCACTCTCAACGACACAGCAAAGTTGCACACTACTAGCTGCTGTTTCAGTTTGTAAGGTGATGGGCTACAAATTTCCCAGGCTCCTCCTCATCAGCTCCCAGCTGATGTGAGGAACAGCTTGGGACAAGGAGGTGGTGACGTGGTGAGGAACATGCACGCATATTGGCCTCGAAGGCTCCAACAAACCTGCTTGCTGTCCCCGGTTTTCAACAAAGGGAAAAGTGACCTAAACAGTGCAGTAGACGATGACCAATCCGGCCGTGTGCTCGATTTTCGTCGGTGTCGATCATTAAGACCAATCAACACGATGTGTGCTCGTCCTCGCTTGATCCTTGTTATTGTTTCTCCCGGCCGGAATATATACCGGTTACCCCTCTGCTCAATTATTTCATCCCTAGAGACCTTGTCTGCATGTAATACTTTCACATGAAAAATATTTCTACATGACTACATTCCAAAAAAGATCTGTGTTTAAAGGCAGATCGTAGGATTACGTACGAATGCTTTACGGATGATACTGTATATATCATGGTAAACAATTGAAAGTACTCTGTTCAAGAGTACAAGCTTGTGGGCAACCTATGCGAGTAAACCTCAAACTTGGGTTCTTGTGATATGGACTGCTTTGTATGAATATTCACATTATATTAGAGAAATGTATTCAACATTCTAATGGCACTATTCTTTCGATAACAGACGACATGTTCGACAAAAGTGAAACATCAACGATGATTTCAATAATGTCAGACATATGAGTCAGTTCAATCTTTGAAATGTACACGGAGAGAACGCATCTACGCTCGCTCCTCGACTCTCCTGCTGCTGCCTTTCTCCCTCCCGCCATCTCCCACCGCTGCACAGTGACGGATCCAGTATAGAACCACTGTTGTCACAGGACAGCAATGCCTGTCATCTTTCTAGTGTACCATTTTGTTATGTTACCTTGATCTATTAAACCATGTCAACTTTCTAGTGTATTATTTATTGAGAAATTTACAAAAAAAGTAGTGATTGTTATTGCACAAATTCGTAGTGACGCCATTGATCCAAAATCCTGGACCGTCCCTGCCGCTGCATTTCTCCCACCCACCATGGCCACACGAGAGCCCGCGCACACGCTCACCACCCTCCACATCAGACAAATGACAAATCAGTGACTTCAAAGTGGGGAACAAAAACAATTGCATCATACATCCGTTTGCAGCACCAGAACAAGGTCTAGGTGTTCCCCAATCAGGAGGGCATGACGAGATCCTGCAAGAAAAAAGGTAATCGATTTCATAATTGGAGTATCCCTTTGTGGGATTTCTTCGGTGCTTTGTTATAGTCTGATTGGAATTTCTTCGGTCCTTTTTTTCCAAACAGGCCCAGTGCATTTTCGTGTGATCCCTCCTCATCACGAGCTGTGTTGAATCCTTGAATCCATTATATAATAATAAGTTAATAACACAATCTACTTAGCACGATGATGATGTTGCTTAGACGGGTAGTTGAGCCGAGGGCATCATATCATATCGCCGGCCGTCACAATCACATCCAAAGAAACCACGCGCAGCCGTGACATGCCCATCAGCAAGTGCACTGGCGAACAATTCAGACTAGTCTTGCTAATCATTAGTCATTTGGTCAGATGATCCCAGAAATTTCCATTAAACTACGAGTCGCAACGCAACAAACTTTTGATCAGGTATCTTGGCACGGTCATTGAATTAGCTCCATTTCTTTCTTTCTTTTTCCCTTTTGAGACAAATAATGATCCGTCCATTGCAATATTCAATAACAATCACAGTGGTACGTACTGCAGTCTATGGCAACCTTTGGTACATTGAAAATGGCACCGCAAGGATCTGTACTGGCCACAGACAATTCCTGGCTGGGTCACCGGAAAAAGGCACTAAACCTGGTATTGTACTTGCATGTGCCATTTCTCCATTGACTCATCGGGTAACATTAGGGTCTCTTTGGTAGAATTGTTCTCTCTGATTCTCCAGTGCTACTTGATTCTATGGCGAAAGGATTATGTGGATGAAAGTGATTCCTTTTTATTCTTGAGCAAACTTCCAAAATCAGGATGGAGAATCGCTTCATAGAATCAGGAGAAGCTACTTTCTTCAGCTCTCGACATGTAAGTTCATTTCAGAGAATTACTTCACAGAATCAGCAGAGAATCAATTCTCGCTGAAAAAGCCAAACGGATCCATACAACGCTCTGCATTACACCTATATAGTCAACACTCAGTACTGGTGCAGAACAACGACGTCGCCTCTCCCATTATCTTGAAGCCGTTTTCGTAGCTCCTGCACACGTACATGCATGATCCACTATGACAGTATGTAGTCTGAATGACATGATGTGAATTTATGAACATGGAAACAATAAAATTAGTCATATTTCAACTGAACAAAATTGCGCACTGCTATATATTTCTCCCATACTCTGGTCCTTTTCCGTACTACAGATCATCGATAGCACGGCCGGAGTCGCAATAAAGCGGAGGCACATGAATACATGATATCATGGTTGACTGGGAAACCTGAACTTTAGCTGCATTGCCATCGTGTGCTAATCCTCATTATGGGCAGTTTATGAATCATTGAGTCCATTAACTAGTAACTTAATGATGTTGCGTAGCCGGGTGGTCCAGCCGCCGAGGGCCTAGCCGGCCATCACAATCATCCATGATATGGTGCGCAGCCGTGAGCGGATAACCATGCCCAACAACTACACAGGCACGGCCCAACAGTTCATCAGTCTTGCTAATGAGTTGTCGTTTGGGTCAGAAGATACACAACATGGATATTGCAACAACCTGATAGCAACGGACTCAAAGTCGTTGTACCTCCTATACCAACGGACTGAAAATCGCCGATCACGGGTTGTGGTGCAGCGGGTGTTTAGCAATGTCACTAAGACTAGGACAAAAAGCGACATCACAAAAAGAAAAACAAAGACAACATGCACCAGTATAACTCTTCTCTAAGCTTTAGATATTCTGCAATAACTGTCTTAAGAAATTGGAAAAAGTTTGTTTGGCCATTGAATTATTGCTTAAGTTTTTTATTTCCGCCATGCAAGCCTAATTCAGGACCTTTGACCAAGGATCTATTAAAATCAGGTAATTTTTGTTATCTAGCTGGTTTCAGAGGTGGTTTATTTTTTCAAACAATTTGAGTTCACTTCATTTTAAATCGGTAAAGTAAGAAGCTAATGTATATTTTGTCCTAAAATGTAATGATGTATTCAGTGATGCTAGATTTTGAGGTATTTGTGCTTATTCCTAGTGTTTTATTACTTGTAGTCATGTTCGGTGTTTATTTAATCATTGTTTGACTAAACCTAGAGAACGGCAAAAAAGAATCCATGCTCCAAATAGAGTACCAAAATTGTTACAGAAAAATTATTTTTGTAGGCTACCGCGACGTTAAACTAGTTGAAAGACCTAAATATGATCTCTCATCTCTGTTGGGAGAGGCCTCGGTTTTGGAGGACCCTATAACTTGCTCTTTTAAGCTAAAATCCATTTGTTGATAGGTGACTTCAGAAACCAACTTTGGAACGAACACATCGAAATGAGATCAAAACAACTCTGAACTTCACCAATAATTTGGGAATAACCAAAAAAAAAAACCGCTGTTGGCATCCACCTTTGAAGGTGTCAACAGAGACAAATCCATGGATGATTAACCTCAGAGATAGTGTCGAAAAGCATGTAGCACACGAATGGTGCCTAGCAAAGTGAGACATCGCAAAAATTTTACTTGGCTTTGCATTCTTGGATATGTAAAGGACCATTTTAGCCCGTGTTATATAGTGATTTTAGACATCAAACCCAAGGAGCAAGGGAAAAATAGTTTGTGTGATCTAAACAATGTCACCATAAAGAGTGTGCTTCTATGCAATATGAAAGGAGACCGATTAGATTGCGCAGATTATCATTGGTTGTCTTTGCTACTTTAATTTTCACCCTGATGTCAGATATTTGAGAATATGATATCTACCAACCAAACATGAAGAAGCTCAAGGAAGAACTAAGCCACTATGGTTGGCAGGGATTTACTTTTCATTGAAGCATTTTCTTACCAATTGTATAGAAGTCTTTGTTTTCAGTCTTCTTAGTAGCCATTGCACCTAGTATCGGTCGTTATCATAGGGGTGAGTATGCGTGAGTGTTGGACGTCTGCGTTGTACTGTGTAATATCAAAAAAAAAATCTCTATGCGTGGAGTACGGCAGATGTGACACCGTTGTTGGTCAATTTGGCGGATAGCCTACTGTAAATTCTCTTGGTCCATTGCCAGCACACGCGAGCCGCTGTGTTGCCGGCTGCTGGACTGCCACGCCCGCCACCGCCGTTGCCAGTTGTGCAAGTTGGGCTGCCATATGGGCGACCTCGAGTTCGCCCTCGCCCATCCACGATCCCTCGTGCGACACGGCTGTGGTCGAGAGAAGGAGGCAAGGAGATAAGGGCTACCGAGGGAATTGAGGGCGCAGAGGGTGGACGGAAGAGGGCGTCGAACCGCTATGGAGGAAGGAGAGACCAAGTGCACCGTGTGGCTGAGAAAGGGACTGAGAGAGGTGAGGTTTAAACCCTAAGTGCATGCGTGTATATATGTGTGCTTGGAGCTAGGCCTCTTGGGATTTTCTTGTTGTCGGAACTAGGCCTGTGTAGTTTAGGAGCCGGGCTTTATAGGATGCCCGCCACGATTAATCAATTTTCTTCGAGGCGGGCATAGCCTCGGTAAATAAAAATGCCCGCCGTTAATCTCGGCATTAACTGTGGCGGACAAATTAGAGCCCGCCTTCGTTAATCTCGCATTAATCTCAATTAAGTTTTGAGGGGTATCACGTAAAAATCATTTCTGTAGTAGTGATATAGTTGACATGTGTCTCACATGTCAAATTTCAACAAGAGTGCATGTGTGTCGTCACACACAATATATACACATATATATCATCCGAAGGGCTATGACAAATAACGAACTAGTGTAGACATGTTTGACTTTCAAAAGACAAGTGATTATTGAGTTTGGTATAATAAGCCAATGCTTTACGCATGCATGATTCTTGGGTCCTCGTTGTAGACTCGATCGTCGGCTGTGGTGACGGCGAGATATATGGTCTACCAAACACGTAGATAAAGGAGTCAAGGAGACACGTATATCAAGCATCGTCGCCACGCGCCTCGCCTTTCCGCTTGGCGTGCAGATATGCCCTACTATTCAAAATCGTCCGTACGGTACGTTTGAGCCACGCGTGCCTCGACCAGGTTAACTGGCAATTAGGATCGACTCTTTGCAGATGTCATTTGAAACGTCAAAAAGCCAAGTAGGTTAGTTCAATTTCTGGCATGGGGAACTGATGAAATGGATTTGCCAACAGCCAGGTAGTTAGCCATCGATCGGCTGAGCTGGTCCAATAAGGACGTTTCTTGCACGAGTCTCCAACGACGCCGCCCCAGCAGCCACATTGTCACATACTATACAGTACACCTACATCCTTCTTAACCTGTCACCAACACTAAACCAAATCGTATCATGCATCTCATTCCATATGTACGTATAATACAATATTATCTACCTCCATTTTGTATGTAGTAGCTAGAGTGTAGAGTCCACACGCACCTAATTTTAGCACCTAGAATGTAGCAATTAGCCATGGACCTAGCTATGTTATGTGTCTACGTTTGATTTTGTTTTGGATACGGCAGTAGCTATAGCTTTGCATGCATGCACGCATATTGCTCTTCAAACCCGTGACACGAAATAAAGCGCACTCTCAGCGACAAAGCAAAAGTTGTACACTGCTGCTGTTTCAGTTTGCAAGAGGGTAGAAGTTTCCCAGGCTCCTCGCTCCCAGCTGATGAGAAGAAGAACAGCTTGGGACAACTGACCTGAAGAATTTGTAGATGATGAACATGCTGTCGTGCTCGGTTTTCAAGAAAGGGAAAACTGACCTAACAGTACGTGTCGTCCTAGACGATGACCTATCCGTGTGCTCGATTTTCGTCCATGTCATTAAAACCAACCAACATGATGTGTGCTCGCCCTCGCTTTCTTCTCCTTGATCCTTGTTATTCTTTCTCCTGGTTGGAATTAATATAGGTTACTTCTCCACTCGATTATGTCATCCATTGAGACCTCGTTTTTGGATGTAAAAATTTCACATGATGAGAAGAACCCTGCATTCTGAGGTTATGTGTGGATGGTAGGATTACGAATGCACTATTCTTTCAGTAATAGTCGACATGTTCGTCCAAAGTGAAACATCTATGGCTACTTCATTAATATCAGACATGCATCTGTCGGTTCAATCTTTGAAATACTTTTTCATGACTCAAAGAGAGTTGGTAATCGTGTCAATTGAGTTTCATCCGGATGAAATACATTTCTTCTCTCTTTTCTTAAATACATTATCATGTCATCAAAAATGTCTACGTGGCAACCTAATTAATGCAAATGAAACTTTCATGACACTCCCACTGCGACTGCCCTTGTATGTAGCGGCGGAACTAGAAAAAAAAAAAGGCAGACGAGATGAGGTAAGCCATGGAGAAAGAATTTTCACTTGAAATAGTTACTGTTGCATGGCCCCTACTAGCTCCCCTGAGTATGGTGTACATGCATCTATGTGTTCATAATGTGAAGTATATATGTGCATACACTAGTGAACATCTATTTGATTGAACATCTTTAAACTGGAGATCGCGAAGGTCGTTTCACTAGGTCAAACTGGATTACTTACATGAAGTCTTGAAGAAACTAGGATTTGGCACATGACGGTGACCTTAAGTATCTACCCTCCTATACAAAAAAAGTCCGTTTGTTGCTATTGTTAATGGTTCAAGAGGTGAATAGTTTGATCATGGGAGGAGTTTAAGGCAGGGCAATCCCCTATTGCCTTTACTATTTGTTCTGGCAATTGACCACTATAGATGCTCTTTGATAGAGTCGTCAAGCTCGGCATGCTACAACCAATTGAACACATATTGGTGGATCTAAGGGTGAGCCTATATGCTGAATTTGGCACTCTTCATGGCTAAATGGTATACTTATTGGCTTTGAGAAAGAACCAAAGGGACTTACAGTGCAGGATCGGTTTACCTAGTGCACTTTAATATCTAGTATCCCATTTCAACTCCAAATCCATATGGAGGGCACATTCTGGCAGGAAATACTAGTTCATTGCATGGTTGATAAAATGTGATGAACATGCAAAGATCCTATTAGAAGACAATTTAGTACAAAGGGATTGGCAACGCAATTCAATATTTCTAAAATGTGATGAACATCTATAGACAACGATGCATCTTTGCGTCCTTTACCCTTTAATACTTCAACACTATGATTACTTGTCAGAAATTGGCCAGCAGATTGTATAAGGCTACCATCACCATGTGGAGATAGTGCAACAATGGTGGGAGGGATCACTATAGGGGCAATAGGCTTTGTAGCAAAGAACGATGGCAACAGTTCTCATGTACACGACATGAAATATATGGAATGAGCGAAATAGATGAACTTTCGTAGAAACTAGTGAAATCGCCTTTTGCAAGAAGTACTGGTATTAATGAAGGAGGAGCTAGGGCTTATGAAGCAAGCCTCATGGATCCCAAATGTCCCCTACTGTTTTTTTTTTCTTTTTTGTATTGTGTTTATGTCCCTTTTATTCATGTAATTTTCTTATGTAAACTTTGACTTGTTTCTACTTATACAATATGACAAAGCTTCTGCTACTGTTTTTTTTTCAAAAATAAATATAGGTGCAATATAAACTTCGACAGTAATTTTGTAGCATTATATGTTAATAGAATGGTACACCTATTTTGAACATAATAGAATGGTACATTACCGAAATGTTCTTTTTTCATATTACTTCTCAAAAAAAAAAAATCACTTTAAGATGCCTTTCATTGTGTTAAAAAATGTTAACACATTAATTCTGAATCATATTGATGGCCAAAACTCAACAAGTTTGGCAAGTGAGATACAAAATGGTTTGTGATTGACATTGACCAACCATTTGACTTTAGTGCGCTCAAGTTGTTCCCAACCCAACAAGTATCTAATCTCCCAAAAAAACAAATATCTGCCCAAACACTTTACCACACATCGAAACAATAAAAGAAATAGAAAGTGGACAGCTTAAATCAGGCAAAGTTGTTTTTCCAGAGATGTGGATCCAAAGATAAAGTTAAGAATAAGAGAGCGCGAGGAGAGAATGTACTTATTCGACTTTATTATAAAATTAATCCTAATGAGTGGGCATGGGCATGTGAGCCAAAAAAACAAGAATGGAATGTTATTGTTAATCACCGCGGTAAGCCGACCACAGCAAGCTCATCAGCCACTTCGCTTTTACAGTGAATCCGGTGAGTAAGCCGGCACTGTCAGCAGTCCAAAACCAACCCGGATTAGATTACACTTGGCGTGCACAGGGAACTAACCAACGGTACAGAGTACAGTTGCCACGGAACAGTAATCTGACGCCGACGAGGTTGCATCAGACTGGTACTCTGTAGTTTTCCATCCCGGCCGCCACAGATTCGCATCCACAGGAAGCAACCAACCATGATCCTCTCGCCACATGCATCCCTCCCCTGACAGCGCAATCTTGTCCTGCTCCTGACACTCACACTCCACCTGCACCTGCCGGGACAACATCCATCAATTCGTTCGTTCGTTAAAAATTTTACCGACGCTAGCTAATCATCATCTTCAATCCTACCCACTAATAACGAGATCGTAGCTAATCAGTCACCTCCCTCTCGACGGATGGAGATGGACGCATGCCGCGGCGACGAAGTGAGCTGAGCTGAGGTGAGAGCAGTTGAGGTGGTGAGTGCCAGAGCAGAGCTTCCCACGCGGGCAGCAGCCAGAGCCACCAAATCCACCACCTGTCCCACGGCGGCTAGCTGCCTTACCATGTCCTCCCGCCTGCCGCTCCCCCCCTCCTCCCCCTCTCCCCACACGCCTCCCATGCCGCCGCCGCGCCGGCTCCACCTCCATGCCTTCCTCTTCCAGCTGCCCGTCTTCTTGCTGCTGCTCGCGACGCGGGGGCCCGGCGGCGCGGCGTCGGCGTCCGCGCTGTCCACGTTCGCGCTGGCCACGGCGGACGACACCACCATAGTGTGCGCGCTGCTTCCGTCCGCGACGTCGCCGCTTCTGGTCGACCTCAACTGCACGGTGGCCGGCGGCGACCACGCGCGCCAGGAGACGTACCCGTCGTCGCACCCGTTCGCCGCGCTCGCCGGCGGCGAGGACTTCCTCTGCGCCGTGGGGCCATCCGGCGAGCGCCCCGGCGACGTCGACATGCGCTGGTGGGACCTGTCCGCGGCCGCCGAGCGCTCGACCGTCGGCGGTGACGGCAGCAGGTCTAAGCGGGTCTACATGGGCCCGCCGCTCCAGGCGCTGGCCTCGGGGAGTACAAAGTCTGCGGGGTGCTCGACAGCGGTGAGCTCCACTGCTGGCGCTGGCGCGGCCTCAACATCTCCCGGGACCTCCGCTTCGTCGCCGCCGCCGTCGGCGACGGGCTTCGTCTGCGGGATACTCAGAGCCACGCCGGCCTCCATCCGCTGCTTCGGGAACGACACTGCGGCGGACGTCGTCGCCGGCGCGCCGAGAGACGGAGCTTCGACGTCGTGGCGGCGTGCGGGCGCCGCGCGTGCGCGCTGTCCACGACCGGGGCGCTCACGTGCTGGGGCCGCGACCCGCCGCGGGTCGACGACGCGGCCGCCGGGTACGCGGCGCTGGCATTGGGGAGGACGGCGTCTGCGGCCTGCGCACCAATTTCACCATCCTCTGCTTCGGCGACGGCGTGGCCCACCCGCCGGACGGCCTCGCGCGCGCCCAGTTCCTCGACGTCCGCGCGCACGGTAAGGCCTTCTGCGGCGTGCTCATGGCCAACTACTCCCTCGTCTGCTGGGGCGGCGCCGACTTCAACGCCACCAACCGCCTCGTCTTCGGCCGCGTCATGCCGGGCCCCTGCGTGCCCATGTCCTCGTGCAAATGCGGCGTCCTGCCGGGCTCCGCCAACCTCTGCGAAGAGGGCCGCTGCGTCTGCGTCGACTGCGCGTTCGAGCTCAACGTTGCCACGCCCAACGCGTCGGTGCTCCCAGGCAGCAAGGGCGGCAAGAACGGCAGGAGGGCCATGTGGATTGCCGTCGCGGCGGCGGCCGGTGCTTTCCTCGTGTTCTTCGTGGCATTGCAGCTCGCGCTGGTCCTGTGGTGTCGCCGGCGCCGGCGCAAGCGCCGCGGGAACGAGCAGGATGCCTCCGGCGGCGCGCAGCAGTCGCTGATGCCGCCGAGGCTCGGGTCCAGCAGGAGCAGGGGGGCCTGGCAGCGTGGTGGAGCACTTCACGCTGGACATGCTCCACGCCGCGACGGACGGGTTCTCCGACGACACCCGGATCGGGACGGGGAGCTTCGGGTCCGTGTACCGCGGCACCCTCCCCGACGGGCGCGAGGTGGCGATCAAGCGCGCCGAGGACTCGGCCAAGGCGTCGAGCTCGGCGGCGGCGCGCCCGGCGCGGCGCCGCGACCGCGAGACGGCGTTCAACTCGGAGCTGACGGCGCTGGCGCGTGCCAACCACAAGAACATCGTGTGCCTGCTGGGCTGCTGCGCCGACTCCGGCGAGCGCGTGCTGGTGTACGAGTTCATGGCGAACGGCACGCTGCACGACCAGCTGCACAGCCGGAGCCCCATGGCGTCGGCCGTCTCGTCGTGGCGCGGCCGCCTCACCATCGCGCTGGGCGCGGCGCGGGGCATCGAGTACATGCACGTCTACGCCGTGCCGCCCATCATCCACCGCGACGTCAAGTCCGCCAACATCCTCCTGGACGACGCGTGGACGGCCAAGATCGCCGACTTCGGCCTCTCCTCCGTGCTCGACCCCAACGCCGGCGCCTGCAGCGGCGGCTCGCCGCAGCAGCAGCAGGCGCCGCTCTACACGGGGGGGCACGGTGGGGTACATGGACCCCGAGTACTACCGTCTGCAGCACCTGACGGACAAGAGCGACGTGTATAGCTTCGGCGTGGTTCTCCTGGAGCTCATGTCCGGCTGCCGCGTCGTGCAGCGCTACGCCGAGAGCGTGACGCCCAAGAACGTGGTGGAGTTCGCGGTGCCGCACATCCTCGCCGACGACGTCGCGCGGGTGCTGAACCCGCGCCTCCCGGCGCCCACGCCGGAGGAGGCCGAGGCGCTGGCCTACGTGGGCTACCTCGCCGCCGACTGCGTCGGCCCCGTGGCTGCGACCGCCCGTCCATGACCGAGGTCGTCGACGCCCTGGAGCGCGCCCTCGCTGCCTGTGGGGCGGCGCCGCTCTCACGCGCCGGCACCGGCCGCCGCAACCAAGCCGTGCTCTCCCGCTCCGGCACCGACCAGTTCGACCTCACCGACACCGACTAGCCGTCCATTGCTGCTGTGCTGCTGACGAAACGGAGCCATTCGCATTGCGTCATCCGCCACTTCCTTCCACGGACCATGGTGCGCGGGTGCTTGCCAACATCAAACCGTCGCCATTGGGGACACCCCTGTCGTCACTGGGCCATGGTTTTCCGTTGAAAAAGGCGCTGGATCAATGGAGAGATCAGAAGGCAACCGACGCCGACATCGATCTCTGATGCCGCCGCCGCCGCTGCTGCGTGATCAACGGTTTGATTTCTTGGTGAGATCGATAAGCTCCTTTGGATTGACTTGCGAACAACCCCACAGCGACTGCGACAGGGCAGCCGATCAACACATGGCCGGGCGTCGTGCAGGTGAAACGATTGACCAGACCAGCACGACGGAAAATGATGCATTCATTCTTTTTCTTTCTCACTCACCACTTTTTCTTTTTCTTGATTGCTGTATTCGTTGTATACTGTATCTTTTGCTTTCGGCTTTTCCTGTTGGAAGGTTTCCATATTCTTTCAATTAGTGTGCATAGATAGATCAGTGACAAAGATTGAGAAGAAAAGGATCAAGATTTACATACAATTTTCTAGTGAGGATTGTTCTTAGGACCTGCTGCTCATGTGTATTATTCATCGATATTTTTTCCACCATCCTGTTGCAACGCCAACAACGGGAGCTATAGAAAAATAATAAAAATAAATTGCTGAGACCTGCTCTGGTGGTTGAGTGCTTGGATCTGGGTGTTTCAAGTGATGCAGGGATGTTTCAAGTGAATCAATCATTACCTCGTGGAAAGATTTAGTTTCAGAAGGTTTTTTTTTTTTTTTTTTTTGACAACATTAGTTTCAGAAGTTGACATGGTCCGTTGTTGTGTGCATTGCTGAGGTCAAAAGAATCAAAAGGAGAACTTTTTTTCCTGCAGAGCTGCCTCATCTCTTTCTCGCTTTTCTCCAGAGCGTTTTCACTTGGGCAGATCTGAAGTTGTTAAGCTCCTTTTGTCTGTCTGCTAACTGCGTTGCTTGCATGCCTGCATCCATCTCCTTTTGGCCATGCATGCACATGAAGGGCTGTTCTGTTCCTTTTGGAACATGGCATCAGGTAGGGAGTAGGTAGAATTTAGAAGGAAGGATCCTTTGGTGTTCTTTTATAGCCGGCCTCCTTCTATAGAATAACTAGGGTCCTAGAATCATGGGTGTGGAAGGTGTGGTCGGATGGACTATCTTACTAGTAACTAGAGTCTCTACATATGCGGATTGTAATGAAACATGTCAATAGTTACTATTTTATTTATAAGGCGCTCTGGAAAAGATTCCTAAAAAAACTTAAAGAAGAAAACACCCAACAACCAATAGCTAGACTACAATCATCATCGATAATGATAACCATTAGGCATAAAATGCTTCTAAGGAATTGTCCATATTTGTCACTAATAAACATAATGTAGAGTGAACATGTAGATTGCATCAAGTTACTCGAATATGATATTGTAGTAGATAATCTAAGTAACAATTCAAATTTGCATCTAAACTACCTACTCCACTGCTATTTAAATAAATTGAAACATTTTCTCAAATTTAATTTTAAATGTATTATGGAAAAAATATTAAATAACCATACAATATCTCAACATATATTTCTAAATATCTCTTTTTTTTTGACCTATTTCTAAATATCTTTTGTACCATTTTCAGGTCCTCTTGAACGTAAAAATTTATAAAGGTAGGAAAAAACATAGAAATATAATGTAGTATAAAGTTAAAAACAACATGACTCTTAAATGAGAGGAATGTTTAATCTTGTCGTTTGCATTATAGGAAGAAGAAGAGAGTAAGGAAGATGCATTGTTTTGAGTTTGACTAGATGTTTTATTTCCTATAAAATGTACATGGTCAATTGACTTTCTATATCAAATGAATCCCTTCTAAACGAATGAAAGACTTTGAAATTGCAAAAAGTCATTTTTGGAACAAAATGCTTGTTATCTAAAGGTCTTGTTTGCTTAAACTTATCACCATGGTATAATGTTTTTCTCTCATAAAACAAATCAGCGAGTAGTACTTTTTCGACCCTAGCTTTTCATCAAAAGTAAATCCTAAGTCCACTATATTTCAAGAAAAAAGGTAGTATAAAGATGTTAGTATTTGATATTTTGATTAGAAAACTATAGTATTGGGTAATTGTAATTGCCTATTTTGAACATGAACACTAAGATATGTATACCAAATTTTTGGTAGTAGATTCAATAGCGAGAGCACCAGAATATCTACTTTGCCACTTTGTAAAAAACTAAGAATACGATCTAGGACTGATCTTGAATCGTCTTAATATAAAAAAAGTAAATGAGAGTTTTGAATAAAAAGTATGAGAAGCTTCACATAAGTGGAGAGATGGTATAAGAATAATGAGAAGCTAAGCACAATTAAATCGTATTATAAGATGGCCTCCTATTTTTTGCTTAAAATATCTCTGTTTGATGTAAGTCTCGACAAGCCTAGAGGTGTGTTTAGATGCCCAAACTTTGGGCAAAATTTTGGAGGCATGTCACATCGGAGACTGTAGAAGACGTTTCGTTTGTTTGTGATAAATATTATTCTACCATGGCGTAACTAGGGCTTAAAAAGAATCGCTCTTAAAAAATTACATCTAAAAAGCGTATAATTAGTTATTTTTTTTACCTATATTTCATACGCCGGACATGTGTCTTTTGGTGCATCAAATTGGGTTGATTGGCCTTCTTCTAGAGTAATGGCCAGGACAGTATTGAGTAGGCCACACCCTGGATATGTGTGTGTTTGAATCAGCTTGTTCTGTAAAGACGAGTTCGATAATTAATCCTTCAATTCCTCATAGTACCTGTGTGTGTAAATGTGGCCAGTAGGGAGACAGGATGACGCAAGGAACAAAGCAGCAGTCAATAGTCCGTTGAGGACTGTGAATTGACCAAAAGCAACGACACGGCAGACTCGGGTGCCCGGAGACGTCGAGGCACGCGAGGACAGCCAGAAGCCGCCCGCCGGCCGCAAGAGGTGGTGGGTGGGGTGGGGACGTCAGATAGCGTAGCAAAGGTTGTGTGTACTGTGTGGTGATGATTCGCCTCGCCGCCGCCGGGCGATTGTCATCGGCGGCACGGCTTTGCATTGCATTGCATGCGTTGACCGCTGTGGGCGCTGGCTCTGCGTGTCAAGACTGGTCCAAAGGGACAGCAGCAACAGCCTTGGACCAGCCCCGGCCGTTGGACCATTCAACGGGCGGGGCGCGCGCATGCTTGGGTTGACGGAGACGGCTCCAAGGCTCCGGCGGCGTCGGATCCATCATCGCCCGCCACGGCGGCGCGCCGGGGGCATTTAGTTTGACGACGCGTTAATCTGCCTAGCCGGGCGCCGTGATCGCGAGAGCGAGCGCGAGGGGGAACAAGACGGAAAGTCTTCGTCGTCGTTCGTTGTCAGCGCGTGGTCTGCCATCTCCATCTGCGGCGCATGCGTGTGTGGGTGGTGCGCGTCACTGCATCAGCCCGTGGCCGCTTTGTCTTGTTGCGGCCAGGCCGGCGTGGGGCTGCGGGGCACCGCCGAGGGTGTGGGTGACGCGTGGGGTCCACAGGGGACAAGGTGGTCTTTGCGCCGTGACGACGTGGCACCGCAGTACGAGGACGGCCGTTTCCAGACCTGGCACGACGGCCCCGAATAGTAAATCTTTTCTAAGGTCTTGTTTAGATGGCTAAAATTTCTAACCCAACTTCTAAATTTTTTCACACTCTCTCTATCACATCACATTAAATACACCAAAAGCGTATGTTCGTAGTATAAAATGTAGGTAAAAAAAATAACTAATTACACAGTTTAGATGTACATTCTGGAGGCGATTCTTTTTGGCCTGGTTATTCCATGGTAGGATAATATTTACCACAAAACAAACGAAACGTCTTTATAGTGTCTTTCTGAAATTTTAACAGTGCTTTTGCAAATTTTCTTGCGACATCTAAACAAGGCCTAAGTTTGACGAAAATGTCATTTAAAAATTATTAATATTTTTGACACAAAAATATTCTATTAAAATATAGGTCCTAATGAGGCTAATCACACCTTTTGCTTAGTATCATAAATATTGACATCTTTTTCTTTTATTTATAAATTTCTTTAAACAACAATCTTTTATAAATTTTTTATTCGAATCAAAATGGTTTCATTCGCTACTAACTTTTTTGACACAAAACCAGCTCATATATATTAATATAAAGCGGCGGTCTTACATAAAGGCCCCCGGAAAAGGAGCAAATTACGAAAAGATCCCCTAGATGCGAAGTCTAGAATCCATCCGTGAGCGGCTTTCATGCGGCGGTGCTGCCAAGCAAAGATCCCGAGGGCGCGAAGTTGCGGTGGTGCGGAAGGGCTTCACGAGCCGGGAAGCTTGGGTGGTCGGCGACATCATCTCGTCGGAGCATCACCGACGCCCAAAGATAAAGGAGAAACCGGCGTCGGCGGGTAAAGGGTTGATGTCGGCGAAACGTTGGGAGGCTCATTTGCTTTCGGCGGTGGCGCGGGCTCTTTAGATGGATAGATCAAGCCTAGACAAGCTGCTTTGAGGACGGGCGTAGGTGGGAACGAAGGGAGGAGGGGAAAGCGCGGTGAGCGGGGGGAAACCGGATCTCGGATGAGGAGGGGCGAGGCGAAGTGGGAAAGGCGTAATCGAGATCCCGCGATGGAATAGGAGAAGGGAGCTTTATTTAATCGTACCTTGGCAACAAACGGGTCGGGCGACGGGTAGCCGAGGACGGCGACGATGGCGACGGCGGCGGCGCGGCCATGGATGGACAAACCATAGAGGGACATAGCCATATAGGCACACTAAACGGCAAAACTAGCTAAACTACTAACGATCTACGAGGCGGGGGGGTCCCCGCCCTTTTCGCCGCGGCGAACGCCGCCGGGGAGGGAGAGGGAGGGGCCCAAGCGGGGAGGCGGCGGGCCGAGGGAGGCGAGGTGCCTTCGAGACGAAGCCTCCCCTGGTGATCCTTGTTCTTTTAGAGTTTGGTTTCTCTTTCTTTCGTTGACCTTTCGCTACTAACTTTGAATGAGACAACTTGGGGAAGTGCATGCGGGCATTGGCGCGTCGCCGTCGGCGATGGGATATCCCGCACCGTTGTTAGCGAACAAACGCAAACGGTAGGACTCAAAATGGCAACGGGTACCAAACCCGAAAGTACCAGACGGGTTTTACCCGATAAAAGATGCGGGTATGGAATGATTTTTCTACCCGCTGGTGCGTTATTGGAAGAAATCTTCTACCCATCTGCACGCTGGTGCAGGTGCGGGTGTATGCTACCCATACCCGTCTACCCGTGCGGTAATAAATACCGCATATATCACTAACAATCATAATAAATTTGGCCCATATAACACTAGAATTTGAGCCAATTCAACTAAAAGTCTACATATATAACACTAGTATTATTGCTAATTGATGTTAGATTTGCTTTTGTGCACATATATTGACCTAATATTTATTAAATATTTGAATTTATAGAGCATTTCATATGTCATACTTTTCGGGTATGTTCGCGGTGCAGGTTACCCGTCGGGTAGAATTTACCCGCGAATACGGGTATGGAATGACTTTGCTACCGCGCATGCGGATACGGGTAACCCGATGGGTAAGATTTAGTCCCGGCGGGTGCGGGTGCGGGTTGGGCACTACCCGCCGGGTATTTATCCGTTGCCATCTTGAAGTAGGACTCCGCAGATCGATCCATTGGCGTCGACCTACTCCTCCGCTGGATCCGCCGACGTACACTACAGGTCGACTAGTCTAATCGCTAATCGTCGCTGCCGAGCTGGCGCCGACCGACCGACCGTCGTCTTCGTGCGCCTGCCGCCCCGCATCCGCATGCCACTGCATACGCACGCTCGTCTGTGCCGCCTTGTCCGTTGTCTCATTGCAACATGGGACCATGCCATACATGTGGGCGACCGCAGCCGCTGCCTCTTCCATACATGTGGCATGTGGGTGGGTACGCACGCGCCTACAGTATGCGTTGCTGCCGTGGTCTGACGACAACTGGTGAGAAGGTCGCACCCTACGGCCGTGTGCTGAAAACAGGTGGAATTAGCGTGCACTGGAAACAGGTGACTAATTCCACGTGCAACGAAAAAATATATAAAATCCTAAATTTACACTGGTAAGCGAGCAGTAGGCTTCAGATCCGTGCCTCTTTCTTGAGGGGATGAATCTCCTCCTTGATTTCGCATTCTGCTGAAGCTTGGAGTAATTTCTGCCTTGGTACAAACAAACACGGGCGGAGAGTTGAACGGCGCGACCCTGCCCCTGCCGTCGATGCACGGCGATGTGCCGCCCAGCGAGCGAGCCGCACAACTCGCTCAGTGACTGCCAAAGGTCCGTTCAGTGGTGGCGCCAGTGCCAGCACGGTGCGGTTGCTGGGCGCCTGGAACGGCGACCCCGGGATGCCGTCCACTAGTCCGTGGTCGCCGCCGCGGGCTCAACTGATCCGTCACGAGGGCGTTCCACGCAGCACTTCTGCAGACCATATATATACGACGGACGAGTCCATTCGGTTCAGATGAAAACGACCGACCGGACAGTGGGCCTTTCTACGTTGCTGGCGTAGAAAACAGCACAGACCGGGGGAGCGAGCGAGAGTAGAATTACGGTACATCTGTGAATCGTCGAATTGAATGACGGTTAGTTACTCGAAGAATCGAAATGGTGTGGATTCAGAAATCCTTATATAGAACAGTACTGTAATGATCAGTGATATATCCCATGCCCCCGCCTTGTCGGCCAAATTACTCCGTCAGTGATTCTTCCGATCCATGCCGTTAAAAAGACACTAGAGAAAGGAAAAGTGTTGCAAATTTTACAATGTAGCTATGATTCGTTATTAGTATGTGTGCCATGCTAAGACAACAGTAGAAGAAGCTCAGCTTCGGATTCGAATCCAAAACATATGATTTAATTTCTTCATTATTCTAGTTTTGAGAAAAAAGATTTTCTGCTTTACTGATAGCAACACGTACAGCGGTTCAGACAGGATTGAAGCCTACTCCCTTCGTCCCCTGAAAGTGTCGATTTCTTGTTTAACCGCTTAGTGTCTTATTCAAAAAATTTATATAAATATTATTTATTTTGTTATGAATTATTTTATTGTTAAAAGAAACTTTGATGATGATTTATTTATTTTATTATTTATTTAAAATTATTGAACAAGACGAGTGGTTAAACACAAAGTCTAAAAAAAGACTAAAAACGACATTTTCAAAGGAACGGAGGTCTAGATGCGCCGACTTTTGCCCCCTTCTAACTTGTGATGTGATGAGGATGATGTCGGGGAATCCCTGGATCCATCCAAGCCATGCAAGGACAATTGATCACAACCGATCATGGGCTGTCACAAACCGGATCGATTTGGGCGGAAGTGACACGTCGACGATGATCTTGACGGCGGCGGCGGCAATCGTGGGGTTGCCGGAGGGGGTCAAGCGCGCGTGGCAATCGGGGTTGCCGGGTGCTGGTTGTGGCAGCAATCGGGGTTGCCAGGCGCAGCGGCAATCAGGGTTGCCGGGGCTGTTGAGGAAGAGGAAGAAGAGGAGGAAGACGGCGAGGGCGGCGGCCGCCTGGGGCGGCGTGGGTAGCGGCGTGGCTATGGTGGCGGCGGCGGGGCGGCGGCGCGACGCAAGGGAGACTTGCATGAGCTGTAGATCTCTCTTTATTTCCTAATCTATTTCTATCTTACCCCTAAATAATATTACTTAACGAGGAAGCAAAACGACGCGATAACAGTAGGGTGGCGGGCGGGCGCGGCGGCGGGTCGCCGCGCGGGCTCCCCACTCTGGGCTGCTAGTGAAGGGTCGAGATGGTAGACTAGAGGGAGGGTGAATAGTCCTATCTAAAACTAATCGCACCGGCTAACCGAAACTTATGAATTAAACTTATCGGTCTATCCAAGACTTCACCCCTCTATCTATAACTCTAAATCACCTCACAAAAGATCCAACACAAGATAAATGAGGTGACTAGCTTGAGCTCCTAACCAATTCTATTGCAAGGTCACACAAACCTATGCACTAGTATTTCAATCAATGGTGAGCTCCTACACAATTCTAATGAGCAAAAGCACAAAGCCTACCTAAGCTCACTAGATGCACCAAAGACAAGATGACACACGCCTAACCCAAAGGCTCAATTACTTAGCTATACAAACTAAGTAAAGCAACTAAACAAGCTACACAAGCAAATAGAGGCTGCTACACTACTCAAGCACAAGCACAATGTATATATGAATGTAAGAGCAAAGCTTGAGAGTGAGAATGCAAACCACCGCGAAGAGTGGGCACAAGATGACACCGGTGATTTTTTACCGAGGTCTCGGGAAGCTTGCCAACTTCCCCCTACTCCTCGTTGTGTCGACCGACACCTTGGTGGTTCTACGGTTTGGTGATTCACCCACTTGATGATTAGCAAGCTTAATGGTCGGTGCCAAATCCCACGGTGGGAGCTCGCAACAATCACTCACAAGATGGGAATCCTCAAGCCAATCCCTCAGAGGGCACCGCGAGAACCCACACCCAAGTGTGGTAGCTCAATGACACGCTCCACTAGAGTTGCTCTTCACGATCCCTGCGAGGTGAGCACGAACCTCTCACAAATCCTCCTTCAGAGCACCGCACAAGCTTCCTTGCGTGCTTCAACGAAGTCTCTTGCCACCGAGCCGTCTAGGAGGTGGCAACCTCCAAGAGAAACAAGCACACCCGCTTGCAACACGATCACCTAGTGCCACGAATGCGTCTCTCAACGCCAATGCACTAGAATCACTCCTCACTTTGATTTGGATGAACACTATCAATCACAAGAGAGTAGGAGGGCTCTCTAGCACCACAACACAAGCTACCAAGGCCCAAGTGTGCTCAGCAATCGGCCAAGCCTGAACAAGAGGCTATTTATAAGCCTCCCTCGAAAACTAGCCGTTGGGGGGTTGAAAACGGTCACTTTTACATGCGCCGGACGCATCCTACGCTCAGCGGCCGGACACTCCGTCGCAGCAAACCGCGCTGAAACGCTCCAGCAACAAGCGCCGGACGCGTCCTACGCTATGCGTCGGACGCGTCCTACGCACCCCCGGACGCCAGTCCCGAGAGTGCAAAACCGACCGATCCACCGGACGCCAAACAAGCGCCGGACGCGTCCCTACGCTCCTTCTTTAGCAGGACCTTCGCCCGATAAAACGGCGATATCTCCTTCATCCGAACTCCGTTTTCGATGATCTTAGACTCTATGGAAAGCTTACTCAGAGGGCTACACAACCCACATGGTTACTTGATCCAAAGCACCATGGATCAAAGCAGTGTTCCACTCCAACAGCAGTCCTAGAGTCCGAGAAACACCGAAACAACATCTCCTTTGCAAATGTGCCAACACCACCAAGTGTACATGACCATGTGTATGTGTGTTAGCATTTTCACAATCATTTTCAAAGGATTTTCTCTTGCTCTTACCACGCCATTCGATCTTAACACATCGCAAAGTTAGATCGCACAAGTGGCACTAGATGACCGATATGCAAACAAGTTTGCCCCTCTTGATAGTACGACCATCTATTCTAAACCCGGTCATAAACTTCTCTAAGCTCCTCATGACCGGCGAAATAAAATGCCCTATAGGTTATACCTTTGCCTTGCGTATTTCCATTCCGCTCCATCTCCAAGTGTCGATGCAACACATGCACCAACACGATCAAGAATGATATGAACCATTTCATATCATCACATGACCTCCTTGGTCCATCGATCTTGATCTCACTTACTCTTCACCGTTGCATCGGTCCGTCGGCGCCAAGTCTTGCCCAAGCTTCACCGCCTTGCGGTCCATCACTTCACTGCGTCGACTTGCCCTTCACACTTGCAACCGGTCCATCAAGCCAAGCCTTGTCTTGATCTTCACCACCTTGGTCATATGACTCCATGTCATGTTTCATATGCAATAAGCTCCTTCATTGCATCATCTCATGTGAACTAATCTCCTGTGTATTATCTCAATCACACATATTAGTCCACCTAATGTTGACACTCAATTACCAAAAACCACAAGGGACCTTTCAGCTGGGCCGGCCTTTTAGGGCTTTGATAGGTCCTTTTGGGCCCCCTCTTTGACGGCACGTGACATCTCCCCACCGTTCAACGGCCAGGCGGCGCATCCACGCGTCGCCCAATCCACCCGCTAGGGGTGAAGGTGAAGCCGAGCTGGGAAGACGTGTCGTTACGGCCATAGCTTTGCTGGAGTTGGCCCATCTTCTCGTTGAAGTCGTTGATGAAGGTGGCGTCGTCGTTGAAGCTAATGTCGAAAACTCGGGTTGCCGGGCAGACGCCGAAACTTGTAGCTGAATAGATGGTGCGCGAATAGCCTAGTCGTCGGGGTGGACGCCAGGTATGTTGAGCGGCGCCCCATCGCCCCATCCGGTGCTCTCACCTGGAGCTTAGTTCTGGCGATGCCATGAAGCTTGTCGTCGGTCGGTGTAGCTAGTTGAGGAAGGATGAGAGCCTCCGGATCTTGCCGAGCCGGACGGGGTGGAGATCGATGTGGGTGGCATGTACCGGCGTCGCCGTCGGTGAAGCTCGCAAAGTCGAAGCTTCTTCGAGACCTCATAGTAGGCAGGAGCGTCGAAGATCGAGCGGAGTTGAATCGCCGTTTATTGTGCGGGCGCCTCCCACCGTAGTGCGTCCCGTTGCTTAGCATGATTCCCCGTTGGCGAACTTCAAGGCTGATGTAGTCATTCGTGGCTTGTCCCATGTCGAGGCGTGAATGAAGTTGATCATGTCGTCGCCCTATCGAGGTTGCACGAGGTCGCCGGTGGTGTCGCCATTGCTCTGCAACTTGAAGCCGCAAGGAAGACATCGTGTGGGGGGTGTACCAGTCCTCCAGTGGCGCCGGGCTTGGCATGCCGATGAACCGAAGAAGTACCGCTATTGTGAGGTGGATAGCGGCATACCTCATGTCTTTGGTAGAGCTGATGTTCCGTTGTCGAGTCTTGATGGGGCGCCTTCGCAGCGGAGCCGGCTCGTGTTATCCGAATCTCGACCTGGCCGGGAGTGGGGTGCCTATGCTGTACTCACCGGGGTTGAAGCTACAATAGGAGTTGTAGCTTGCTTGTCGACGTTGGCGTGCGTTCCCTCGATGAGTTGAAGACTGTCGTCGATGGAGCCAAAGTCATCGATGGTGGCGCTCTTGGGAGGGGCGTCATTGCCGTTGGTGGCGCGCAAGGTAGCATCATCGTCGTTGGCGATGTCGTTGTCGTCGGTGATGTCATGGTTGGTGATGACGACGTCGGACGTTGTCGTTGCGTCATGGGTGGTAGAGGTAGAAGCTCAATGTTGATTGAGATGGACTTGCCTGGTGACTTTGGAGCGTGTGATGTTATGGTTCGGCAAAGTTGTTGCCGTCGTTGATGTTCATGGTGCCGGTGTTGTCCAGGATGTCGATCGCCGACGCCGTTGTGTCACCCATAGTGACGTTCGTGTTCCTGATGTTCCCGATGTCGAGATGATGTTGCTAGTGTTGCGTGAACTTATCCGGACCGTTCTTTGGAGCCTCACAACGTTGGCCTAATTGGGTAGGCTTTTCGTTGAGCGGCTGGTGGACGTCGGTGGTGGCCTCCTGATCTGATCCGATCTGAACTGCTAACGCGGGAGCGTCCTTCGGGTTGACATGCCTAGTGCTTGCCGTGGAGGGGATGACTTCGGTGGCACCCCAGGAAGCACCATTGTCGCCGGTGGCGCCCGTGGTAGGAGCGTCGTCGAGGAGGTCGTCCAACGGCATGACCGCGAACATGTCGACGAGGTTGGTGTCGCTCGTAGCGGTGCCGTTGTTGTCGTCGTTGAGGAGGTAGTAGTTGTTCCCGAGGATGGCGAAGTTCACCATTGTGCTTCATGCGACGTAGGTGGCCGGAGAGGATGGCAAAGTGCTCGACGGAAGGATGGAGTCGTGCCCGTGATGTTGTTGGAGATCGCAGCCTTGTCGGAGTTGTCCTCGAATCTGAGGCGCGGGATTGCCTCCATGATCATCTCCGGGTAGGACGGCAAATGAAGGGCCATTGAATCTTGATGGTGGTCGGAAGTACCAGCCACAAACCGGATCGATTTGAGCCAGGAGAAGTGACACGTCGACGACGATCTTGACGGCGGCGGCGGCAATTAGGGGTTGCGGAGGAGGGGGTCAGCGCGCGCGCGGAACCGGGGGTGCTTGGTGTCTTTGGTTGTGGCGGCAATCGGGGTTGCCAAAGCTGGCGGCAATCGTGGGGCCGGGCTGTTGAGGAAGAGGAAGAAGAGGAGGAAGACGGCGAGGCGGCGGCGGCGCCGTGTGGTGGCGCGGTAGCGGCGTGGCTATGGCGCGCCCGCGCGGCGTGGGAGAGGGAGAGAGGAGAGAGGGCCTAGGGCCGGAGAGCTGAAGCTGTTGGGAGTTACCCCTTTATTTTTCTTCTTAAGATTCAACCGATTACATCTCTCTTGTATTTATAGTCCCGGGAAGACTTACATGAGAAGTAGATCTCTTTTATTTTCTAATCTATTTCTATCTTACCCCTAAATAATATTACTTAACGAGGAAGCAAACGACGCGATGACGGTAGGTGGCAGCGGGCGGCGGTGGCCGTGGCCGCCAGCTGGGGCGGCCTTTTTAGGGCTTTGACAGTCCTTTTGGGCCCCCTCTTGACTGCAAGACGTGACATGGGACTTTTTTCCGGAGCCCTGTACGTTTGCTTATCAAATAGTTTTATACTTTTATATAGTTTATATACTAGCATGTATAGCAACTTATATTATGTTTTAAAGTCACTATAACATCGATAAATCTTAGAATAAATCTATAAAAATGAAAGCATTTGTACCAACTTGTTGACTTGAATCTGGTTGAGCAGGTTTAAATATGACTATATAACACAAATCGGAAAAATGATAGCATATGTTAATAAATTTATCAATCGTTAAATATATAGAAAAACCAAAAAAGTGCAGATAGATATCTAGATACTACATAAATATTTAACAACAGAATAAATTTAAATATAGAACAATTAAACTAAGTACTTAAAAATAGTATGATTAGCCATGTTATATGTATGTAGACTTAACCTTTATGTATCATTAATATAATATTAATATTTCATAATGCCATTAACTATAGAGGAAACTTTAAATAGTATAATGATGCATATTATCTATTATATTTAAATTAATGTCATATATATTTTATATATGATCAGTCAATAATAATGTTTTAGGGCGTGTTGATATTTTTTTTGTTATCATAAAAAATAAGTGTATTATATAAATATACGATGTGTCACAAACCGGTTAGATTGGGCCGGCTATGACACGCCACCGACGTGTTCCGAGGCGATGACGGCGCGTAGGGGGCGGTGGAGGTGGCAGCGCTAGGCCAGGCGGTTGGCTGGAGGTGGCGGCGGGGTAGGGGCGCGGCGGCGCGCGCGGCGCGTGGCGGCGGCGGCAGGCGGCCTTGGGGGGCGGCGGCGGCGGTTGGGCGGAGGAGAGAGAGATAGGCACGAACTATTCTTTTATTGCTTGTTCCCCAAAGAGATTACATACCCTTGTTTATATAGCCCGGCTAGTGGAACTTGTAATCAATGCAATCTCTATAAGGTTTCCTTATACGATTGGAATACCTTTTACAAGCAATATTTATTTATTTCCTAATAAGGGTCTTCCTTATATGATTGGAATATCCCCTTTTACACACCCAAAAGTCCTAAGATAATCCTAACTTGATGACGATGTAGAGTTGGAGACGAGGAAGGTGGAGGCGGCGGCGGCGCAGGGGGCTCCGGCTTCAGCACAAGGCGCGCGCCCGCCCCTTCATGGGCGGCGCGGCGGTTCGGGCCCTCCTAGCCCGTCCCATGGCTGGCCCAATTCCAAAGACATGACATTTCCCCACCGTTCGACGAGGCGGCGCTGCCCACGTGCCGCCCAACCCACCGTAGGCGCGAAAGCGATGCCGATCGGGGGACGCCACGATGCCGGGTCCGTAGGCGAGGATGAGGGGACCTAACTTGTCATTGTCGTCGTTGTAGATGTTGGCGTCGTCGTCGGCGAAGGAGAAGTCGAAGTGCAGGCTGCTAAAGTAGATGCTAAACTTATAGCTCAGCGGGGGCTGCATGAAGGGGCGATCCATCCATGCTCGCCGCATGACAGAGGCACTGAGGATGCCGGAGAGCTCGATCGTCTGGCGCGTAGCTAGAGGAGCCTGGAAGGTGTACATCGTTGGCACATGTACCTTCGCATGGATGTGCCTGCAAAACACATGTCGGAGCGACGTAGGAGGCGACGAGGAGAGTCATAGTAGACGGCCGTAGAGCAGGTCGCTGGCCGTCTTGACGAGCGGCCCGACCTGGGGCTCCGGGCTGATGGCGCGTCGACGATGAAGTTGTCGATGCGGAGGAAGACGTTGTCGTTGTTGTCGAAGAGGAGGACCGTGACGTCCTCGAGCCTGACGTTCGGGAGTGCCTGTAGGAGAAGCACGCTCACCGGGAACGCTTGGTCTTCACGCGGGCGGTTTGGGAGGTGGAAGCCCACTGCGACGCCGTGCAGGGGGGCGCCACCCTCCTGGAGGAAGTCCTGTAAGAGCTTTTAAGCCGCAGGGATGTAGTAGCAGTGGAAGTACCTCACGATCCCGTAGAAGAAGCTCCACACCGGTGTCGTCGCTTGGAGCTCGCGATCCGGGCGATGATCCCGAAGCCCCCGGTTAGATGTAGTGCCGAGGTGCAGCTCGGTGAGGAGGTTGTGCGACGTCAGCTCGTCGATCGCCTCCATAGCGGCAGCCAAGCGCCGCCGCTCCCCGGCACCGGTCGCCAGTGCAAAAGATTGATGTCGCCGCCGATGTTCGGGCGACATCGTGGAAGTGGCCGGCATGGTGATTGCCGCATCCCCGAAGCCGGGCATCGGCATGACTCGTCGTCAGCGACGAGCAAGGTCGATGGCCTCCTCCATCGAACGAGGGTCGAACCACTCGAGCATCATACGAAGCGTGTCGCGTAGGCCGCCGATGAAGAGGCTGACGCGGTGACGCTGGCCCTTAAGATCCATGCGAATCGCATAGCTCTCAAAGGCGGTGATGTAGTCGTCCAGCTTGCCCTCCTGAGCAGGAGGCGCGAACTCCCCGCGGTGTCGGTGATGATGGGGGTCCGAAGTCGCGCCCGCAGGTAGTGGGTGAACGCGTCCCACTCAACCAACGGCCTCCTCCGGATAGCCTTTGTCGAACAAGATCGCGAAGGGAGGACCGGATGGAAGGCAAAGATACCGGCGTAGAAGTCGGGGTCGGCGTCGCCCTTCAGCCGAATAGCAGCTCCATCTTGCGAATCCAGAGGTCGGGGTTGTCGGTGCCGTCATACTCCGGGACCTCGAGGCGCGTGATGTAGAGAGGGGGGGGGCGGTAGGTCTGGCGACCTGAGGGCCTGGCGCCGCGGGTGGTACTGTTGACGGTCACTAACGATATATTTTTCCCGTCAACATTCTACCATAAAGGGGTGAAACTATACCTTTTCATACTCATATACATTTATTACTCACATATTTCCACTTGTAGTGTCCAAAATGTATTTTATAGGATTTATAATAAAAACAGGTGGAAATACGACCGAAAGGCGCAACCCTGGAAAGCGTACTTTGGAAGATCACAAGCCCAGGGGTAAAATGGACCAAAATGCCGAGTTGGGCCGAGCAAACACCACCAAAGACACTTTTCAAGCCCAACAACGCCACCACCGAGACCCGGGCCGGCCGAGCCTAGGAGGGGTGTGACCAAGCATTCCCGTGGTGCGCGCCGCACCATCCCGAGGCGGTTCGAGCCCAGGTTTGGCGAGGCGGTACATTAAACGTCGTGGAGGGCGGTGCGCTGGTGGATCGACTGATTCAACGTACCTAGACGTGCTGCCAAGGTCGGTTTAGGGGTAGTTAGGTCTTTTAGCCCCCTCACTCTTGTGTATAAGTAGCTCTCTCCTCTCCCTCTCTCAACACACACCATTTGGAGTCTACCTACAGCACCACCACCTCACTCTCTACCACCATCTTCTTCTTCTTCTTCTTCTTCTTCTTTGGCTAGAGTTGGAGTAGAAGAGATACAAGGAGGGCTTGTCTCCTAGAAGAAAGTGATCCTTGGTAATATACACTTTCAATGGATCTTTCTTCTATTTGCAAGTTCTATTTCTATGATCATGGTCTAACTTATGAATTAGAGTATAGTCTTATTCATGTTCTAGTGTTGGTATATGAACTAGTATATAGTTTACATATCATGATCTTGACATGTTCATATTCGTTCTTCATCGATCATCGTATGCATAACATGATTAGAGGTGGGATAACGGTTCGTCGTTCCTTCGGGTTTGCTCTTGTCTTAGTCCGTCCCATCCATAGGGTGGGGATCCCGGGGGACAAGAGTAGTGCTCTAATACGCGGGCATGGTGCTCGGGTATTATGACACCTTCGGATATGAGAGCATGCCACGGTCGTGGGGGTAGGGCGCAGGGGTTGTGACAGCCTTTGTCCGTCCTTTGTAATCCCCCTCGTTCGCATGTGATGTAGGAGTTCGTAAATGCCTTCCATCGGGCCGGATGGTATCCGGGAGGTCTCCCTGTTATCCTAGACCTTACCATTCTTATTTTGTGTTTGCATATGATCCTAACTATTCATTTGTATGACCATGACTAGATACATTAGAATACTCCATTAGGTTATTCATTTATTCTTTATCTATTTTCTTTATCCTTTCAAGGTGGATTCCTATGTGTGTGTCACAATATCTATGAACCGTATTGCTTACCCCTATTATGATCAAGTTGGACTTAGCGTACACACATTCCATTATCCAGAAGCCATGCTAGCTTCTTATACACAAGCCTTCCTTTGGGAAAATATAAATAACGATACCCTGAATACTTCGGGTGAAATGCTACAATGATAGATCCGTGCGCTTTGCGGATGAAATATCAACTATGGCAAGATCTATCACCATTGATTGACCTAGTGCTATCACCAACATGGTGGTTCCACTCAGTGATATCGACGGCACGTTTCGAGGCGCCGTCATTAGGGATGGGTTCTAATCCTGTTTCTAGTGATTGCGCTAAGAAATGCCAACAAGCATTTCTATGCGCCGCTCTTACGGGAAGGCATTGTTATAAGAAATCACTAGGCGGCTATGAATATGAAATGTGTATGCATGGTAGCCACTTGCTCATACAAAGCTAATCTTTTATGTTTTCTCCTGTTGTGGATGAAAACAGGATAGTGTATGTCAGGTTTCCAACTGCCGGCAAACTTCATCGAGGATCCTGAGGCACTCCTAAGGAAGAACAGGTCCCGTACCTCTTCTTCTTCAGGAACCCCCGACAGGTTGAGGCCGACATCCCTGCACCAACCATACTACAAGCCATGGCTCAAAGGTCGCTGCGCGATTTCTCTGTTCCCGCTGTCGCCAACATGCCCACTGGGCCGGTGGTTAATGTGGTGGACAAGAATTTCGAACTACGTACTGGGCTGATTACTATGGTGCAGGCCAGTCTATTCTGTGGACTGCCTAGCGAGGACGCCAACGCTCATCTCCAACACTTCCTTGAGCTGTGCGACACAATCGTTATCAAGGACGTTGAGCCCGACGTTATCAGGCTCCGCTTGTTCCCCTTCTCCCATGTGGGGAAGGCGAAATTGTGGTTCTATAAGGACAAGGAAGGCTTGCCAATACGTGGGCCAAGTGCTCCACGGCGTTCCGGCTAAGTTCTTCCCCATGGGCAAAACCAATGCCCTCAAGGGGAAGGATCGCCAATTTCCGCCAGAGTTCAATGGAACCCATTCCGGAGGCGTGGGAAAGGCTGCAGGAATACATTCAAGCATGTCCGCACCACAGGATGGAAAATTGGCTGGTGCTCCAGAACTTCTATAATAGTCTCACGGCCATATCGAAGGGGCACCTAGACGCCGCTGCTAGTGGCGCCTTTCTATCACTCCCCATTGATCAGGCAACAGCCCTGATCGATAAAATGGTGGCGAACCAGAGCTGGGGGGAAGGATAGAACCCCAGCCAAAACACAAAAAGGCATGCATACCATGAAGGAGGCGGATGTGCTTGCCGCAAAATTGGATCTATTGCTGAAAAAGGCTGGATGAGCGCAACAACGGCGAATACTCGCGCCGCTTTTGCCACGGACTCACACATGACGTGAGACACTGTGGTGAAGTTGGCCACTCGGGGGATAATTGCCCTGAGACCCGTGAAGAAGCAGCATTCATCAATAACAACGGGTACCGCCAACCTCGGCAAAGGCTGGAACAACCAATCCGGCCACCATTCCAAGGTAACCAGGGCTACAATCCCAATTATAGCTCTCGGTCAACCTTCACTCAAGGACCTGGTATTGGGCCAAGCCAAGATCAACGAAAACCTCACCAAAAAGATGAGCCAAACAGACAAGATCCTTGAGGGAGTAAATAACAAGCTGGAAGGGTTGACATCACCGTGAAAAAATCGGTTAAGCTTCAACAAGATGATCGAAACACAACTGGCCCGATTCTTTGCACAAGTACCGATTAACGACTTCGGGCGGGATCCCAGGGCAACCTGAGACCCTGCATGAGTCAGTTAACATGATATCTCTGAGGCTCAGTCAACCCACTGGGCTTGCGAACATCCCCGTAGACTCGACGTTCATTGCCAAGAAGGGTGACCCTGGACGCCCACTTATCAACTGTGCTATTGGCCCCCACAACTTCGTCAATGCATTTTTGTGACACGGGGGCGTATTAATGTGATGTCAAGGCCACCTTCGATAGAATTCATGGTGGGACACTTGCACCCGCAAGTTTCATCCTCGAAATGGCGAGATCAAACAATACGGCGACAGGGAATACTCGAAGACATGCTTATCAAGATAAAGAAGGAGTACATCCCCGCAGTCTTCGTGGTCCTCGACATGGGCCCAAAAGAGGATGTGTCTCTCCTTCTGGGGAGACCATTCCTCTATACGGCCAAAGCCGACATCTGCATGGGGAAGGGCTTCATCATCTTCCATGTCGAGAGTAAAGGCGGTTAAGTGCCCATTGAATGGGTACAAGCAACAACGCACCGGGAATCATCATCAAAACCGGTGTGGTGTGTTAATGGATCGACTCCGAGACCCCCAGGCAGTGCTTTCGCCCGGTGAAGCGGGGGAGAGTCGGTGGTCGACTATAAATAACTTTTGCCCTTTTTGAAGGAGTAAATTGGCACTTGAAAATAACAATAATAATAATAAAATATTTTATTATCAAAAACAAAAAAAATATTTATCAAACAAAAATATATATATATAAATATTTTTGAAAACCAAAATAATAAATTTTTATAAATAAAATAAATTCTTTTATAAAAATGAGAAAAATATTTCCTAAATAAAAAATGTACAAGAAAATATTTTCCAAATAATTTTTTAAAAAAAAAAAAAAAGTTTTAAAATTTTTGGAGAAAATCAAGAAGGGGAGAAAACGACCGAACCGGTAGCGACGTTGAGCACACACCCCCAAGGCTCGACAAATAGAGGCCTCGGGCGGGGTGCGGCCGCACCCCAAAGTGCGCCCTCACCCTATTTGGCGCCCTTAGCGGGCCCCGTTTTATAAACGGCTCCTATCCGTTGCAAGGTGCGCGCCCCGGCCGTTTGCTCGGCTATAAATAGCCCGGGCGCCGGTGTGAGAGCACCCACCTTCCATTCTCACTCTTTCTCACTCTCCCACTCTCTCCCACTTTGCTCTACAATCCATTTTCTCCACCAAAAACATTGTGCCAAGCAAGATCACGGGTGTGAAAGTTCCTACTTTCATCTAACCCTTGCACACCCGAGGTTTTGCTCAAGCGTTTTGCAGTAGCCGGTCGGGAAAGCTCTCGGCGGGTTGAGGCGGTCGTCAAGGCAAAGCTCACGACGAACAAGCACAAGATCCTTCAACCTCGACGAGCAAGAGGGCTCCCCCATGCAAGAAGATATTGCACTCGTCGGGGAGGAAGAAGCTCAAGCTCCCCCAACAATCGACGAAGCGGACGCTCCGTACCTCGACATCGAGGGGCGACCAGGGAGATGCAAGCATATCTCCTACTCAAGGATCGTGTGTTCCAACACACGCCCGAATCGACCCCCCCCAACCTCCTTGAACAAACAGGTATGGACGAAGAATTTCCTATCATTTGGAAAGCAGTTAGGTGGCACAATTTTCCCCCTCTCGAGGAGGAAGGTTCTCGCCTCCTTACAATCCAATTTCTATGCACCATGGTAGAGGACAAGCTAGGAATTTCTTTCCGCCTTTTCGGTCGTTCATATCATATCAAGTGGGTGGAACTAGCTGGTTATTTGGGCTTTAGTTACAGATGTGCATTAGATGTGGATAATGCTTTGCCCGGCTTCGTTAGACACCAGTTTTGGGAAGATATTTCCGGTGCTCATGAGACCGGTATCTTCAAGCCCCACCACTCACAGATCCAGCACCCATCACTTAGATTCATTCATCGCTGGATCTCTTTGGCGTTGTTTTCTAGGCACGGGGTTAGATGGGTGAATGAGACTGAGCTTAAACTTCTCTATGCTATTGTCCACAAGGTGAAAGTAGTTCCAGTGGTAGAGATGTGCAGGAACCTTTATCATATTATCACTAAAGTTGCTGTTCCAGTTAGTTGCACATCACTTATCACATGCATCGCTTCTGCGATTGGAGCATTGGACAACATGCAGATAGAGTACATTTCCACACCCCGCGAGTACTGGACTGCTGCACAGCTGTTCTTAGGGCACTTAGCAAAGACACTACCTACAGGAGAGCTTGCTCACACTTTTCCTGGCTATACAACTGTGATTTGGTTACCTAACCCGGATCTACAGTTGTATAAAAGCCAGTCACTAACATTTGAGCTCGAGACTGCTACTAGTGTGTGCGGGGGACGGAAGCCCCAAAGCGTTCCACACACAGTGCCAGGAGGGCAGAGGCTGGTTCAAGCTCACATGTAGCATACTTCACGCCATCACCATAGCCTGCCCAGATGTTCCAGGTAGCAGGGCTCTATCCTATGGGGACCTCAGGGGTTACACGGGTATGATCCTAGGTGGGAGCCCCACCTAGACACACCCACCATCGAGTGGACCTGAAGGAGATTCGAAGCATGGAGGGCCAATAGAGTTGACTTTTCCAGCAGCTCCGACGATATGCCTCCACAAGTCTAAGCCAGGCCATCAGTATATGGGTTGGAGGCTATCAACGTCCAGTTACAGAACCTCGACGTTCGCACTGGGAACATTGAGCATACACTCAATACTCATGTGCGTAACACCCATCGATGGCGACAAAACCGGGAGTATCAAAACCAAGAACGATGGGACCCGCCGAGGCAAACATGGCTACTCGCAACGCCGCGCGCGAGGAAGCATTCTCGAGGCACCAAGGCTTCGACCCCATCAAGTAGGCCTCCAGATAGCTTGGGGAGGACCCCGGCGGTATCATTGCATTGCATATTTACTTTCAATAAATTTTATTTTATTTTAGCATGTTTAATTTTCCAAAGAACCTTGCATCTAAAAAAAAAAAAAATCCAAAAATAGAATAAGTAGCTCTTCTCATGCTTTCATGCCTATACATATGAGCTATGAAAATGTTTAGTTTTAGTCCCTTGTTGAAATGATGAATAGTTGATCTGTCTTATGTTTTGCCATTGTGCCTAGTTTATAACTTGAATTTCTCTAAAGTTTGAGTTTAGTGGCTAAGTTTTAATCTCACCTTGAAAAGCCTGATTCATGTGGGTTGCATAAGCTTTATTTGATCTAAGTTGTTGTCGGATATGATATGGTAAAATGAGCTTGCTATGACATTATTCTTAGAATGATTTGACATCTAGAGTTTTTCTTTTCAAAAATTCAAAAGTTCCTCAATGATATGCACAATCCCACGAGCCATATGACAAGATGATATAATCATTCTTAAAAACCTTAGTCATATGATACTTGTTTTCATGGTGAGCCCCTTTCAAAAAAGCCGTAACCCATGTTGAGATTCTTTTCATATGCCCATGATCAAGAAACACGTACACCTAGAAATAATCGCCGATTCTCACACCGAGGATTGCGCACAACATGCACCCTTCCATCCACCAAAAAATAAACTCCGGCCATTTTATCATGCTCTCTCACAAAAATTCTTGTTACAAAAAAGGAGAAGTATGGGCTATGCTAAGAAAGAAAAAAGAAAGATGGACAAATGTCCCAATAAAGACGAGGAAGTCGGTACTCATCCAAAAAAAAAAAAGAAGAAAAGAAATAAAGGTAGCCCATACCTCCTTCATTCGAAAGCAAGAGAGAGTCATGATACTTGGAGTCCATGAAAAATACAAAAATATATCCCACACACTTTGCACTTCTTGATCAAAGCATATGACTAGTCTCTCCTAGTGGTTTGGCCTTTGATGAGGGCAACATGACATGATACAAGTATGTCACTCTTTTACCTACCTAGAACTCCACAAAAAAGCTTCATTAGTTGGTAGGCAAAAAGAAAGGCAACATTAAGCCTTTGGTGAGGATCAACCACTTACATACATTGAGCGTCGAAAGTGATCATTTGAGGAACTACTTTTATTTGCAAAATATTTCAAAACCTCCGGATTGATAGTCACTCGAAAGGATAAAAGATAAGTGAGCTCGTAGAACCGTTCTATCCCAAGCAACCACCCAAGATTCGAGAGATGGCTCAAAAGCTCCACAAACGATGAACGGTAATAAAGGGTGAATAAAGACGTGCCATTTTATTCAAACTATAGTAGAAAATTTTGTTATAAACCTAGCACTTGCGAAATATAATCGGCATAGTAGCAACTCCGATCAACAACCAAAGACTTATCTTTTGCTCGAGGACGCGCAAAGGGTAAGCTTGGGGGAGTTTGTTGACGGTCACTAACGACATATTTTTTCCCGTCAACATTCTACCATAAAGGGGGTAAAACAATACCTTTTCATACTCATATACATTTATTACTCACATATTTCCACTTGTAGTGTCCAAAATGTATTTTGTAGGATTTATAATAAAAAACGTGTGGAAATACGACCGAAAGGCGCAACCCCGGAAAGCGTACTTTGGAAGATCACAAGCCCAGGGGTAAAATGGACCAAAATGCCAGAGTTGGGCCGAGCAAACACCACCAGCACACTTTTCAAGCCCAACAACGCGACCCCACCGAGACCCGGGCCGAGCCGAGCCTAGGGGGTGCCCATCCTGAGGCGGTTCGAGCCCAGGTTTGGCGAGGCGGTACATTAAACGTCGTGGAGGGCGGTGCGCCGGTGGATCGGCCAATTCAACGTACCTAGACGTGCTGCCAAGGTCGGTTTAGGGGTAGTTAGGTCTTTTAGCCCCCTCACTCTTGTGTATAAGTAGCTCTCTCCTCTCCCTCTCTCAACACACACCATTTGGAGTCTACCTACAAAGACCACCACCTCACTCTCTACCACCATCTTCTTCTTCTTCTTCTTCTTCTTTGGCTAGAGTTGGAGTAGAAGAGATACAAGGAGGGCTTGTCTCCTAGAAGAAAGTGAGCCTTGGTAATATACACTTTCAATGGATCTTTCTTCTATTTGCAAGTTCTATTTCTATGATCATGGTCTAACTTATGAATTAGAGTATAGTCTTATTCATGTTCTAGTGTTGGTATATGAACTAGTATATAGTTTACATATCATGATCTTGACATGTTCATATTCGTTCTTCATCGATCATCGTATGCATAACATGATTAGAGGTGGGATAACGGTTCGTCGTTCCTTCGGGTTTGCTCTTGTCTTAGTCCGTCCATCCATAGGGTGGGGATCCTGGGGGGACAAGAGTAGTGCTCTAATACACGGGCATGGTGCTCGGGTATTATGACACCTTCGGATATGAGAGCATGCCACGGTCGTGGGGGTAGGCGACAGGGTTGTGACAGCCTTGTCCGTCCTTTGTAATCCCCCTCGTTCGCATGTGATGTAGGAGTTAAATAAATGCCTTCCATCGGGCCGGATGGTATCCGGGAGGTCTCCTGTTATCCTAGACCTTACCATTCTTATTTTGTGTTTGCATATGATCCTAACTATTCATTTGTATGACCATGACTAGATACATTAGAATACTCCATTAGGTTATTCATTTATTCTTTATCTATTTTCTTTATCCTTTCAAGGTGGATTCCTATGTGTGTGTCACAATATCTATGAACCGTATTGCTTACCCCCCCGTTATGATCAAGTTGGACTTAGCGTACACACATTCCATTATCCAGATGCCATGCTAGCTTCTTATACACAAGCCTTCCTTTGGGAAAATATAAATAACGATACCCCGAATACTTCCGGGTGAAATGCTACAATGATAGATCCGTGGCGCTGGATGAAATATCAACTATGGCAAGATCTATCACCGTTGATTGACCTAGTGCTATCACCGACATGGTGGTTCCACTCGGTGATATCGACGCACGCGTTTGAGGCGCCGTCATTAGGCATGGGTTCTAAACCTATTTCTAGTGATTGCACTAAGAAACACCAACAATACCACGACGGGGGCACCGTGGTGGCGCCATGGGCGGGGCGCCCGGCGGGTGGCGCGCCGTCGCTTGCCGAAGAATCCCGCACGGTTGCGGGGGGTCGGTGGAGAGGAAGAAGCGGCCGGTCTTTGCGGTTAGTCGTCGATGACGGTCGATGATCGCCGGTGTGTCTGGACAACGCCGTTATCCTCTTCCGGCTAGAGGATAGTAGGGTCGAGTCGTCGACGGTGTCGTGGGCGGCGGAGGGGCGGCGAGGGCAGCGATGGGGGGCGGCCCCGTCTTGCCGCGGCGCGGCGCCGCTACTATCCTCTAGCGCGGTCGTCGTGGTCGTCGAAGAGGGGGTAGAGGGATCCTCGGGCGGTGTAGACGTGCTCCATGTGACGAAGACACGTCTCTCGTTGACCGGTAGTTATTGTAAACTTTTTACTATGAAATAATAGAACATATGAGGACAAGAACAAATAAAAGATGGGGTTTACACTAATGATTTCCACAAGTTTTGTATACACTCGCTTTTACAGTGAACTCTAGAAAACCCCGTAAAATTAGAGAGAAAAGAGGAGAAATCAAGACAGAAGAAAAGGAACAAATCGGGGTGATTGGAGTAAATTCCATGCGAAGAAAAGACACCTAGCCAAGGTCGGGGGCCCACACCCTTCCGTGGGGCCGGGCACCGACCGGGGGGCCGGCACCCCCCCGGTCACACCACGTGTCCCCGCTTCGGAATGTTCCTACAACCGAAAGCTATGGAGTTGATCTACTCCGTCCAATCAAGTCGGTTTGATCCAAGGGTGAGATTCATCCTATGGGGCTATAAAGAATGGGCGGGGCTACCCCCTCAAACCCTAATTCAGATCTTGAAGATCGAAAACCCGAAAGTTACGAGATCAAGTCCGAGCCATAAACCCTAGTTCCTCGAATAGTTCAAGATCTAGAGAGATTTGCTACTTAGCAATAGATTAGAAGGAGTTTCAAGCATAGGAGGGCTTGAGCTTGATTCTATCAAGGTGTTCATAGGTACATTGTTATACTCTTTGATATATTTATATCTTTGGTATATTCATTACTCACCGATCATCTATGATATTGTTCTTTATCTTTATTATATTATCATTTGCTTTATTTATTGTTTGCTTTAATATGTCTAGTAGAGTTATTTATTTATTATGGATTACATGCTTAGGATTGTATAGCCCTCATCTTGTAACGTGCAAGATAGGTGTTATAACTTATGTAAGCATGGTGCTTATATATGTTATATCTCGCAAATGCCCGCTATATGCCGAGGTTTAGGGTAGTTCGTAGAGGTTCTTGCTCTATTGAGTCTTCTATAATTCTCCCTCCGTATGTAGTGAATGGTAGATCGTGTGTGTCGCGAAGAAGGTGAAGATCTTATTTTTGAATCCTTTTAGTTGATGATCCTTAAGTTTGTTATGAAGTAATAGTAGCGGCTATGATAACTAGATGTTTGCACTAATTAGAGTTTAGCAATAACATGTGATGATAGTTACACATAATTTTTCCTTATATTGCCCACGTGAGTCCTTAGACTAGAATATTCTCGTTGAATCTTTATCATTTCATGATGGCTTCATCCCTGTATTTATCATTTATCTTATTGAGCATTTATCATACATATCTTTATCATCTTTATTATTATTTCATGTGACATTAACCCTTTTGTTGAGTAGAAGCATTATCATTATTGGTTATAGATATTCCATACATAAGGACTTTATTAGTATTACGCATTAAGTAGTGATAGCTGTTTTCCGTGTGGATACGATAACCTTCACACTTTAAAATGCTACAATGGTATAGATTATTTTGTCCGCTTGCGTAATCTTGTTCTATATTCTTTATCTTATTCTATTCCCGCCAATCGTCACGTTATTTTTATGCCATGATATACTTTCTAGTTGCATAAGTGGATTGACAACCTGCTTTACTAGAAGTATAGGTTATCCTTTGACTAGTTTATAGTGGCTTTATGATTATTATAATACCGACCTTTGTTTGGGGTCATTGCTTTTATAGTAGAGATCGACCTAGAAATAGGGGCGTCGTAAGAGAGTAGCTATATTAGTGATGTCGTTAACCAGTGTCAACAAGCATTTTTGGCACCGTTGCCGGGGAAGACATTCAACTTGCTTAATGTGTATTTTCTAAATCTTTTGAAGACTTTCGACTTACTTGATCAATACCTTCTAGATGCATGGAAGACATTCAGCTTATGCGTACTACATATCTTTCCGACTCTAAGGAGGCATTCAAGTAGAATTCCCTTATAGTTTACTTAGAAGTACTAGTATAGTCTTACATGCATGGAATTAGATAAACCAATAATATTCTACTCACAACATGGCTTCACTCTTTTGTTTTTGTTTTATTTTGATCATTTTATTTCGGGTTAATGTATGCAAAGTGCTACGCTTCTAGATAATTTTCTCGGTGATCCAGAAAAAGTTACTTAGACAACAAAGAGAAAAGCTCCTGAGAGCACAAAAAGATGTTTTAGAAGACCAACATTCAAGAGAAGTTTAGCATCCGACTTTGAAGCTATGGCTAACAAAAGTCGGCGCGAATTCTCTGCTCAGACAACCAATAACATCCGCACTAGACCTACGGTTGATGTTGGAGAGAATGGCTTCGAAGCTTAAGCCCGCACTCATCATGATGGTGCAAGCTAGTCAATTCTGTGGGAAGGCACATGAAGATGCAAGTGCCCATTTGCAACACTTTCTCGAGGATCCGCAAAGACCTTCACTATCAAGGGAGTGACACGTGATGCCACTCGCTTTGCCTTTTCCCATTCTCGGCCGCTTGGAAAGGCCAAACAAAGTGATTCTACGCCAATAAGGAGAAGAACAACACTTGGGACCGCTGCTCAACCAACTTCCTCGCCAAATTCTTTCCTACCCCAAGGCAAGACAAATGCCTTAGCGTGGGAAAATTTCAAGCTTTCGGCAACAACATGATGAATCATTTCCTGAAGCTTGGGAATGTTTTCAAGACCTAATTTCGAGTGTCCTCATCATGGGATGAAGGATCGGCCGTTGATCTGCACATTCTACCACGGGCTCACTACTAGCACCCGTGAGACAATGGACACCTTCTTTGGAGGAGCATTCTTAGCTCTTACGCTCCCCAATGCTACTACACTTGTTGAGAAGATGGCTTCCAACCAGAGTTGGAATGAAGAGCGCACTGCTACTCGGAAGAGAGGTAGAGTCCATCAGCTTAAAGAGGTGGACATGCTATCAGCAAAGCTAGACTTGCTGATGAAGAAGTTGGAGAACCAAGACCATGAGAAGAGAGAGGTCATGCACATTAGTGACGCTCTCATGACTTGTGAAGAATGCGAAGCTTTGGGCATTCAGGGAAGAATTGTCCGTAAATCATGGAGGATGTACACTACATCAACAACAACAATTATCATCCTCAACAACCTCAAGGGTGGAACCAACAACAGAGGCCAAACTACTCGGGTAACTACCAAGGTAATAATTTTAATCGGCCTCCTTTGAGAGAGTTACATCCCTGGTCGGGCCTAGACTTATTGAGCAGATCAATAAGAAGGTCATAGCCAATGACAAAACCTTAGACACCATCGATTACCGGGCTAGACACTTTTTCCACTGCCATGAAGAACCAAAGATAGCTTTAATAAAATGCTAGAGTCACAAACTTGCTCGGTTGGCCATTCTTGTTCCCCCATTAGAAACAAACAAAATCCCGGGCCAGCTAGAAGAGTTAGAGTCCGCAAACCTTGTCGATATTTTTAATGCAGGCTATCATAAAGGCTCTATGAAGCAAGGATGGAAGCATGAGTCCATGCCATTGAAGAAAGGAGATTCAGGAAGACCGGCCATCACTATTCAAATTGGGCCGCACACTTTCAACAATGCTCTTTGTGACCACGGATCTAGCATTAATATAATGCCAAAGGTAATTTATGATAAGATCCATGGTGCTCCTTTATCATCCACAACCATGTGCTTGCAGCTTGCAGATCAATCGATCACCTACCCTAGGGGCATCCTCGACGACATTTGCCTACGAGTTGGCAATTTGTTCGTGCAAGCAGACTTCGTCATCCTCGACGCTAGAGGAGATGAAAGATCAACCATCATATTGGGCCGACCATTCTTGACTACTTCCAAAAGCTATCATCTACGCCGCACAAGCGAAGATCTGCTTTCAACATCAAGGGGAGAAGGGAGACCTTCCATTTCAAGAACAAGATGCATGAGTATCCCGCTCATCCTTAGTACAGCCCCGAGATGGAACAACTTGTCAAGAAGAATGATCCTAGCTACGCATCGAAGGAAGAATAAGAAGAAGCGACCTCGTAACATGAACATGATCAATGCCGTCTACTCGAGAATGGGACTACTGCCGCTACTTCACCGTATTCCGCCTAAGATGGAAGATCCAGTAATCCCGAGATAGACATTTCAATTAATTAGCTAACCTTCACGAATACCATCTCGTGATACAAGCTCGAGAGTCAACATCATGCCTAAGGTAATCTATGAATTTATATTTGGAAAAGAACCCCTGTACGAAACCTATACGTAGTTGTAGATGGCAGATCAATCATTCAGGAGACCAGAAGGCATAGCTAAAGATGTACTAGTCTAGATTCGGGACCACTTCGTACATGCAGATTTCATGGTCCTGGATATGCAAGATGAAGATATCAATGCACCCATTGTACTAGGAAGACCATTCCTGAACACGACCCGTGCAACCATCTACATGAAGATCGGAGAAAACCACTTCCAGTTCCTACGAACGGTGCATGCGTTGTTATTTTAGAAATTATAATGACTATGAAGAGTACGAGAGAGCCTCGCAATAGGAGGAGGCAAAATGCTCATCGCAACCAGTACGTCCCGAAGACAAACGAAGAATGGGAAGAGTACGCGGCGGCAGCATCAACCATAGAAGTTGGATGGGAAGATTGGACCAACAACCTTGAAGAGGTACACAATGAAGAAGAAGAGAAGGTACGAGGGAAGAGGTAACTCCACCTACACCTAAACCAACCAAGATGGTATCGAGGAAGAAGGAAAGTTCACCTTCTAAACCGTAACCATCCTCTCCTTCAAAGGTAACTTCCCCTGATGCTTCAGTGCAACCATACGTACCAACTGACATACCATGAGAGTAACTCCTAAGTGCCCAAGGTAAGTATAAAAAGGATACCTTGTATATCTTATCTTTTACTTTTAGTTTGTGCATATTTATTTTCTTTCATTCATACTAAAGCCCCATGTAATTACTTCTCGTGGAATAAACACCCACCGGACTATTTACCGTGGAGGCATAAAAATAAAAAAAGATTGCATTTGTTCTTATTTTACCTGCATGCATGCATAAAAAAGAAAATACCAAAAATATTATTTCTTGCTTAGATCCCTGCTCCAGCTTTGATCTTTAAATTTTCTCATAAAATAAAACTCAAGATAAGTAGGCATAAAATATCTAACCGCTAACGCCTAATCAATTCCATAAGATGTATTGTCTACTTGAGTTTTTGCAGGATCTAAAGCAATTATGAGCCATGACGAGAAGGAGACGTCCAACTACCACCCGATCGAACCTCAACAATCATCATCAATACTTCATCAAGGAAGGACAATGTCATCCCCATTCGCCTACCTCACCTCAAACCTACACAAAAATCTAGTTTGGGGAGAGCACCCCCCCGCTATCGAGATAAGTACCCCTATACTTACTATCTTTTGATTTAAAATATCATAAAAAGATGCATAAAGTTTTAAATCAAATAAAGAGTCCTATATATATATATATATATATATATATATATATATATATATATATATGTTTGCTTGTTTTTAAGGTGTGGTTAATAAGTTAGTTAGAATAAAGTTAGTCTTGGAAATGATGAATAGTTGCTCTACTCTAATTCTTTTTAGTACCTTGTTTTTTTAACTAGAAACTCCTCCGATGTTTTGGATATATTTGTCCTCGCTTTCAAATTTGATCTATACCTGACTTGTGGGTAGCATACGCTTGATCTAAGTCTAGGTAATTGGGGATATGATATGAGAGAGTCCGAAAGCATGCTATTTATCTTGTCCTTTGTGAAACTATATCTCGGAGATTTATTTCAAAAAATTTAAAATCTTTCATGATGAGCTCTTGTTTGGCGCGAGTGTTAAATTCCTACCAAAGCCATATTTATTATCATTAGATTTGGAAAAACATTCCAGTTACATATGCTATTTGCTTTGGGTTGAGTAGTTCAAGCTTTGCTGTTACCTGTGAGGAGTTCAGGTCATGAAAAGACAAGTTTCCATCCACACCACCTTCCACATACATATGCATTATTCCTACCCCCGAGTGATTGCAATACCATGCTTTTTCCACATATACATCCATATACTTGTTTCATTCCTACACTGAATAAACCCTCCATTAAACTATAGGAAGCCCATGTTTATTTACTCCAAAGTATCTTTGTTGATATCTCTCAAAAGTTTATCGCTGGAAGGAGATTTAGGTTGCTGCTAAAAAAAAAAAGAAGAAAGGGAGATGAAAAAATGGACAAGTGTCCTACGGGCGAGTAGAGCCTACCTCCCTAAGAAAAGAAAGAGAGTAAAAAGGACAAGTGTCCGAATGAAAACAATGGGTACTTAGATGCCCGCCTCTCTCGAAAGAAAAAAGAAAGAAAAGTATGCAGCCCAAAGTTCTCTTAAATTTCCAAGTTTCAAAAGAGAGATTTGTTCTATTATCAAAGGAGTAAACGTAGAATTTGTTTTAGCCACCAAATATACACCTACCCACCATATTCCATACACATGCTATACCATCTTGACCGGGTGAACTCTCTATGGATCCATTGTTTGAACTATAGATATATCCTTTGCGCATATATGCAATATTATTTTAAGAGTGCCACTCCTATGAACCACACATAAGCCATATTTAGAGAGAGTGAGTTATAAAGGCTTAATATTTAGCCTTGTGCCATAAATACCACATATACAAGAGAGAAGACAACTATTATTAATGCCTAGTGAGGATCCACAAATACCACATACCGAGAGATTGAGAGTGCCATTCATTCTGAGCCCGAAGTTTTATTTATAAAAATTTATTAAAAACACTCCTAATATTAGTGATCGAAGACTTGAGACATAGTGCTTGACTTGATTGTTCTATCTTTCAATTGCTCAAGTACCTAAGTGAGAGTAAAAGCACCATAGTTGGTAAAAGAAAGAGTTTGAAGTCGAATTAGTCTATCCAAACCGAGTTGAGTCTCCTTTTGAAAGCATGTGTACTTTGTAAGAATAAAAGTATCGTAGCAACTCCCCGATCCAAGTTTGTTTTATAGTTTATTTGTTTTGCTAAGGAACTAGCAAAAAGGTAAGCTTGGGGAGCTTCTTGATGGTAGTTATTGTCAACTTTTTACTATAAAATAATAGAACATATGAGGACAAGAACAAATAAAAGATAGAGTTTACACTAATGATTTCCACAAGTTTTGTATACACTCGTTTTACTGGTGAACTCGAAAACCCCGAAAATCGAGAGAAAAGAGGAGAAATCAAGACACCGAAGAAAAGGACCAAATCGTAGGCGATTGGAGTAAATTCCAGGTCAAAATGTGAAGAAAAGACACCTCGCCAAGGCCAGGGCCCACACCCTTCCAGGTGGGGCCGGGTGGCGAGGGGGGTGCCGCTACACCCCCCTCGGGTCACGCCCACGTGTCCTACTTCGGAATGTTCCTACAACCAACCTATGGAGTTGATCTAGTCCGGCCCTATCAAGTCGGTTTGATCCAAGGGCCGAGATTCATCCTATGGGGCTATAAAGAAGGAGCGGGGCTACCCCCTGAAAACCCTAATTCGATGCATGAAGATCGAAAACCGAGTTCCGTAGATCAAGTCCAGAGCCATAAACCCTAGTTCCTCGAAATAGTTCTAGATCTAGAGAGATTAGCTACTTAGCAATAGATTAGAAGGAGTTCCAAGCATAGGAAGGCTTGAGCTTCGATTCTTTCAAGGTGTTCATAGGTACATTGTTATACTCTTTGATATATTTATATCTTTTGGTATATTCATTACTCACCGATCATCTATGATATTGTTCTTTATCTTTATTATATTATCATTTACTTTATTTATTGTTTGGTTTAATAGATTAGTAGAGTTATTTATTTATTATGGATTACATGCTTAGGATTGTATAGCCCTCATCTTGTAACGTGCAAGATAGGTGTTATAACTTATGTAAGCATGGTGCTTATATATGTTATATCCGCAAATGCTCGCTATATGTCGAGGTTTGGGGTAGTTCATAGAGGTTACAAACTCTATTGAGTCTTCTATAATCCTCCATCCGTATGTAGTGAACGGTAGATCGTGTGTCGCTAAGAAGGTGAAGGTCTCATTATTGAATCCTTCTTAGTTGATGATCCTTAAGTTTGTTATGAAGTAATAATAGTAGCTATGATAACTAGATGTTTGCACTAATTAGAGTTTAGCAATAACATGTGATGATAGTTACACATAAGTTTTCCTTATATTGCCCACGTGAGTCCTTAGACTAGAATATTCTCGTTGAATAATCTTTATCATTTCATGATGGCTTGATCCCTGTATTTATCATTCATCTTATTGAGCATTTATCATACATATCTTTATCATATTTATTATTATTTCATGTGACATTAACTCGTTTGTTGAGTAGAAGCATTATCATTATTGGTTATAGATATTCCATACATAAGGACTTTATTAGTATTACGCATTAAGTAGTGATAGCTGTTTTCCGTGTGGATACAATAACCTTCACACTTTAAAAATGCTACAATGGTATAGATTATTCTAAAACTTGCGAATCTTGTTCTATATTCATTATCTTATTCTATTCCCGCCTAGTCACATTATTTTATGTCGTGATATACTTTCTAGTTGCATAAGTGGATTGATAACCCGCTTTTCTTTGGAAGTATAGGTTATCCTTTGACTAGTTTATAGTGGCTTTATGATTATTATAATACCAAAGACTGTTTGGGGTCATTGCTTTTATAGTAGAGATCAACCTAGAAATAGGGGCGCCATAAGAGAGTAGCTATATTAGTGATGTCGCTAACCGCCGCCAACAGCCTCGATCTCGTCCAAAGCGCCGGGTGATCTTGGCGCCAGCTTGTCGCCGAGGAGTTCCTTCAACGCCTTGGTGAACGCTTTGCATCTCGGAAGCCATCGGTGGTGGGAATCGCCCCGGTCTCCGGATACCACCGTCACAAATCGGCTAGATTGGGCCGATCGTGACACGCCACCGACAGTTTCCGAGGCGATGACGACGGCGTAGGGGGGGTGGTGGAGGTGGCGGCCGCTAGAACGGGCGGTTAGGTTTGGGAAGTGGCGCCCGGCGGCGAATCTTGGCGGGCGCGGCGCTGGGAGGGGCGGCGGCGGTGGTTGGGCGAGGAGAGAGAGATAGGCACGAACTATTCTTTTATTGCTTGTTCCCCAAAGAGATTGCATACCCTTGTTTGTATAGCCCAGTTAGTGGGACTTGTAATCTAAGCAATCTCTATAAGGTTTCCTTATATGATTGGAATACCTTTTACAAGCAATATTTATTTATTTCCTAATAAGGGTCTTCCTTTTATGATTAGAATATCCCCTTTTACACACCCAAAAGCCCTAAGATAATCCTAACTTGATGATGAAGTAGAGTTGAGACGGGGAAGGTGGAGGCGGCGGCGGTTTGGGGCGCCGGCTCCTGCCAAGGCGTCTGCGCACCCGCCCCTTCATGGGCCGATCAAGCGACCGGTTTCGGGCCCTCCTAGCCCGTCCATGGCTGGCCCAATTCCGCACATGACACGATAGAAGAAATCTAACGTATTTAGTTTCATAAATATTGTTACTTTTTGTTTAAAATTGGTTATAATAAAAATAGTTTGACTATGTATAGAATTATACTTTTTTTTTAACACGTGGGACTTAACGGAATGGTTCAAAACTGCACCAAGTCCGACCCAACTATCTATTCTAGCGTGGCAATCCAATCCAAGCTACCACACCACTTATGTCTCCCAAAGCCAAGCCAATCCGATCCGCTAGCCACTTCGCCCAATCCAATCCAAACCAAGTCTGCTCCAACCGGTTTTAAACTGCTTCCTAAATCGTGGTTCTAACCTCGAATCTGGTGTGGAAGGTGGCGTGTGGACGAGATCCTTGCACGGCAAAGGATGGGATCTCGGCCAGAGCCGCGATCGAGCTAGCACCCGGTGGGGCGTGCTCGAGCCCCTATGGCGCCGTAGAGCACGTGAAGCCCCCCTCAAGCCCTCCCCCTTGAATTTCACCGTAGATTTACTAGGATTGTAGAGTTGAGATCTTTTAGGAAGAGAAGATGAGCTATTTTTCTTAACTGGGCTAACAAAATTATAGATACAAAGCATCATCGCTCTTTTGTTCAAATTCCCGACCTAAATTTTTTCCCCGCTCGCCCCTCGATCAGAGCATGTTAGGCCTCGAATCTGTTCCTAAACCATTTATCGATTTAAACCAAACTAAACCAAATTAGTTGTATTCTTGGCCCACTCCCACCCAACAAAAGACCCCAAACTAAAGACCAAACCAGTTGAATTGGTTTTAAACCAGATTGACGTGGGACTAGAGATCATTGCTTCATATAAGGCACACCTGATCTGAGTTTTTTTTTCTCGAACACGACTTCACGTGTCATTTTCATTAAGAGAAAAAGCCAAGACCGGCTAAACAACACAGTACAACACGACACAACACAACACAACCACGGACAAAGTGGTCGCGAACAAACAAAGGCAACACAACAGTCGAAAGCAAGAAGGGGCGCCCCACCAAGCCACACAACACCACCACTAGAGGCAAATTGCAACATCGCTAGGCCGATACTTGAGAGACGCCAATTGAATAGAGGAGTGGAAGTCCAGTCGCCACACCTGCGCATTAGAGCGTCGAGGGGCGAACACGCCTGGGCAGCAACTTCTACCCGAGGTGGATCCAAGCGCGGCGCCGCGGCCCCCGGCCAAGCAACGACGGCGATGATAACAATGACGTGAACCCCAAGATGACTCCAAGATGAGCGCAACGTCGGTGGTCACCACCAAACAACGACGATAGCGACGACAATGGCGTCAACTTCCAAGAGCGACGGGCCAGGGTGACTCATTAGGCGAGCTGCAACAACAACACAAGGGGACGCAACCAGGATATGCAGTGGAGAACTTGGTCAAAAAAGCACAACATCGGTGGCCCTCGGCCAGACAACGACGGCGGTGGCGATAGTTGGATCAACCCTGAAGCAAGGCAGCCTAGGGCAACAGTGGAGCGGAAGGCAGGGACGATGGGGCGACGGTGAAGTTGGGGTGAAACTGCAAGAAGACGCAGGAGCTCGAATGGATAAATGCAGCCTTCAGGAAGGGAATGACGCCCCCGGGCGCCCACTGCGTTGGGAAACCCACTGGAACTTTTGTTCCCAGAGTCACGGCAGCCGCCGCCGACGGCACAAAGATGACGACGCCTTCAGGAAGGTAATGACGCAGGGTGCCACCGTCGTCGGCCCAAGGCGCACGACCCGGAGAGGACAATTTTCACCCAAATACCGCCGCCGCAGCGGCCAATCGCTTGCTCGGCTGTTGTTGGCGGTCAAAATCATACACTTTACACGCCAACTTAGCTATAAAACATGACAAATAATGTACTTTTGCCACATAAACCTTTGTTATTTACCTAGTTCCACTTGTATTCGAAGAATTTATGTTTTGTAGGTATAAACGTGGAAACAGTAAAAGTACGCCTAAAAGAGAAGGAAAGCGCACACCTAGCGTTGCGCTTTATCAAGGGGAACGCCACCAGGCCGAAACCGGGTGTGAATCGGGCTAAAGCACCACGTGGGGGCGTGGACACACAACGGGCCACGAGCCCACCGCCGGGTTGTGCGAGGCGGGCAAACTCGGGCCGGCCGCCGCACCCCGCGGGCGCCCACCGCGGGCCTAAAGCTCGATCCCGCCGCGCTTTGTCTGTGGTTCCACCTCCGGAGGAGTAGAGTCGGTGCATGGCGGTGCTTTTTCGTGTTTTGGCGCCAAAGCTCCCCGCCAAAAGCCACTTTCCTCCGTGTATAAATAGAAGCACACACCCTTCACATATAATCACACACTACACCATTCCTTAGGGAATTTCACTTCATAGCTCACATATAGAGGAGAGTAGGAGCGCCAAGCCACTCGTAAGGGAGTGAGAGAGTGAAAGGTAGGAGTAGAGAGGAGTAGCGACCCCACGCTGCCCTCGTGTGTAGCTCGACTTGGCGGCGCACACACTCGGTGGACGGAGTGCCGAACTGTCGGCTCCCGCCTCCATACCTGTCCCTCTCAAGGATCTTTTTCACGACTTGGCGTAAGAGATTCATGTCTTAACTTTAGTTATCATTCTTAAGTACACGCCATCATTCATTCTCGTTGAGATTACGGGATCGTTGTTTGCCTTTTTGGTAATTGCTCTAGTAGAGGACCCCTCGATGAAGACGGAGTTCCCGCCAACACTAGAGTAGTGATAAGTAACGTAGACGTGGTGTCTAAGTTATAAATCACCCTCGTTTGCTGCGCAATCCACCGGTAGTGAGGTAGGGGATAGGTGGTGACAACCCTATTCGCCCATTGTACTCCTCCACGTCCGGTTATGAGTAGAGCTGTAGGCCGCATCACTTGGCATACCAGGTGCGATCCGGTGCCCGGCAATACTTACTTGAATAGAAAGTTAGCCCGACTTAGTCTAAGTCTTGAAGGAACACATCACTTCCACGTTCACCTCCTTCATCCGACTCTCGGTATCTAGGTAGAACAAGCTTAACGCCCATTCCCTCGCGAAATACGATACCTGAATACTTCCGGGTGAAGTGCTACAACGGTACTTTCCGTGGCGCTTGCGACTTTGCTGCTTTCGCTAAGAAATACCAACAAGCATTTTCGCGCCCATTGTCGGGGAACCGTTGTCGTTATAGTTTGCAAACCTAGTATATCGTGTGAGCCCTTACCCCTCGCCATTCTTTTTATTTTATTTATTTTATTATGGAGCAACCCACCATTTCTAAACTATTTGCTCCAAAGGGCGAGCTCTTAGAACGCCCATCCTCTTCAAGCCAATCACAGCCTTCAAAATTTGAGCTCCGCCTGTGCTTATTAGCCATGGTTCGGGAACAACCCTTCTCCGGGTTTGAAAGAGAAAAAATCCTTACCACCATTTGCGGAATTTGAACAGCTTTGTGGTTGCCTCATTTTTGAAGGCGTACCACGAGATTATTTGAGATGGAAATTGTTTCCTTTCTCGCTTCGAGAGCGATACAATGGTACGATCAAAATGTAGGTAAAGTAGACGGAGATTGGGAAGAATTACAAGCATAATTCTGTTTAGCATTCTTCCCTCTCACCCAAATTGTTGCCCTTTATACCGAAATCCTCTCATTCCAAAGAAAAGGAGAAGAAAGAGATAGGAGCAAAACGGGGACGATTTACAACATTAACAAATTCTCGTCCCAATTTGTCTTTATCCCGCCATGTGTTGTTACTACATTTTTGGTCGATTAAATAAGGAATCTGTCCTGGTTCCTAGACTCGCCGCAGCGTTCATTTTCACATAAATCCAAGCAGAGGAAGGAGAAGCCCTTTTAGATAAAATTCGAGAGAACGTTCCTCATCTTGAACCTGTCCCTTGTAGAATACAAGTCTATCTCGGAAGAAGTTTCTTCGGCTAAGGCCGAACCTCGTTGAACTTCCTAAACCATTAGAGAAACCTTACCCAACCCGTGGAGGAACCCCTTTTTGGGAGACCTCCCACACATCGAGGACGTATTCTTTGGACGATTTACGAAACACCTCGAAATACGAATCGTGAAGAGACCTCTAGCTCCACTAACCCCTAAAGAACTCGTTAAGTAAAAAGATTCTCTCATGAGAATCAATTAGGGAGTTAACTCGCTTTAATGAGTAGTGAGTGGGCTTAATGAAAGTGAGATGTCCTCCGAAGAAATTCGGATTCGCACCCCTTCATTCCCCATTCGTTGTAAAATACGAGGAACCTGGGAGGAAGTACAAAGATAACCCAACTGTAGGAATTAATATAATGTCATATTCTTTTGCTCTGGCATATTTTTGCAACGAGCAAAGATGGCCTACAATCAAAACCCTTAGACATGATACTCGCTCCGTTCTTCTAGGGTTGGGGTTATTGCATAATATTACTCTTCACCATAATGATATCGAACTCAGCCTAGACTTTCATATTTTTGACATAGATGAGTTCGACATTTTAATCGGGCATCCCTTAGAAAAGTTATTTGATGATCCACCAAGAACAGGGGACCTAGATGTAAAACTAGGTAGGGATACATTCACACTACCTATATCCCAAACTAAAAATTCAATAGTGGAACCCCCGTCCAAATGTATGCCCGTGGAGGTAGTGTCGTTAGTGCCTTTTAAAACTCCCCGAAGAGTCTTTAGAAAAAGACTCTAAATTCTTCATTGAGGAAATCGATGAAATAGGTGATTTCATCGATCTTCCCAAAGAAGAAGAATCGACACCACCTCCCATTGAGCTAAAAAGCCCTTCCCGGCGACTACGCTATGTTTTCTTAAATGACGATAGAAATGCTCCCGTGATCATTAGCGATAAACTAACCGATGAGGAGACATCAAGACTTATAAAAGTTCTAGAAAAACATAGAACGGTCTTCGGGTATTCCCTACATGATTTGAAGGGAATTAGCCCAATGATATGCTCTCATCGCATTCTCAAGGACCCGGATAAAACACCCTCACGTGAACCCCAACGCCGCTCAACAATGAGATGAGAGAAGTCGTGAAGAAGGAAGTCCTTAAACTTCTTCACGCGGAATAATATATCCCATGCCACATAGTGACTGGGTTAGTCCCGACCAAGTGGTGCCTAAAAAGGGAGGCATGACGGTAATCAAAAACGCTAAGAACGAACTAATTCCTCAGCGTACCATCACTGGATGGAGAATGTGCATAGATTACCGAAAATTAAATGCCGCAACAAAGAAAGATCACTTCCCACTCCCATTCATTGATGAAATGTTGGAGCAAAGAGCAAAACACTCTTTCTTTTGTTTCTTAGATGGATATTCCCGGGTATCACCAAATCCCCATCCACCCGTATGGTCAAAAGCAAGACAACATTCACTTGTCCATATGGAACATACGCCTACCGTAGAATGTCTTTTGGGTTGTGTAATGCACCCGCATCATTTCAAAGGTGTATGATGTCTATATTCTCGCACATGATTGAGGAAATCATGGAAGTTTTCATGGACGATTTCTCCGCCTATGGAAAAACTTTTGAAAATTGTCTAGAGAATTTAGACAAAGTCTTGGCAGGGTGCCAAGAAAAGGACCCGGTACTTAATTGGGAGAAGTGCCATTTCATGGTCCGAGAAGGCATTGTCCCTCGGTCACCTAGTGTCCGAGAGGGGGATTGAAGTAGACAAAGCTAAAATTGAAGTAATTGAAAAATTACCTCCCCTCGTGAACGTAAAAGGAATCCGTAGCTTTTTCTAGGCCATGCAGGATTTTATAGATGGTTTATAAAAGATTTCTCACAAACCTCCGCACCGTTAACAAGCCTATTAGCTAAGGATGTACCCTTTGAGTTCACTGATGAGTGCATGAAAGCTTTCCTCACCATTAAGGAAGCACTCATCTCAAAGCACCAATCATCCAACCACCCGATTGGTCGCTGCCCTTTGAGATCATGTGTGATGCTAGTGATTACGCAAGAGGTGCGGTCCTTGGCCAAACCAAAGATAAAAAGCATCACGCTATTGCATATGCTAGCAAAACGCTTAACCGAGCTCAATTAAACTATGCCACAACTTAAAAGGAGCTCCTAGCTTTTGTTTTTGCTATAGACAAGTTCAGATCTTACTTAGTGGGATCAAAAGTAATTGTTTACACTGATCATGCCGCATTGAAATATCTACTCACTAAGAAAGATGCTAAACCAAGATTGATTAGATGGATTCTTTTACTCCAAGAATTTGATTTGGAAATTAAAGATAAGAAAGGAGTAGAGAATACCGCTATGGATCATTTGTCGCGCTTGCAATTCACTAACACGCAGAACCGCCCATCAATGACTTCTTACGCGACGACATGCTCCTAAAGGTGGAGGACATAACCCCATGGTATGCGCACATTGTTAATTTCATGGTTTCAAAGTTATGTACCACCCGGTGAATCCCGGCCGGCCGAAAGCGTAAAGCCGACGCCACCTATGGGACGATCCGTACTCTACGGTGGTGTGTTCTGATGGCATGTTGAGAAGATGCGTGCCCACCAAGGAGGGACAGAAATTACCGAGAAGTGCCACGCAGCTCCATATGGAGGACACTATGGAGTGTTTCGCACACAAGCCAAAAATCCGCAAAGCGGATTCTACTCGGGCCGACCATGTACCATGACACCAAAGAATTCATTAGAAGGTGTCACAAGTGCCACCGTAAGGAGGCATCACCTCGCGCAATGCCATGCCCCTCCACTACAACTTACAAGTCGAAGTCTTCGATGTTTGGGGTATTGACTTCATGGGACCTTTTCCAAAGTCCCGTGATAGTGAATACATTCTCATCGCCGTCGACTACGTATCCAAGTGGGTGGAAGCACTACCATGCCGAGCCACTGATTCCAAGCACGCAAGAAAGATGTTTCATGAGATTATCTTCCCTCACTTCGAACTCCAAGGATGGTGATAAGTGACGAAGGATCCCATTTCACTAACAAAGCCTTCAGAACCTTTCTGAAAGAGTTGGGGTCCAAGCACAACATTGCCACACCATACCATCCACAAACAAGTGGCCAAGCTGAAACATCCAACAAGCAAATCAAGAACATCCTACAGAAAACCGTCAATGCAATGGGGAAAGGATGGAAAGATAAACTACCTGATGCACTATGGGTATACAGGACAGCTTACAAGACACCCATTGGCATGACACCATTCCGTATGGTCTATGGCAAGAGCTGTCATTTACCGGTAGAACTCGAAAGCATCGAGCCTCACCGGGCAATCAAAACCTGAACATGGACCTCAAGCTAGCCGACAAAATAGACGTAAAACAACTTACCGAGCTAGAGGAATGGCATGAGAAGGCATATCACGGTGCTAGGCTTTACAAAGAAAGAACAAAGAGATGGCACGACCCGTCGGATCCAAAGACAAAAACATTTCAAGAAGGGGACAAGGTACTACTTTTCAATTCCCGAGTAAAACTGTTCTACGGAGGAAAACTTCAAGCAAATGGAAAGGGCCATACGTCGTCGTCGACGCCGTCTCACCACACCTGAGCTATCACCATTCAAGACGACGAAGGTAATGTTTCAAAGGTAAATGGCCAACACTTAAAAAGTTTTCTATGAACCTTCTCACGAATCGAATAAAACCATAAAAGAAATAAATTTAATTAGTTTTGAAACCTTTGAATTTTAAATTTGAAGTTCATTCACATGTTCTTGCCGTCTTTAGGATATATGTCTAAAATAAAGAAAAGGGAAGACCAAAATTAGAAAACACCAACTTTCCTTTCTCCCTTTGTTTTCTTTTCAATTCTAACGCCTAGAAAACTAATAAAAGAAAAACACCATTGAATAAGACATGGGAACAAGAAAGTCGGGAAATAGGACCGCATACGCCCGGGGTGCGCCCCGGCGGCAACCGGCCGCACCACGGGGCGCCCGCCGTGGCAGACAGCCCCCCGAGGCCATCTCGATCGCTGCTCCCCCGGTCGCGGTGCCTCCAACCCCCAACACGGGTGTTCGGATGACATTCGTCCATTTTTGCTATAAAATGTCGTGGCACACCCTTAGTACCAAATTGCACCAACCCTTTTCTTCTACTTTTCTTTCTTGCTCCAAGAAACAAACAACCACGCCATGTCTCGAAAAAACTCTGTCAAAACCAAAGATCTCTTGTGTTCGAAAACTCCCACGCTACTAAAATCCCATACTAGAAAATCTTTTAAACAAAATGTACAAAGACAACATCCATACAATCCTCCACAAACTGCACGTTCTAGCTCTTCGAACAGTTCAAACTCTTACACTGTTCAAGCATACGGGTTTGAGAAGCCCGAAGGGGCTACGGAAGGGACCGATGCGTCGCTCAAAGGAATCCCAGCCGCCTCTACCCCAAGGCAGACTACTCACTACCCCACCTCGTAGTTCTAGTCCAGATAAATACTACAACAGTGATGAAGAAGTGGAACAGTCACCAAATTCACTGCTACTAAAATATGAGGCTCTAAGAGACTTATACTGGCTCACCAATGAAAAACTGGACGCTATTAAAAAGAAAATTAGTAACCTACAGGAAGACACTGAAATCGAGACATTTAGGTTCAACAACAGGGTAGCCAAGCTAGCAGAGGCAGCTGGAGTTACTTATGTGCCTAGCTAAGAACGCATTAGGATCCTCCCTAAAATAAATCAGGCATAGTTTGATTTTGTATTTCCTTTCTTATGCTGTCCACCAATGTATTGCCTGATCAATAAAGATTGTTTTATCTGTATGTCATGTGTACACTTGTTCTTCTATTCTTGTCTCTTGATTATTCTTGTACAAAGAACAAGTGTGGGGAGAGGCCAGCTACAAGACGCTGCAACAGGTAAAACGAACTTATAATTCAATTTTTCCTGCGCCTCCTAAAATCAATATTCAAGAATGTTTAAATGCCAATTTAAAATGAATTATAAACTCCACCTCTAATCTCTTTTGGAACAATTCGGTTGACATATATTTTATTCCTCACTAAAACCCTGCGCTTTGATGAGCAACGCTAAAATAGGGAACCCATTTTATCTTATTAATTGCACTTAGAGATACAGTAGGATGACTTGATTTTGCTCTCTCTCTTACAATAAGGCTTGGAATTTATTTCAAACTTTAAAATGAGCATGCTCCAAGGTCAATTTAGTTAAAATTCCTACCGTAGCCTGAATTAAAATATACACATCCGTAAATAGCTATTTATTTTTGTATTGAGTTTTGTCAAATTCTGAGATCACTGTTGACAGAGTTTCATACACCTAAGATCGAAATTCACGTACACCCACCAAATAAGCCAATTCTTACATCAAGAATTGCGCACAACATGCATCAATTACCACCCACCAAAAGAGTCACAATCTTGTTCCAAATTTCTGATCCTCAAACATTTGTCATATGCCAAATAGAGAAGAGATATGGGCTATTTAAAAAAAAAGAGAGAGAGAGAAAAATATATATATATCCATGCTAAAGCGCATGAAGACAAAATGGACATGTGTCCAATAAAACGAAAGATGGTGTGCCAAAGAAGCCCACCCAAAAAAATGATGATACTACTTAATAAAATAGCCCATATTCTCTGATTTAAAGGCATTACAATTAGAAGGATCATGTTACAACAAGAGTGACACTGTCACATTTCTTTCCTCCACCTTGCATTCCACACACTTGCACATTTCGATCTGGGATTATGACGCTTCCTCCTAAGATCCGGAATTTGACCTGACAATATATGCAAGGTAAATATGCACTTGTCATTTTCTCGAAGATCTCCAAAACACCACATAAATATTAGATTTAGAGAGAGTGACAAATATAAATGCTTGGGAGGAATCAATCCACATATATGAGTGACTCACTTTAGAATTGACCAAGGAGCAATGCTAATTTCTTTCCAAAAAATTTTAAAACCAAGTCTTTGCGCAAGAGTAGAAGTAAATGATGGAATCCAAGCTATTCCTTTGTTCAATTTTTCAAGATAATTTGGTAGCCACTTTGAATGCTCACAAAGAAGGTGAAGTTTGGAATAATCTTTATGCTAACTTTGAAATTTTTCATCCAGAGGATTAACCCACTTGGTCCTAAATTTACTCGAGGACGAGTAAAAGCTAAGTGTGGGGGGAGTTGTTGGCGGTCAAAATCATACACTTTACACCGCCAACTTAGCTATAAAACATGACAAATAACGTACTTTTTGCCACATAAACCTTTGCTATTTACCTAGTTCCACTTGTATTCGAACAATTTATGTTTTGCGTATAAACGTGGAAACAGGTAAAAGTATGCCTAAAAGAGAAGGAAAGCGCACACCTAGCGTTGCGCTTTATCAAGGGAACGCCACCAGCCGAAATCGGTCCGAATCAGGGCTAAAGCACCACGCGGACGTGACACACAACGGGCCACGAGCCCACCTGCCGAAGCCAGCGCGAGGCGGGCCAAACCTCGGGCCGCCACCGCACCCGCGGTGCCCGCCGTGGCCCGGCTCGATCCCGCCGCGCCTTGTCTCGTGGTTCCGCCTCCCGAGGAGTAGAGTCGGTGCATGGCGGTGCTTTTAAGGTTTTGGCGCCAAAGCTCCCGCCAAAAGCCACTTTCCTCCGTGTATAAATAGAAGCACACACCCCTTCACATATAATCACACACTACACCATTCCATAGGGAATTTCACTTCATAGCTCACATATAGAGGAGTGTAGGAGCGCCAAGCCGCTCAGAAGGGAGTGAGAGAGTGAAAGGTAGGAGTAGAGAGAGGAGTAGCGACCCCGCTGTCTCGTGTGTAGCTCGACTTGGCGTCGCACACTCGGTGGACGGAGTGCCGAATCTGTCGGCTCCCGCCTCCATACCTGTACCTCTACGGATCTTTTTTCATGACTTGGCGTAAGAGATTCGTGTCTTACCTTCAGTTATCATTCTTAAGTACACGCTATCATTCATTCTGTTGAGATTACGGGATCGTTGTTTGCCTTTTTGGTAATTGCTCTAGTAGAGGACCCCTGATGAAGACGGGAGTTCCTAGCCAACACTAGAGTAGTGATAAGTAACGTAGACGTGGTGTCTAAGTTATAAATCACCCTCGTTTGCTGCGCAATCCTTGGTAGTGAGGTAGGGGATAGGTGGTGACAGCCCTATTAGCCCATTGTACTCCTCCACGTCCGGTTGCATAGTAGAGCTACAGGCCGGCATCACTTGGCATACCAGGTGCGATCCGGTGCTCGAAGTAATACTTACTGAATAGAAAGTTAGCCTGACTTAGTCTAAGTGCTGAAGGAACACATCACTTCCACGCTCACCTCCTTCATCCGACTCTCGGAACTAGGTAGAACAAGCTTAACGCCCGCTTCCTCGTGGAAATACGATACCCTCGAATACTTCCGGGTGAAGTGCTACAACGGTACTTTCCGTGGCGCTTTGCGACTTTGCCGCCGCTAAGAAATGCCAACAAATTGTCCACCAACGCGCCGGCAGCCTGAGACAAAGGGGTCGCCGCCGTCCGTCCCCGCCAGCCCTAGCCCGAAGGTCCCGGCCGGACCATGGACATCCATCGACCCACCACGCCAAAGAGGAGGACAACCACCGCTGCCCGCGACATCACCACACGCCGGAGTTCTTTGCCGCCACGGCCGGGCGGCTCCAAAGATGGTGGCACGAGCAGGCCCCGCCCTTCCACCGACCAAGCCGGATGCCGGTGGGGAGGACGGCGCCGGGCCGCCGACGCGACCCCCGCCGCGTGGGGAACACAAGACGGCCGAGAGGGGGGGGGGAAGCGCGCCGGCGCCGCCTAGAATCGCCGCCGCCGCCGCCCAACCCTAGGCCGCCGCCGGTGTCCCCAATCGCGAGGCGGCAGATCCGGCTACAGGGGGCCGGATCCGACCGAGGAGCAGCAGGGAATGGGAGCCCCGCCGCCCCTCGGTCGCCGGAGGTGAAGATGGGAGGAGGGGGGCATAGAGGCAAACCGGAAGAGAAGGAGCACGGGGAGGGGGGGGGGGGGGGGGCTTTGTGGGGCCCTCCCCGCTGGCCGCCGCCACGAGGGAGGGGGGCCACGCGAGGGCACGGGTTTTTTTCCTTCGCCTTCACCTGATGTGAGTTGGATGTGACATGCCGTGGTCAAGGGCTAACACGGTATGTCAAGCAATGTAAAGAGGCCAAACCAGCATTCTCGGTGTGCCTAGAAAACAAACACTTGTGCAAGACTACGATGCATATATGTAACACCGATATCATTCCACAAAGCAATAAAGTTGCAACAGCAAAATGACAGCACATCACCTCAATCAAGCATAGAAAAACGACGATGATGTACTAAAAATAAAACTATTATGCAGGAAACACATTCTTTTGCCTTGCCGCCCAGTCAGTGTCAACTTAACAACAGAAACGCGAAGTCGGCAAAAGGAACAGCAGGCTTTCGGTACAAAGGGCGATACATCCCTTTCTTCCAGACCAAAAGGCCACTCCAACCTCATCACAAGTCCACATCACATCTACCAAACTTGAACAAGTCCACATCACCGCACTATTCATGAACAGACATAGAGCAATCCTACAGATACATATATACACACATCTTGCAGCTGCACGTATGGGTGCTGATTAAACTGTCGGCCTAGTGTTGCGATCGAACAGAAGTACAGTGAGGAAGCAACGACAAAATATGCAAAAATATTGTTAGATGCATGCCATCATCTGGTATTGTTGTTTTCCGCATGATTTTGCCGGCAATACCTTGACGAGGTCAGCTGGTTATTTTTTGTATCAATCATCACCGATGTTTGCAGACCTTGATACAAAGAGAATCCATAAGTGGTGAGGCGATGATGACTTACATTGACGTTGGCAGAGAAATTCCTCGGTGTTGATCAGCTCATGGCCAACTCTGATTCATCATTTATTTATTATTTATTTATTATTTATTTATTTTGCAAAGACTGCTTCATCATATAATTGAAGATAAGTAACACTTTCAAGCATCACCGAAGATAAGATTCAGGAAGTGTCATCCAACAGAAGTATATTATTATATTTAAAAAAAAGTACAGGAAGCAGAGAAGTAAAAGATCCTTTTCATATATAGTCTAGATTCCAAAATAAACTTTCTACCAATGAACAGTAAATCAGTAACAGATCCTTTTCATGGTCTGCTAAAGAAAATAATGTGGGTTTAGTTTTTTTAACAGTATACCTATGCGTTGTTTGTGGGTAGTATAAAAATTCTACACATTAACTGGAGTGTGCAGTATTTACAGTACAGCACTTGCAGTTAATTTTAGTAGTACAAAATCAGTACGGCCCATCTTTACGTGTCCAGTTAATTTTAGTACAAAATTAGTGGAGGGAGGCATCAGGCTTTCAGGCGTTCGTGGCACAGTGCAGGAACATCTGTCCCGGAATGGATGTAAGAGAATTTTTTACATAATTGACTTGCACAAGAGAAACATGAGACTAATTTCTAAGAAAAAAGTAGAGAACAATGCCAAGGGATTGGGCCGCAACCCAGAAGTGAGCAGCCTCAGGAAAATAATGCCAATCCTGGCCATGGGCCATGTCTAAATCACGGCCCGACCATGCGGTTTCAATACTTTTTTTTTGATAAAATGTACCTGTATATTAATTAAGAAAGATAGAATAGTGCAAATACAGGAACACCGTAAAAGATACGGAGGATAACCGTCCAAACCATCATGCAAAACTAGAAACTAGACGCCGAAGAACGCCGACTCTAGATACTGCAGTCAAACCCATGGCCGAAAGAAGCTCCACCGCACAACGGCTTTGATGTGGACCGCCAGACGCTCAAACGCCGGACAAGCGTAAGTTGTTACCGAACGCCCATAAGTCGTCCACGCCCGACCTTTGTCGACCTTGGATGCAAGCTTGCGTTGATCGACCACCGTTGGCCGCTGCGAGCTTGATCCATCCTCCTGTCTTCCACAACACCCGCAGCATCCTCCGCACCCTTGAAACACCAGGCCGACGACACCTTCTCACCACGAGACGAAAAGCCACCGCCGACCGACTCTTGTAGACGAGCCGACGGTCGGACTCCACCTCCACGTGCTCGCCGACGATGTTGGAGCGAGCACCCCGAGGCGGGGAGAAGCACGAGAGACCTTATTCCATGAAGACGCCGCCGCCTCAACGCCGTCGTCGGATACCAAAACCTAAAGCTACTAGGACTACCACCACTGACCGGGGAGAGGCAGCGGTCTCCGCCAGCCAGCAAGAACCCAAAGGGCCATCGGAGGCGAGGAAGACCGCCGCCACCCCCAGCGCGACCGATGCACTTGCTTTTGAAACCCTAGTTTTTTGTTCCGATTCAATACTTTTTTTTTTTTGACACTTGAAGAAAGAATGATTGAATGAAGACCGAACAGGAAGATTAGTTTGAGGAATGGATTAATCAATCTTCTCACTCCTTGCCTTTTCGTTTGATTTCGTGAAACGGAATGAAAATTGATACACCATCACCTTTTCTCACTCCTTATTTTTTCCGTTTGGTTTGTGGAATGGAATGATGCATATTATCTTATCTTATTTCTTAAAAAGCTAAAAATTAGTATGGGGAATTGGTTTTATTCCTCAAACCAAATCTACAAGAATACAATACTTGACAATTTGTATCTATTTATTAGGACAGTCTTAATGTGTTCAATAACTAGATCTGGCTATGTGGTTAGAGCACCTAAGAAGCATTATTAATGTTTTTTTTTAAAATAGCCTAGGGTTTCCCTTGTTGACTTTAATTAAAAAAAAAAAAACTAGATCTGGCTATGCAATATGGAAGGGAGGAAACTAATAAGTCAGAAAAAAAAAATGAAGCCAAAAGCGAGACAGGGAGACATCCTTTGCTTCTAGAGCCTATAAGGTCACCACCCCTCATCTCGGATTAGATTAAAATGCCACACCATTCTGCATGAGGAAGACAGTCATCTCGGATTAGATTAAAATGCCGTGTGAAACAGAGGACAAAAAGGAGCACCAGCAGCAAGAAATGGTTGATCATGATCCCTTATTAAACTGTCAGCACAAAGTTGCAATATGACAGACAAAACCGAATAAGCAACTCTTTCTAGCACAGCCGCACAAGGGAGAATGAAGCCATGAACAAAACAGTTGTTTGCTTGTTTCTCTGTTTGCTTCGCTCATTATTTCAAGGGCATCTCCACGCTAGAAGTCTTTGTAATATTTGTTAATTCTTTTGTCTTATTTGGTCAGCAGGCATACTCTGCTCACAATGGGCATAACCAATCATTACCATTCCTAGTGTTTCTGGGCACAGCTATAATCTCAAGTGGCGAGGTCGCAATACCTTTTCCTCATTTTGCTGGTGGCAAAGACTATCCTTTGGTTGCATGTTAGGTGACTGGTGTTCCAAGCTAGCAATACACCATGCAGGCTATCATTAAAGATGATCTAACCTGTCAATCCCAAAGTAAATGTCATCAAATTTAATTTAAATATATTAACATTGACATCATTCTTCTAATTTGGAAGAACATATATTCATCTCCGTATGGTATATGAAATCAAAACCTCTATGTAAATAAGCTTACCAGCATGCTCCTGTTAGGAAAGAGTAAATCAATAGCAATCTACTATATGAACATGAAACTGAAACAACTCCATAAAAATAGCATGACCAAAGACTGAAAGTCTGAAAGAATGAATAAAATGTTGAGACAAGCTGCATACAAATATATTAACCCAAATACTAAATTACCAATTCATACATAGATAAACTAGAAAGTACAGCCGGAATCCACAAGAATAAACTAACAGTTCTGATTAAATAAATTTCTTTTATAAACTGGACAAGACCATAGAGATTTTTGCAAAGAAAAATTGATACAAATGAGCAGATGTATGCATTGTCATTACATGGTTTCACACACAAGATAACATAATTATTTAGTAACTATATGCTCATATGTTATTAAAAACAGAGCAAACAACTATGGGCCATTACATGAATTAAGTACAAAATCTCATTGGACCAGACTGGCAAAGTTAGAGATCATACAAAATATACCTGATGTTAAGATTGTGATGAAGGGTCCATTATATGCCCCATGAAGATTACTGAGTCAGACACCTCCTCCTTAATGACAAAGTAGAAAGGGTGGTCAGCAACAAAGTCCTCTCCTGGTGAGGGCTTGCCTATGCCCATTGTCACAGAAGTTTCTTCAATCCCTTTATCATTAACCTCCAAAACTGCTTTATGAAGTATGTCAGAGATACAATGGACTTCTGGATTCATCTTCCTTGGTCATATCAGTGAAATCTGCATCATGGAGGAAGGGTAATTCAAGGCCCATGTCTTTGAGAAACTCCTTCATATCAACCTGGAAAGATACAGTGAACATGGGAACCCTGATATCCACATGTCGTTTCTCAGTTGGCAAATGTTGTTCTAAGAATGACGGTTCAGCAAAATTTTTCTTAGTTAATTCAAACAAGCCATCATGAGCATCAGGTAGGAAGATGTACATGGAGAACTTCCGTTCATTCTTTCCTTGTTGATAAGGAAGCTTAATCACTTTAAATCCATCGTGAACTGCAAAAAGTCGAGTTCTATCGTTCTGCAAAAGGGACCTCAACACAAGTTCTATCCAGACAACAGAACTTTTGCACTGTAGTACTCCTATCAGTCCGATTAAGCCATCTTCCAAAAATGACCGCTCGTTCGCTCGTCCCCCGCGTCACCCCCAGGCGACACGTGCGGATCGCCGCCACGCCGCGGAGTGCTCGCTGCCAGGGGCCGCCGCCACGCCCGGTCCCCGCCTCCGGTGCCGCCTCCGGCCTCCTCGCCGTGGCAAGGAGACGGGGTTCATCCTCGGATATCTGTTACTATTTTGTTAGGTTTAAAGTTTCTCCGGAGATCCAATCAAGAAAATTGGCCTCGGCGTAAGGCGTGGTCAAGATCATCGATGGAGCAATGGAGCATGTCGCTCCTTAGTGGTGATGGCAAGACGAAGACATCACCATTGATGGAGAATAAGGTACTCTAGCCCTTCCTTTGTCTCGTTGTGGTTCTATGCAGCCATGGCGGTGGGCTAGGAGATTTAGTTTTCCAATGATATCTATCTGGATGTTGGGTGGACTTGTGTTCTTTCATGACGACTGGTGAAGGCGACGGCGATGAGTTCGACGTGTCGGCGGGCGCTAAATTCATCATGTTTGCATGTGGAGTTTTAGCAGTTTACTCCTCTTTTTGCAAAAGTGATGATATGAGGATGACAACGGTGGATGGTGAGATGGCCCTGTTCGCTCGGATCGGAGCTTGCGTCCCGTGGCATATCCGTTTGGGATGATGATCCTAGATAGTTGAATTAATGGCTTTTTTTAAGGTTTCTTGTCTCCCATCAATGGAGTTGGACTAGTTTGGTTTACTTTTGTAATGAGAGAATGTAACTGTTAGATATATTATGGGTTTGACTCATATAATATTTAATATATCAAATAATTCTAGGCCGTATAAAATAATGTGCATGTTCATGTGATGGTTTAATACCATACTATTGTGATTAGAGAAGGTGTGCATGTCGTGCCTTGCATGTGAGATTTGTTTTGCCACTTAAGTCGAGTAAGTGCAAGAGTTTCTCATATTAACACTTGGTTAAATGAGAGTTTCGGGAGTTATGAGAGTTTCTAATCCTAATGACATGAGTTACTAGAATTATTCATTCATGATGACAAGATCTCTCATGTGAGCGTGAATACGTTCATGATGAAAAGAGTTTCTCTTGTAAGTATTTATTCCGTAACATCTCTCCCGTCTCTTGATCTCCTCTTCTTTGGCTATAAATAGCACATCATGTCCTCCATTCTTTGTACGCTTGAAACTTGCACACACACACAACCACAATTCTGCTGCCTCAAAGCTTCTCCGTTCCTCGTTCTTGCGCCGCACAAGTTCGGGAAGAGTAGGCCTCCGAACGCCTGCCATCTTCGAGTTTACCTACTCGGGTGAAGGGCGACAATCACGTTTTTGGGGAGTGTCGCTGCCGACACCACTACCGCTTTGTCCTCTATTTCCTCGGTGGATCGTTGTTGATCGGCACTTTGCTTCTCTTCTACACTGCACCGAGCGGGGTGACTACATCAACAACGCTATGTCAACTAGCGCAACCAGCTTTGCCATGGGGTATGATTCTATTTTTGATCATCCACTAAAATTATTGATCAAAACCTTATTGGTTAGCATCATTTTTATGATGTTCATGTTTAATTTGAACAAGCACATACATGATGTCATTATCATATTAATTGTGTCATTTTTCTGGATTAAAATGAACCTGAAATTGCCTAATATTCTAACAATCCAAAAACGTGATAATTTTGGGGCAATTTTCATCTGTTGGCTTTGCGGGTTTGTTGAAACCAACGTCCTTTGAGGGCACTCACTACAAGAGATGGCGCTAGAAAACTATTCTCGTGGTTGACCTCTATGCGTTGTTTCTATGTGGTGCTTGACCAGCCCACTAATGTGAGAACCGCTGATGAGCAGTGTGTTTTCGAGCATGATGATGTCACATGCAAGGCTGCTTTGTTGAGCATCATTGGGGATCCTCTCATTGACGCATATGTGCAGCTTTCGACCGCTAAAGCCATGTGGGATGCACTTGAGGCCCGTTACGGCATTTCTGATGCCGGTTCTGAGTTGTATGTCATGGAGCAGTTCCATGACTATCGGATGGTTGAGAACCGTCCGGTAGTCGAACAAGCTCATGAAAATACGTGCACCGTGAAGGAACTTGATCTGTTTGGGTGTGTACTTCCCGACAAGTTTGTGGCAGATGCATGATTGCAAAGCTGCCACAATCTTGCATTGATTTTGCAACTTCTCTGAAACATAAGAGGCAAGAGTTCAACACTGCTGAGCTTGTTGGGACTCTAGATGTTGAGGACAAGGCTAGAGCAAAGGATGTCAAAGGCAAAAAGGTCATTGAGGGGAGTTCTAACGCAGATGTGGTGCAAAAGAATCGTCCCAAACCACAGAAAAAGAAATTTCAGCAAGAGCTTAAGCAAAATCCTACCACTTCTTTCAAGAAGGGTAAGAAGATCATGAACAAGGAAAAGATGAATTGTTTCACCTGTGGCAAGCTTGGGAACTTATCCGGGGAGTTCCCTGAGGCTAAGTTTAAGCCTTGCTCCTCCACAAAAATCAGCCAACATCGTTGAGACTAAGGCAACTACATCTGGGCAGGGCGGGCTGGCTCCTTGTTGATGGGGAACGGGGCACGTGCGGCTGTTCATGGTGTTGGTACGGTCAATCTGAAGCTCACTTCAGAAAGACATTGCAGCTCAAGAACGTGTATCATGTCCCCTCAATAAAGAAGAACTTGATTAGTGGCTCCTTGCTTTGCCGTGATGGCTATAAGTTACTATTTGAATCCAATAAGTGTGTTGTTTCAAGTTTGGAACCTTTATTGGAGAAGGCTATGAGAGCAGAGGCTTGTTCCGCTTTGTGCTTCTTGGTTGATACTTGCTTTAAGTCGGTAAACCATGTGGTTAATAATGTTGAGAATAATATTTGGCATTCGAGATTATGTCATGTTAATGTTGGTTGCATGTCCCGCTTAGCTAGTTTAAATTTAATCCCGAAATTTGATATGGTCAAAGGTTCTAAGTGTCATGTATGCGTTGAGGCAAAATAACCTCGTAAGCCTCACAAGGTTGCTGCAATGAGGGAGTTGGCTTGAACTAATTCACTATGATGTGTGTGAGATGAATGGAGAATTGACCAAAGGTGGCAAGAGATATTTCATAACATTCATAGATGATTGTACTAGATTTTGCTACGTGTATCTTCTTAAAACTAAAGATGAAGCGTTGCATTATTTTAAGATCTATAAAGCTGAGGTAGAAAATCAAGTTGAGAAGAAAATCAAACGTGTGCGGTCTGACCGCGGAGGAGAGTATTTCTCTAATGAATTTTCAGAGTTTTGCGCGGTGCATAGAATAATTCATGAGAGGACACCACCACACTCACCACAAATCAATGGGATTGTTTGAAAGAAAGAACCATACTCTAATTGATTTGGTAAATGCCATGTTGAGTACTTTTGAGTTTATCTAAGGAATGGTGGGGTGGGGTTATAATGACTGCAAGTCATGTCCTAAATAGAGTGCCCACAAAGAACAAAGAAATTACACCATTTGAGGAATGGGAGAAGAAGAGATTAAATCTTTCCTACCTACGGACTTGGGGTTGTTTGGCAAAAGTTAACGTGCCAATAAACAAAAAGCGAAAAAGCTTGGACCGAAAATTGTTGATTGTGTCTTTCTCGACTATGCTTTTAATAGCGTGGGTTACTGATTCTTAATAATAAACTCTGGAGTTCCCGATATGTTTGAGGGTACAATCATGGAATCTAGAGATGTAACATTATTTAAAAATGAATTTCCCATGAAAAATACACACAAAGACCTCTAGTCATGATTCTACTTTTCTCGCGTGAGACACTTGAACCGGTAATACACGCTGATCTTGAAACCCATGAGAATATTCTTGAGGAGGATAATAATATAATCATTCGAAAGAGTAAGAGACGAGAGGGTTGCAAAATCATTTGGTGATGACTTTATTATATACCTCGTGGAAGACACTCCCACAACCATTGCTGAGGCATATTCCTCTCTTGACGCTGACTTGTGGAAAGAAGCAAAGCAAAGTGAGATTGATTCTATTATGACAAATGGAACTTGGGAAGTGGTTGATCGTCCTTATGGATGTAAACCCGTGGGGTGTAAATGGGTGTTCAAAAGAAAATGAGGCATGATGGTACTTGTTGAGAAGTACAAGGCAAGGTTAATTGCTAAGGGCTATACACAAAAGGAAGGAGAAGATTATTTTGACACTTACTCACCGCTTGCTCGATTGACGACCATACGTGTGTTAATATCCTTGGTCGCCTCACATGGTCTTCTCATTCATCGATGGATGTTAAGACAGCTTTCTTGAAGGAGAGCTTGAGGAAGAGATTTATATGGATCATCCTGATGGATTTGTGGCAAAAGGTCAAGAGGGTAAGGTTTGTAAGCTGATAAAATCCTTGTATGGTCTAAAGCAAGCCCCTAAGCAGTGCATGAGAAATTTGACAAAACTTTAACATCAGCCGGCTTTGTAGTGAATGAAGCTGATAAATATGTATATTATCGTTTCGGTGGAGGTAATGGTGTCATTTTGTGCTTGTATGTGGACGATATTTTAATATTTGGGAATAATATTGAAGTAATCAATGAAGTGAAAGATTTTCTATCCAATAATTTTGAAATGAAAGACTTGGGTGAGGCTGATGTTATTCTTAACATTAAGCTATTGAGAGAAGAAGGAAATGGTGGGGTTACTCTTGTGCAGTCTCACTATGCGGAAAAGGTGCTAAACCGTTTTGGGTATAGTGATTGTGCACCTGCTCCAACTCCTTATGACCCAAGTGTAATATTGAGGAAAAATCGAAGAATTTCAAGAGATCAATTGAGATATTCTCAAATAATTGGTTCTCTTATGTATCTGGCTAGCGCTACGAGGCCTGATATCTCGTTGATTGTGAGCAAACTAAGCCGGTTTGTGTCAAATCCGGCAGATACTCACTGGAGTGCTCTTGAGAGAGTACTGCGCTATCTAGAAGGTACAATGAGCTATGACATTCACTTTACTGGGTATCCGAGGGTACTAGAAGGTTATTGTGATGCTAATTGGATTTCTGATGCTGATGAGTTGTACGCCACAAGTGGATACGCGTTCCTGCTTGGAGGTGGTGCTGTTTCCTGGAAGTCTTGCAAGCAGACTATCTTAACGAAGTCTACAATGGATGCAGAACTGATAGCATTGGATACCACTGGCACTGAAGCTAAGTGGCTTCGTGAACTTCTTATGGATTTACCGGTTGTTGAAAAACCTATACCGGCTATTTCTATGAACTGTGATAACCAAACTGTGATAACAAAAGTGAACAGTTCTAGAGATAACATGAAGTCCACAAGGCATGTAAAAAGGAGTCTGAAGTCTTTCAGAAAATTGAGAAACTCTAGAGTAATTTCATTGGACTATGTTCATACATCTAAGAATCTGGCAGATCAGTTCACTAAGGGTCTGTCACGCAATGTGATAGAAGGTGCGTCGAGGAGCCGGGGCTTGAGACCCATTTGAAGTCATTCCATAGTGGTAACCTATCCTTTGTGATCGAAGATCCCGTGAATTAGGATGGCGAAACAAGCTAGTGGATGACCGAGGGAAAGACCCCCTTAGAATAAAGTCTAGCTCATTGGAGATGCACCATCTCTCCAATACTGTAAGGCAGGTTGATTAATTTCTTAATGTGATCCGAGTGGCTTGTATAAGCAGGGATGTTGTCCTACGTAACATTCTAGAAGGAACACACCTATATGAGTCCGACCGCTAGTCACAGCCTATGAGATGTGGGTAATCTCTACAAACTCATGAAAGACCCCCGAAGTGTGACTTATATGCTTCAAACGAGAGAGGATGCTTGTAGCAGCCTAGTACCATGACAGGGGACTTTGGTGAAACACAATTCACGTAAAAACTGTCAATTCAAGGCATAGTCCATTGTTCAGTTGTGAATGAGTCCAACCTTTGTTCTAAACGGATGTTCAACTTAATAGAAAATCTGGTATATCAAAAGACTATGGATTTAATATTATTTATTGCGTGCCCTAGAATTTGGTGGAGATTGTTAGATATATTATGGGTTTGACTCATATAATATTTAATATATCAAATAATTCTAGGCCGTATAAATAATGTGCAGGTTCATGTGATGGTTTAATACCATACTATTGTGATTAGAGAAGGTGTGCATGTCGTGCCTTGCATGTGAGATTTGTTTTGCCACTTAAGTCGAGTAAGTGCAAAAGTTTCTCATATTAACACTTGGTTAAATGAGAGTTTCGGGAGTTATGGGAGTTTCTAATCCTAATGACATGAGTTACTAGAATTATTCACTCATGATGACAAGATCTCTCATGTGAGCGTGAATACGTTCATGATGAAGAGAGTTTCTCTTGTGAGTATTTATTCCGTAACATCTCTCCCGTCTCTTGATCTCCTCTTCTTTGGCTATAAATAGCACATCATGTCCTCCATTCTTTGTACGCTTGAAACTTGCACACACACAATCACAATTCTGCTGCCTCAAAGCTTCTCCGTTCCTGTTCTTGCTCGCACAAGTTCGGGAAGAGTAGGCCTCCAGAACGCCTGCCATCTTCGAGTTCACCTGCTCGGGTGAAGGGCGGCAATCACGTTTTTGGGGAGTGTCGCTGCCAACACGACTACTCGCTTTGTCCTCTATTTCCTGGTGGATCGTTGTTGATCGGCACTGCTTCTCTTCTACACTGCACCGAGCGGGGCGACTACATCAGCAACGCTATGTCAACTAGCGCAACTAGCTTTGCCATGGGGTATGATTCTATTTTTGATCATCCACTAAAATTATTGATCAAAACCTTATTGGTTAGCATCATTTTTACGATGTTCATGTTTAATTTGAACAAGCACATACATGATGTCATTATCATATTAATTGTGTCATTTTTTTTTTTTTAAAATGAACCTGAAATTGCCTAATATTCTAACAATAACTTGCTTTAGTATCATTGGAAATTTTCCTTGTCGCAAAAAAAAAAAAAAAAAGCCATCTTCCCCTAAAATACAGTGCACTGCCGATAACGAGTCCTGTATTCTGTTCAACTGATCCATCCTGTCCTGTATTCTGCAGTACTCCGTCGGTCCAATTAAGCCATCTTTCCCTAAAATACTGAACTTTTGTGGATTCTTTGACCCCACACGTTATTTTTCTTAGCTGCATCTTCGGGCTTTAAAAATCAATATAACAGAAAACATGTGAATTTCAGCCCGATGAGCCCTCTCATCACGGAAACTGGCAGTGATAAGGTTTTGCGGACCAGGTCTCTAAGACTCTCTGCACTGGATACTGAAAAGCTTTGCTCTATATGCCACATCTGCACTTTACAGTAATAAAAACGCTGCACCGGGCAACGCTACCACCTACGCTGAAGAAACCGACCGGCTCCAGTTCGCTGTCTGTGGCGCGCACGAAAAGTGTGAGCCTGTTCGGCTGGTCGTGTCTGGGCGATACTTTGTGAGAGAAGCTGGCGGGTTACGACGCCGGTGAGAGAAAATACTTGCTCATCGGCTGGCTGATAAGCCAAGCGAACAGGGCCTGTTACTGGGCAGGGCCACGGGGCCCGCACGCCGACTGTGTGCCGCGCTCGCACGCCTGTGGGAGAGAGAGCAGTGAGGTGGGGAGAGAGAGAGGAGTGAGGTGACGGCGGGCCCCATTTTTTTAAGGAACTTAAAAATGTTATAACTTAAAAAAAAAAAAAAATTAAATTCCGATTACACCATTAAATTCGTTTAATTTAATCCTTCAAAATAAGATCTCACATGAATATATTTAGATAAAGTTATAAGTGGACCCCACCATTGGTAGTTGGTATAGAGTAGAGATATAAAGAAGTGATGGAGTGCGGGGAGAAAGTCTTTAAAAAGGGAAATGCTTGATAACTGTAATGTATGGAGGAAGTTAATAGAAAACATGAGTGCGGATAGCTAAGGACTATTATCACCTGTATTTTTTTTCGGCCCAAAACGAAAGGCCCAAGAGCTGAGAGCCAGGGCACTCCAATGGCTCCGCACTCGGCCAGTCGCGTCGGCGCGTCGTACCGTTCGGCGTCCGTCTCCATCCCTCGGCCGTCGCGGCGTTGCCCGTCGCCCGCCATCGGCCCTCCGCCGCCGGCCCCGTCCTGTCCCACCTGCGCCATCCCGCTCAGCTCCCCTCCGCGCCGGCCGCCGGCATCCCGCTCCGCTCGGTAGTCAGGGGAGGTCGCCTGCCGGCTGCCGCAGCACCGCAGTCCCTTCGCCGCGCGGCCGCGCCGCGGCGCAGGCACTGCCCCAACGTCCTACTCCAGGCGGTGGGCGGCCCCAACTGGCAACCGGCTCAGCGACTCCGGTCAGTCCCCTTCCCATTGCTCGGCTGCTTAGTTTCTGACTCTGTCAGTCCCCTCACCTGGATTCTGTACTGAATTTGGTTTTTAGTATTTCAATTTGATTGGACTGCATTCTTTAGCTTCTTAAGAGGCTCTAGTCGTGAGTAAAAGCTGGCTCCGCCAGCTATTCAGGACAGTGTGTCCATCCCTAACTACTACTGAAAAGAATTCCAAGATGTCCACTGTCCGAGGGTATGTCATAGGCACTCACTCTTTTAATTTGTATATAAGTACTCTTTTTTGTGTCACTAAAATCCACCATATTTTATATGACAAAAAAGACACACTCTTCCCCATGGGTCCACTGGCGGAGCCAAGAATCTGTGGCTTTGGGTATGCGAAAATGCCAAAAAATTGAAACAAAATATAGTGGATGAAAATTATAACGTCCTACCGCGGTGGAACCGTGGAAATCGCCTACCAGCTCGCAGCAGCAAGTACGCGCCGCCGCCGCCGCCGCCGCTTCTGCGAGCGATTGCGAAGAGGAAGAGTTGCCGAGGGGACCGACAGGGGAGGTGTCGAGTGGAGTCAGGTCAGGTGACCGATTGGGCCAAGGCGCATGGGCCTGCTCGGCTGCTAGTCCTGGATTCCTTGTTTGTGGCCTTTTTGCCTCATGCTCCAATTAAAAAAGAGAGTATACATGTATATTAGTATATGTATTTTTTTTTTTACTAGAATCTTGGGTATTCATTGGAATACCCAGGCATACCCTGCCGCCGCCAGTGCATGGGTCATGTCAGGTAGGGCACATTAGAGCAGGTATTGACTGAAGTGGGGGGCTCGGGGCATCCAGTCAAGTGCACAAAGCAAACGTGCACAAAGCAAAGGAAGCTTCGTAGTGGAGCACTTACACGAGTGCCCACATGAAACTTTTTTATATGATGCATTCATTTAGACTCTCATTGGGCATCTTAGGCTTGAGTCAAGTCAATTCGTCTCTTTTCGCACGCGTGGTGCCCATCCTCTCTGCGTTTCTTTATATTGGCTGCATCAACAGAGGCTCAGCCTCCTTTGTTATCCTCATCTCCCTTGCTGCTTGGATCCTTCGAGTGTTCTTCTCCTGGTTAGTACTTCTAAGAATCTGATTATTTTGAAATGGTTTCAATCACAACAATCATCTCTGGGTACAAGGTCTTATGTTTATTCAGTCCCTGGCCTTTGCCTCCTTTGCATGATTACTTTTTTGAATGGTTTTGGAACAATCATCTTCTTGCTAGATGTATGTGTACGCAGAAAGCAAAAATTTCTTGGTTGTTTAATTTGAGCGCAGTAGAAGCATTGAAAGTCTTTAATTTCCAAGAACTTGGATCTGTATGTACTTGAGTCAGCAGAAATGCTAGAAGCGCTGCTTTTCATTTAAGTAGAGAGAATTAAGCTTCAAGTATGTACAGGACACAGCGTCTATCCTTTGATCAGAAGATTTGGGTAGTGCAGGGGATACTCAAGATTTGAGATATATGACATCATGGATAGTGAGGCACTGCAAGAACCAGAAGATACTACAAATCTTCTCAAAAAAAAGAGAGAAGATATTACAAATGACATGCCAACAGATATATCATGGGAAGAACTAGAACATATGACAGATGGTTTTTCTGATAAGCGGAAAATTGGTAGTGGTGGGTATGGAGTGGTTTACAAGGTATGCATAAATGCTTTGACCTCCCTTTTATTTTCCCCCCAAATGCCACAAAAAATAACAAAATGTGCTAAACAGGGAGTGCAAGAAAATGGGAAAAAAGATTGCTGTTAAAAAGCTTTACCACATTCCAGGACTTGACGAGAAGCAGTTCCAGAATGAAGTTCAAATCCTTGCTCGACTTGAGCATCAAAACATTGTACGGTTAATTGGCCAAAACCATAGAGAGCAGGAGAGATGTGTTGAGTACAAGGGAAATCTAGTCTTGGCTAAAATGATAGACCGAAAGATATGCTTGGAGTATTTGCATAATGGAAGCCTTGAAAAGCATCTTTCTGGTGATTTCTTTTCTTTTTTGCTAAGAGTTAACATTTATGGAATTATGATTATAAAGACATGCTCTCTATTTTTCTACGAGATGAATCATCTGGACTTCCTTGGCACAAACGTTATCAAATAATAAAGGGATTTGTGAGGGACTAAACTACCTTCATGAACACTCAATATTCCATCTTGACCTGAAACCCGGCAACATATTGCTTGATGATAACATGTTACCAAAAATTGCAGACTTTGGATTGTCCGGACTCTTTAGTGGAACCCGCAAATCTCATACCACAACCCATTTTATTGGAACACCGTAAGTGAATCCTTCTTTCTCTCGAGATCCGTTGATTTTATTTCTATATATAATAAACAAATAAATAACATGTGCTTATACTTATTACTTGTGCTGCTGTGCAGTGGATTTATGCCACCAGAATATATAGAAAAGCGTAAAATATCTGACAAGTATGATGTATTTAGTTTGGGTGTCATAATAATACTAATAATGACTGGGCCCAATGGCTACTCCAGGCATTGTGACATGGCATCCCAGGACTTCATCGAACTGGTATGAGATGTTATTTGTATGTATGCATAACGTTTGATAGTTTTGGACCTTTTTTATTGATACAGATAGTTTTGGACTTTGATTTGCCACATTTTTATTTGCATATGTATCCATTACATCTGATAGTCTTATCTTTACCAATATAAACAATGGGGAGTTTTTTTGGTTTCGTTTTATTTATCAACGTTTTTGTTTTTGTTTTCATTTTTATTGTTTTAGATCAATTTTTGCTTCTTCTGTACGTCTCACTCTGTTTAGCCATCCTCTAGGCATCAGTATGTTATACGCTGGCTTTTCTAAGTTTTTTTTTCAGCCTTTCCTTGCGCCACCTTCTGGTCGTCTGCCTAATTAAGTTGTTATTTTTTTTCATTATTTCTTATGTAAACAAAAATAAATAATAAATATTTCTTTAGTTTCAAATTATACGACACATCATGCATATCCTGAGTTCCACTTCAACCTACAGTATACTCCCTAGAAAGCCCTGAGCACATCCATGCATGCCATATATGCCACAACACGAAGCAAAAACAACACAAAATATTACCTTACAAAAAAAAATTAATGCTTATATTTAGTGTTTAGAAGTCAAAATCACATAACAAAACTCATACTAGAAAAGGAATGGCAGCCATAACCACAACCCAAAACCACACCACGCTACAACAACAACAACAACAACATAGCCTTTAGTCCCAAGCTAGTTGGGGTAGGCTAGAGATGAAACCCATATGAAGAGGCAAAAGACAAAAAAAGATAAAGATAGGGTAGATAGAAAAGAAAACAAAAGTCATGGTTTAGGCACGTTGATAGCTAGCCTCCATGCGTTCCTGTCCAAAGCTAAATCCTTGGAGATATTCCACTCCTTAAGGTCTCTCTTAACCGACTCGTCCCAAGTCGAGTCTAGGTCGACCTCTACCTCTCTTTACATTATCTACCCGCTCTAGAACTCCACTACGCACCGGCGCCTCACGAGGCCTCCGTTGAACATGTCCAAACCATCTCAACCGATGTTGAATTAATTTCTCCTCGATAGGAGCCACCCCAACCCTATCCCGAATATCTTCATTCCGAACTCTATCCCTTCTAATAAAACCACACCACGCTATAATTAAAAATAATAAAAAAGCACATCACATATACAGAATATAAGTTGAAGAAAACTATGAATCACACACTAAATTACACACATGTAAAAGAAAAAAACACAAACAAGATATCATGTTCTCATATTCCTTCTTCTACACTGATGGTATGTTGGAGCAACGTTTGTCAAAGGTATGACAAATACTACTAAGCAACTAAAAATCACCCTTACAACACAGCATACACTCTTACGTCATCATATTTAAAATGAATTAAAAATCATCATTCATCAAATAACCATACGATTAGTGAAGCCTAGATTTTAGTCAGCAATGTATTATGAACCTCAACAAAATCACCTTGGAAACATTACACAAGTCACAAGAATAAACCACATGAATTTCAATTAAGGAACAAGAAGCACCATAGACAACTCATACAACCTAATCAACATGACACACTTCACAAAAAGTTATATACTACTTCACACCATACATATTCTTCAAAGGTTAGTTTCTTCAAAAAATACCTCAAGATTATTTATATCCCTCAAAACGGATGCAATTATCTTACTTCTTAGTTGCTCTATCTTCTAAAAAACACAACACAATAATCAACAAAAATTGTAATTAAACAAAACAAATGCCAACACAAATATAAAATACAAACCTCCTTGTGCAACTCAAACATAGCTTCCCAAAGTCAAACAACTGAAGCACAAAAAAAAAAAAGAGAAAGCATTAAAAACTACTTCCATAAAATAATAACAATCATATATCAACAAAAAAGAAAAACAATCAATAGAGAGAAGGAAATAAAATCCCATTACATAGAATCTACAAACCATGACTCATACACAAGAAGATCATAATGCACAAGAGAAAAAGAAAAAAACAAACAAACACAAAAAAAGAAGAAGAAGAGGCAACTAATCATAATGCACACCACACCAAAAATAATCAAAGCTAAACATCACAAAAACAAAAGTCCCCAAAATATATATCACACACTACTCTAAAAAACAACTGAAGCGGCAGAAGCACAAGTGCACATCTAATTTCAACAAAATTACAACCACGCAATCATCAAAGTCCAAAAGACAAAACAAACACTCGAACAAAAACTAATAATTAGTCAAATAAATTCTAATATCTAAAAAAATCTGAGCAAAAATAGTAAGTGCTCCCGTGCTGATTCAAAAACACACATGAAAAGGGAACTTGACTTCCACATTGCAACACATGCAGTGGGATAGCATGGAACATGTTATGCGCGAAAAAGATATGGCAACAACAACACAAGCAACAATGTGAGGTGATGATGCAAGGCAAGACATGGCAAAGGAACACCAAGCACTCTACTCGCCTACAACCTTGTCCGGCAGCCAGTTCTTTATTCTTTGCCATGGTGCCTAACTTTCTTATCACTTATGCCTCCTTTCCAACAACGCCGAACATTATAACATCATTTAATAATAAGTCGGCCAATCACAAAAAGCTTTTCTATGAAGTGGCATACGCAGAAAAGTCGTGTAGTAAGTAGTCACGTCTTTTTTCGGATGTAGCATCACACATTACGTAGTTGTCAACAACACAGGCACCATAACATCGCTTAAACCCTGTTCGCTTGAACTTATCGACCATGGTACAACATTGTTCGCTCATAACAAATAAGCATCGGTCGGCTTATCGACCACAAAAACCATCACCGCATGAATGAAATCGGTTGTGGCCGTAACTATTAAACGCTAATATGAGAACTATAAATAGAAATTTGAGATCACACAATTTCAATTAACAGAACAAGTACCAATACAAGCGTAATCATAACCCACCGAGACCGAGAAAACAAGGACTACGAGAGGAAATAACCCAAATGGTTAACCCGCTCATCTCCACCGTATTTGACCAATGGTAATGCAATTGTAAGGGTCCTCCTAGGGGAGGGGCCGTTTGCTATGGTGGAGGGGGGCAGCGGCTAGGTTTGGTGGCGTGGGGAAGAGGGGGCGGCACGTAGAGAGAGGGAGAGGCGCGACAAAGAGGGATAGGGGAAAAAGCAACCGGTCGTCTATTTCTTGATCGACAGGTTACATCCCTCCTTGTCTTTTTTCGTCCCCAGCGCACTTGAGTTCCAAGCAAACTACAAGGAGATCCTTATAGATGGATTCCCTTTTCCTAAACAAGGCAAACTCTAATATGGTAATTCTAACCAATTATGATAATGGAGGTGGCACGATGGCAACTAGGGCGACAACGCCCCTCCTGGTGTGTGCGGCTCCTCTAGGGCACGTTGGAGCCGACGCAGCTCGACTAGCGCCTTCCTCTGGGCCTCAGTTGGCCCATCAACCCTTGGTTGTGGGCCTCTCATTAGACGTATAACATCACTCCCCTCTTATCTACTCAGCGCGTCCTCATGCCGACATACAGTCCACTCGTTGACGTCGTTGGGAGGGAAGTCATATCCTAGGAGTATAGCCTCGATGTGAGCATGGAAGTGGCCTTTGATGGGGTTGACAATAATGATGTTCTCCCGCATGCGAGCTCCAAGCAGTAGAGGAGGTTGCCATTGTAGCCGTAGTAGTAGTTGTGTGCGTCCATGTTGTTTCTGCGCCTCGCTCCCTTTGGTTTGCAACGAGCAGAGGTCAAGGTATGGCGACCACCACAGTGAAGTGGAGCATCTAGCAGGGTAGGGCGATGAAGCCATGGATGTGATTGTCGTTGACGGGAGTGAAGGCGGGGATGCAGCGCCAAATTGTGTCGATGGAGTCATCATTAAGTCCAACATTGTGCCAAACATGAAGTGTCCCAAGTCAAACTCATGCTTCCCTCGGGGCCATGTGTGTCCTAGGAGGATGCTCATCGGGGCGCCATTATCGTGCACCGTCGATGGGGATGGATTCGACCCTAGCGCTAGTAGCTTCATGTGTCTTGGTCCACGTGTAGGATGTCAGTTAGAATAGACGAGGCGGCGGGTATGTAGAGATGACTGTTGAAGAAGATCGCCCATTGTCTATGGACCAAGCTGGTGCAGCCGTGTCGCCTACGATGGCGAGGGCGATGACGAAGAGTTCCCATTGTTGAAGAACAGATAGAAGATTTTGTCATCAATCTTGAATGGTACACCTGGGGAGGGGTGTTAGCTATGGTGGGGGTGGTGGCTAGGGCTAGTGGCATGGGGAAGAGGGACGGCGCGCTAAGAGAGGGAGAGGCTTTGGCAAAGGGAGAGAGGGATAGTAGAAGGAGCAACTGCTGGTCTATTAGCTGATCGATATGTTACAACCCTCCTAGTATTTATCGTCCCTAGTGGACTTGAGTTTCAAGCAAACTATGAGGAGATACTTATAGATTGGATTCCCCTTTTATAAACAGGGCAAACTCTAATATGGTAATCCTAACCAATTAGGATAACGGCAGCGGAACGACGGTAGCTAGGGCGACCGCGCCCCTCCTGGCACGTGTGGCTCCTCTAGGGCGCGTTGGAGCCAACGCCTTCCTCTGGCCTCGTTGGCCCATCGATCCTCTGTCATGTGAGTCCCTCATTAGACGTATGATAGCCATTAACCCCAACAACATGAGAACTCACATCATGTGAATAGCACACAAATGGGGTCCAACCCCAACCCTCCTTTTCACACATCCGTAAGCACAACAAATTGGGAGAAAAAAATAATAGGTTAATATTTTCTTCAACAAACAGACACCAATCCTCATCATTAATTTCAGTACAAACAAACCTGCATCTAAGCCTATATCTCGCAAAAAAGTGAACTGAATCCGTTCATCCGTCTAAAAGAAAGAACAGCAGCACAAGCTTTATCCATCCATCCATGGCGTCCATGGCAGCAAAGTAGCACATACCTTGGGTGGAGCAGGGCCTGGTTGGTCTGGGGTAGGCATCGTCAGCAAGGCACACGGACACAGCAGGCTCGGAGTAGGGGAGAAGCGTGCGACAAGCTCGGACGGCACTGGCAAGCACGAATCGCCACCTGACCAGTCTCTTTGAGGAGACGAACAAAACACAGAAGAATCTCTACCAGTGTGCAGGGGAAAAAGAACAAAACGATTAAATTTAATCGGGAACAGGAAAATCCAAATCAAACAACAAAACACTTAAGAACACGAGAGGAGAAAAAACAACCTCATATTCTGATTTGTGAGAAATCAAATGAGAGGTGCTCGCATGGCATGTGAACTGGGAGAGGAAAAGGAAGGGGCGAGAGTGCTTCAGATGCACTTTGATTCCGCAGCCGGCAGGCCAAAGGCCATAAGTCCGGTGGAAGCAAAATCAATGAGCCGTGGATTTCAAAAAGATTCCTTGTATACCGGTTCTGGATGCGTGCGTTCAGACCCAATAGCGCAAATAATCCAGAAGGCTGAGGTCCCATGCCGCACAGATCTTAAAGCACAATCAAAGCTCCACAATTTGACAGATTTCAATAGCAAAAATCTGTTTGACAGAGAAATAGCAAAAATCAACATGTATTATGTCTACTCAGAACGACTTACAATTTAAAAATGAGGGAATATAATATTACAATTCTAAAAGTATTGACCTTTCACTATTAAATAAATATTCTCACCCCTAAGTTATCGATGTAGTTTTGAAGGAAAAAAACTTAGAATCTAGATCAATTGATGATCTAACTAATCAATGAGTTGAAAGTTTGAGCAGTTTGTTATTTAATGTAATCTATCTAAATAAATGTGTCTCCAAGTTATATGCATATCAACACATCTGTCTTAAAGTTGCACGTATGTACCAATTATGATATATATTTACAAGGACATAATTTTGTGCCTTACGACGAGAGATAGACCTGAAGCCTGTGAAAATGTTTGATAGGGCCACCCAAATTGGTCTACTACAGCCTATCCAGCACAGGGCAGTTAAGTTACGGGTGTCACTGTATGCAGATGATGCAGCCTTATTCCTTAATCCCAATAGACAGGAGATACAGGGGGCAATGCAGATCTTAGCAGCATTTGCACAGGCTTCAGGTCTTGTCACAAATTTTGCCAAGTGTGCAATTTACCCTGTGGCCTGTACAGCCTTACAGACGGAGGGGCTTCTTGATGTCATTCCTTGTGAAGTCAAAGATTTCCCTTGTAAATATTTGGGATTGCCGCAGCACACTAGAGCTTTGAGAAAAAAATTGACGTGCAGCCACTAATCGACAGGATAGCCTCCAAGCTTCCGTCCTGGAAAGCCAGGTTCCTGGACTGTTCTGGACGCTTGACTTTGGTTAACTCCGTGCTCACGTCTATGCCAGTGCACTTCATGACAGTGTTCGCCTTAAAAAAATGGGCGATCAAGAAGATTAATAAAATCAGAAGATCGTTTCTCTGGAAGGGGGCAGCCTCGGCGAATGGGGGCCACTGTCTGGTTAGTTGGCCAAAAGCAACCAGACCAAAGATACTTGGTGGGCTCGGCATTCTTGACCTTGACAGATTTAGCCGAGCATTGCGCCTCAGATGGCTGTGGCAGGAGTGGGCGAGTCCAGAGAGGCCCTCAACAGGGACTGCTGCACCCTGCAATTCAGTGGACAGAGCGCTATTTCGGGCGTCAACAGTGGTCACGGTTGGTAGGGGAGACAAAGCCTTGTTCTGGCATTCGTCGTGGCTCGACGGTCAAGCCCCAATTGATATAGGGCTCTGCTAGCGCTCGGACGTCCGATGGATTGAGCCCATCGGACGCCCCCCACCCCGTCCGTACAGCCCAGCAGAAAAAGAAAAGTCCACCCCGTCCGCATGCCCCCTAACAAAAAAAAAAAAAAAAGGAAAAGAAAAGTTGAACCCGTAAGCCTTCCTCCGCTTCCCGTGCATGCGACCCACTCCCGCCTCCACGCCACGGATCCTCCCCGTCCCCAACCTAGCTGGAACCCAACACCTCTGCCCGCCGCCAGCTCACCCCCCACCAACATCGACAGAACCAACAAGGATACAAATTTGAACTGCAACATCAGACGAAATCTATTGCAACAATGAAGAACCATCCACTACAACATGAAATTATATGATGCAAACTGATGCAACAACGGAAAAAAGCTATTGCAACATCGAAAATCATCTAATACAACAAACGAAAATAGGAACTACAACATCAAAAAATTGTACTGCAACAACGAAAATCATTCAAGACAACATGAACAAAAATGCCGCAACAACGAAAAAACATCCACTGCGACATTCAATAATCACTACTGCAACAGCGTAAATGTCTGTTGAAACAACCAGAAAAAGGGAGGAGGGGGCCTCGATCTGGATCTGGATCTGGGCTGCCAGGTGAGCTCAGCGTAGCAGATGGGGTGGCCCATGAGCGCCATGGAGCGCGCGAGATCGGTGGCGGAGATGAAGCCGTTGATGTCGCAGGCGAAGGCAAGGAAGGCCTCGGCGAGCTGCGCGTGGGTCGACGGCCACGGCGAGGCGGCAGGGCCCAAGAGCAGCTGCGCGAGGGAGGAGGCGAGGTCGTCGAACTCCACAGGAAGCCACAGTAGGAACAGCGAGCGCGGGCACGCGGAAGCAGCGAACGCGAGCGGCAAGTGGGCACGCGAAGCGGCGGCAGGAGCAGCGGTGCTGGCGCGCGGAAGCAACGTCGTGGATGTGCAGAGCAGCAGCCGGAGAAGCAGGACGGGAGGCAGAGGGGGGGATGGATGAATTGATTGCGGAGTGGAGTGGTAGATGAATTGACCGGATAAGGTTGTGCACATGACCCACACCCACGTCTGTCCGATGATTTGAGTAAAGGTCGGACGGCCTAACAGTAGCATTACCGATATACTCCTTCCCTCCCAAAATAAACGACGTTTTCGCTTCCCGGTAAACAACTACTGGAATTATATATTAAAATATATAAATATTTATACTAAGTAATTAGTATCATCGGAAAAATCTTTAAGTCTAGTTTTTTAACAAATTTATTTAAAAATATAAATATTACACGATTTTATATAAATCGAAATAAACTTGTGGACGAAAAACCCAAAACGTCACTTATTTTGGGACGGAGGGGAGTAGCTCCTAACGTGTACACCTTGGCTTGGAGGAAAAATCAAACTGTGAAGGACGACCTAGACAATTACAATTGGACTAGGGGCTGTGGAGGATGGAGACCGTGCATCAGATGGTCGAATTTGTGAAGTTATGGGACCTGGTAACAGCCCAACAACTCAACAACCAGGACGATCAAATTTTTATGGAGGTGGACAGCACATGGGACCTATACCACAAAGTCTGCATACCTGGCAGGTCCTGGCTCAGTTCAGCGGATCCTACTCAGATATAATGGCAAATTCAACTTGGAAGGCTCATGCTGAAGGCAAACTAAAATTCTTCACGTGGCTGTTGGTGCAGGCGAAAATATTAACTGCTGATAAACTTGTATTGAGACATTGGCCTTGTAACCCAATCTGCTCACTTTGTGATCAGGAAGCGGAAACAGCTGCACACATTTGCATTCACTGTCCATTTGCAAAGGAAGTTTGGATGCTAGTAAAAAACTGGGTTGGGGATCACATTGTCCTCATTGATGACGAAGTGCAGACCTTGAAATTGTGGTGGGAGAAATCACTGCAGGGGAGATCAGCAGCTCACAAGAAAACCTCAGCAGCCATCTTGATGTATTCGGCGTGGAATATATGGAAAGAGCACAACCGGAGGACTTTCGAGGGGGCAACGAAAACACCGGCCCAAGTCTTGGGGCTGATCAAGGAGGAGATGGGTCTCTTCAGTAAAGCTTTGGGGAAATTAGAGTTACCACCATGAGTTTTCATCTTTCTTTTTTCTTCATGTTTATGAGTTTGAGTGGTCTTATTAATGTAAGAACCATTTTGCTGTAACTGTTCTGCTTCCCTCTTATATGATATAGCAGTGCTCCTACTAATTATTCAAAAAAAAAATTTTAATTTGATACAAAGTTAATAGGTATTGTCAATTTATTCTAACATTAACTTTTATTATGGATGATATGGCCATCATAAAAATAAATTATATCTTTAAAATTTTATAGAATGAATAAAAACATAAATATATATGTAACATTCTCATCTTCGTTTTCTATGGTGAATGTTTGATAGTTTTTTTTTTTTCTTGCAACGTATGGACATCTTGCTAGCAATAATAATGAGTGTCTGCCGTAACTCACTTCCATTTTACAGGTGCATGGAAACTGGAAGACAAGGCTGCCGAAGCCTGAATCGGGAGATGCGTCATATTCTGATGCACACAACCAAGTGATGACTTGCATCATGATCGCACTGAACTGTCTGGAATCTGACAGGCACGAAAGGCCAAGTATGGGACATATCATCTACAGTCTCAATGAAGATTCCATTTTGCTGCAGAGCGCACATCAGGACCTTGAGTTGGACACAGATGAGGAGGACACAGATGAGAATGAGATACTACCACTGCAAGATAAGCACCTGGACCTTGAGTTGGACACAGATGAGATGGAGTTGCTACGCGAGCTACGTACTACCAGCAAGATAAGCAACCTTGAGTTGGACACAGATGAGGAGGACACAGATGAGAATGAGATACTACCACTGCAAGATAAGCACCTGGACCTTGAGTTGGACACAGATGAGATGGAGTTGCTACGCGAGCTGGAGTTGCTACGCGAGCTACGTACTACCAGCAAGATAAGCAACCTTGAGTTGGACACAGATGAGAAGGACACAGATGAGAATGAGATACTACCACTGCAAGATAAGCACCTGGACCTTGAGTTGGACACAGATGAGATGGAGTTGCTACGCGAGCTATGTACTACCAGCAAGATAAGCAGTGGCCTGCACCTGAGCCATCCACAAGACAATGAATGGCTTGGATGAGAGCCCTCCTTTTCTCTTTTACTTTATTCTGCCAACAGACCTTTTGGAGAGAAATGGCAGGAGCAAAGTAGTGGAAAAAATAAGTTAGACACTGCACTTCGGTACAAAAACCTTTGCAAAATATTCCTTCCATTCGCTAATTGTACATGTTGCAGTTATAACCAAGAGATAGATGGCTGGCACTTTTAGAGTATATATTGTTATGTTAGTATAGGTTAATTGTGCATGTTGCAGTAAATTGAGAAATCGTTATCTCTAAATTATTTATAATCATAGGCGGCTTATATTTTGGAGGCATGAGAAAGTCTGCTAAATAGGAACATAAGTGCATAACCTTGGTATAAGGAAAATGACCGCAGTTTAACCCTATTCTCTTGTGTTAAACATATGCTCTTTGTCAATGTAAGTCTGCAATTGGGGGATGCAAATTTTTTTTATATTAAAATAACAACAGAGAACCTTGATACATGCAAAAAGATCTCAGTTTATCATTTGCTTTTTTTTTTTTTTTTCGTGTATGGATGGGGGCGGGGGTTCGGGAGGTTTATCGCCGGGTGAGAAGGCACCTTATTCTTAATTTGAAAACTGCGACGGCAGTCTTAACCGCCCTGGTCAAGTTTTTTATATTATTACTCTTAACAGGCATTTTTAGATAAAGGAAATACTTTTAACGGGCTATCATGTGTTAATGGCATTATTGTAATAATTATGCTTTCTCTTTTCTTATTACTAATTTTTCAGTCAAGAACCGACTGATAGCAGAGGGTGAATAGAAAATGATATGAAAAATAGGAAAAAGGAGAGCTCTCATCTCAGCCGTTCCTTCACGCGTGGATAGCTCAGGTGCAGCCATAAGCAGTGGCAGTAGCAACTGCACAGGATCTGTGTCCCCTTGAGTTGATGTTGCTGATGCCGCCGAGGCTCAGTTCCAGCAAGAGCAGGGGCCCCGGCAGCGTGGTGGAGCACTTCAGGCTATACATGCTCCACGCCGCGACGGACGGATTCTCCGACGACAGCCGAATCGGGACCGGCAGCTTCGGGTCCGTGTACAGCGGCACCCTCCCGACGGGCGCGAGGTCGCGATCAAGCACGCCGAGTACTCGGCCAAGGCGTCGAGCTCGGCGCGGCGCCGCGACCGCGAGACGGCGTTCAACTCGGAGCTGACCGCGCTGGCGCGCGCCAACCACGAGAACATCGTGTGCCTGCTGGGCTGCTGCGTCGCCTCTGGCGAGAGCGTGCTGGTGTACGAGTTCATTGCGAACGGCACGCTGCACGACCAGCTGCACAGCCGGAGCCCCATGGCGTCGGCCGTGTCGTCGTGGCGCGGCCGCCTCACCATCGCGCTGGCCGCGGCGCGGGGCATCGAGTACATGCACGTCTACGCCGTGCCGCCCATCATCCACCGCGACGTCAAGTCCGCCAAAATCCTTCTGGACGACGCGTGGACGGCCAAGATCGCCGACTTCGGTCTGTCCTCCGTGCTCGACCAAAACGCCGGCGCCTGCGGCGACGCCGGAAGCTCGCCGCAGCAGGCGCCGCTCTACACGGGGCACGGTGGGGTACATGGACCCGGAGTACTACCGTCTGCAGCACCTGACGGACAAGAGCGACGTGTACAGCTTCGGCGTGGTGCTCCTGGAGCTCATGTCCGGCTGCCGCGTCGTGCAGCGCTACGCCGAGAGCGTGACGCCCAAGAACGTGGTGGAGTTCGCGGTGCCGCACATCCTCGCCGACGACGTCGCGCGGGTGCTGGACCCGCGCCTGCCGGCGCCCACGCCGGAGGAGGCCGAGGCGCTGGCCTACGGGGGCTACCTCGCCGCCGACTGCGTGGGCCCCGTCGGCTGCGACCGCCCGTCCATGACCGAGGTCGTCGACGCCCTGGAGCGCGCCCTGGCGGCCTGCGGGGCGGCGCCGCTCACGCGCCGGCACCGGCCGCCGCCCCCAAGCCGTGCTCTCCCGCTCCGGCACCGACCAATTCCGCGACCTCACCGACACCGACTAGCCATCCATTGCTGCTGTGCTGCTGACGAAACGTAGCCATTCGCATTGCGTCATCGGCCACTTCCTTCATGGACCATGGTGCGCGCGGGTGCTTGCCAACAGCAAGTCGCCGCACGCGCGTCGCCATTGGGGACACCCCTGTCGTCACTGGGCCATGGTTTTCCGTTGAAAAAAGGCGCTGGAACAAGGGAGAGCGTGGATCGATCAGAAGGCAACCGACGCCGACATCGATCTCCGCTGCTGCTGCTGCGTGATCAACGGTTTGATTTCTTGGTGAGATCGATAAGCTCCTTTGGATTGACTTGCGAACAACCCCCACAGCGACTGCGACAGGGCAGCGGATCAACACATGGCCTGATGGCCGTCGTGCAGGTGAAACGATTGACGAGACCAGCACGACGGAAAAAAGATGCATTCATTCTTTTTCTTTCTCACTCCCCACTTTCTTTTTCTTGATTGCTGTATTCATTGTATACTGTATCTTTGCTTTCGGCTTTTCCCTGTTGGAAGGTTTCCATATTCTTTCAATTAGTGTGCATAGATAGATCAGTGACAAAGATTGAGAAGAAAAGGATCAAGATTTACATACAATTTTATAGTGAGGATTGTTCTTAGGACCTGCTGCTCATGTGTATTATTCATCGATATTTTTTCCACCATCCTGTTGCAACGCCAACAACGGGAGCTATAGAAAAATAATAAAAATAAATTGCTGAGACCTGCTCAGTCTGGTGGTTTGAGTGCTTGGATCTGGTTGTTTCAAGTGATGCAGGGATGTTTCAAGTGAATCAATCATTACCTTGTTGAAAGATTTAGTTTCAGAAGTTGACATGGTCCATTGCTGAGGTCAAAAGGATCAAAAGGGGAACTTTTTTTCCTGCTGCAGTGCTGCCTCAGCTCTTTCTCGCTTTTCTCCTAACGTTTTCACTTGGGCAGATCTGAAGTTGTTAAGCTCCTTTTTGTCTCTCAGCTAACTGCGTTGCTTGCATGCCTGCATCCATCGCCTTTTGGCTATGCATGCACATGAAGGGCTGTTCTGTTCCTTTTTGGAACATGGCATCAGGTAGGGAGTAGGTAGAATTCAGAAGGAAGGATCCTTTGATGTTCTTTATAGGGAGGGGCCTCCTCCAATAGAATAACTAGGGTCCTAGAATCATGGGTGTGTTGTCAAAAAAAAAAAAAAAAAAAAAAAAAAAAAATCATGGGTGTGGAAGGTGTGGTCGGATGGACCATCTTACTATTAACTAGAGGCACTAATGGAGTCTCTACATATACAGATTGTAATGAAACATGTCAATAGTTACTATTTATAAGGCGCTCTGGAAAAGATTCCTAAAAAAAACTTAAAGAAGAACACACCCAACAACCAATAGCTAGACTACAACCATCATCGACAGTGATAACCATTAGGCATAAAAATTCTTCTAAGGGATTGTCCACATTTGTCATTTATAAACATAATCTAGAGTAAACATGTAGATTGCATCAAGTTGCTCGAATATGAGATTGTAGTAGATAATCTAAGTAACAACTAACAATTCAAAGTTGCATCTACACTACCTACTCCACTGCTATTTAAATCAATTGAAACATTTTCTCAAATTTACTTTTAAATGTATTATGGAAAATATTAAATAACCACAATATCTCAACATATATATTTCTAAATATCTTTTTTTTTTTTGTGACCTATTTCTAAATATCTCTTGTACCATTTTCAGGTCCTCTTCGAACGCAAAAAATTTACAATGGTAGGAAAAAACATAGAAATATAATGTAGCATAAAGTTAAAAACAACATGACTCTTAAATTAGAGGAATGTTTAAACGTTGTCGTGTGCATTATAGGAAGAAGAAGAGAGTAAGGAAGATGCATTGTTTTGAGTTTGACTATATGTTTTATTTCCTATAAAATGTACATGGTCAATTAGCTTTCTATATCGGATGAATCCCTTCTAAACGAATGAAAAAGTTTGAAATTGCAAAAAAAAAAAAAAAAAAAAGTGCTATGTAAATTAAGGTCATGTTTGCTTAAACTTATCGGCATGATATAATGTTTTTCTCTCGCAACAAATCAACGAGCAGTACTTCCTAGCTTTTCATCGAAAGTAAATCCTAACTCCACTATATTTCAAGAAAAAGGTAGTATAAAGATATTAGTATTTGATATTTTGATCAAAAAACAATAGTACTGTGGTAATTGCCTATTTTGAACATGAATACTATGATCCGGTGGCCTCCAACAAGAGGAAGCTCATGCGCGTGCTGTTTCTCAGCACACACGACCTCCCAGCCGAGGAGCCGTCGCCCTCCTGTAGCATAATTAGTTTTCCTTTAGTACAACTTGTTTAGGTCGCCACTCACTGGCGATTTGTGTAGTGTGTCTTTCCATTTGACGGATGACCTCTCTCGTCACTTTTCGTCACTTGGAATGTGTAAAACTCTAATCTTTCATTTAATGAAGTATATGTGCTAATGCTAAAGCACGATTTCGAAAAAAAAACATGAATACTAAGATATATATATACCAAATTTTTGGTAGTAGATTCAATAGCGAGAGCACCAAAATATCTACTTTGCCACTGTAAAAACTAAGAATACGATCTAGGACCGATCTTGAATCATCTTAATATAAAAAAGTAAATGAGAGTTTTGAATAAAAAAAGTATGAGAAGCTTCACAAAAGTGGAGAGTTGGTATAAGACTAATGTGAACCTAAGCACAATTAAACTCCTAGCTATTATAAGATGGTCTCCTATTTTTGCTGAAAATCTCTCTGTTTGATGTAAGTCTCGACAAGCCTATTTCAAATTTGGTTGATTGGCCTTCTTGTAGAGTAGTAATGGCCAGTATTGAGTAGGCCACACCCTGGATATATGTGCGTTGGAATCAGCTTGTTCTGTAAAGACGAGTTCGATAATTAATCCTTCAATTCCTCATACTACCGGTGTGTGTGTAAATGTGGCCAGCAGGGAGAGACAGGATGATGCAAGGAACAAAGCAGCAGTCAATAGTCCATGAGGACTGTCAATTGACCAAAAGCAACGACACGGCAGCTGCGGGAGCCCGGAGGAATAGGATCGGTCCACGTCGACGTCGAGGCACGCGAGGACAGCCAGAAGCCGCCACCGGCCGCAATAGGTGGTGGGTGGCGTGGGGGAGGTCAGATAGCATAGCAAAGGCTTGTGTGGCGATGGTCATCGGCGGCACGGCTTTGCATTGCATTGACCACTGTGGGCACTGGCTCTATATCTGCGTGTCGTCGTCTTAAGACTGGTCCAAAGGGAGAGCAGCAATAGCAATCGGACAGAGAGGCTCACGACGGGAGGAGACGTGCGTTGGACCAGCCCCGGCCGGTGGACCATTCCGATGACCAGCCCCCGGTGGTGGGACTGGGACCATTCAACGGCGCGCGCGCATGCTTGGGTTGACGGAGACGGCTCCAAGGCTCCGGCGGCGTCGGATCCATCATCGCCCGCCACGGCGGCGCGCCGGGGGAAATTAGTTCGACGACGCGTTAATCTGCCTAGCCGGGCGCGAGCGCGAGGAGGAACAAGACGGAACGTCTTCGTCGTCGTTACGTTCGTTGTCAGCGCGTGGTCTGGCATCTCCATCTGCGCCCGCCGCCCACGGCGCATGCGTGTGTGGGTGGTGCGCGTCACTGCGTCAGCTCGTGGGCGCTCTGTCTTGTTGCGGCCAGGCCGGCGTGGGGCTGCGGGGCCACCGCCGAGGGTGTGGGTGACGCGTGGGGTCCACAGGGGACAAGGTGGTCTTTGAGCCGTGACGACGTGGCGCAGTACGAGGACAGGCGTGGCGTCCAGACGTGGAACGACGGGCCCGAATAGTAAATCTTTTCTAAGTTTGATGAAATATAGGTCCTAATGATCAGTCTAATCACACCTTTTGTTTAGTATCATAAATATTGACATCTTTTCTTTTATAAATTTTCTTTTAGCTACAATCTTTTATAAACTTGTTATTCAGAATCAAAATGGTTTCATTCGCTACTAACTTTGCATGAGACAACTTGGTTGGGGAAGTGCATGCAGGCATTGGCGCGTCGCCGTCGGCGACGGGAAATCCCGTTATTAGCGGAACAAACGCAGCCGGTAGGACTCCGCAGATGGATCCATTGGCGTCGACCTACTCCTCCGCTGGATCCGCCGATGTACACTACAGGTCGACTAGTCTAATTGCTAATCGTCGCTGCCGAGCTGGCGGCCCTGACGCCGACCAGCCCGACCGTCGTCTTCGTGCGCCCACTGCGCGCTGCGCGTGCTCGTCTGTGCCGCCTTGTCCGTTGTCTCATTGCAACATGGGACCACGCCATACATGTGGGCGATGTGGCATGTGGGTGGGTACGCATGCGTTGCTGCCGTGGTCTGACGACAACTGGTGAGAAGGCCGCACCCACCCTCCGGCCGTGCGCTGAAAACAGGTCCGGCCGTGCGTTGAAAACAGGTGGAATTAGCGTGCACTGAAAACAGGTGACTAATTCCACGTGGAACGAAAAAACATATATAAATCCTACATTTACACTGGTAAGCCAGCAGCAGGGTTCGCATTCTGCTGAAGCTTGGAGTACTTTCTGCCTTGGTACAATGCTGGGACACAACAAACACGGGCGGAGAGTAGAACGGCGCGACCCTGCACCTGCCGTCAATGCACGGCGATGTGCCGCCATCTAGCGAGCCGCACAACTCGCTCAGTGACTGCCAAAGGTCCGTTCAGCAGCGGCGGCACCATTGCTGGGCGCCTGGAACGGCGACCCCGGGATGCCGTGCACTAGTCCGTGGTTGCCGCCGCGGGCTCAACTGATCCGTTACGAGGGTGTTCCACACGCAGCACTTCTGCAGAGCATATACGACGGACGAGTCCATTCAGTTCAGAGGAAAACGACCGGCCGGACAGTGGGCCTTTCTACGTTGCTGCCGTCGAAAACGGCACAGACGGGGAAGCGAGCGATAGTAGAATTACGGTACGAGTACATCTGTGAATCATCGAATTGAATGACGGTTAATTACTCGAAGAATCGCAACTGGCTGGCAGCACTTCTCTCCACCTCCTCGACCAGAGTGCTGCTCAATGGCGTGCCATGCCCACCAATCAAGCACGGGAGGGGCTTGCGTCAGGGTGACCCGCTATCGCCACTACTTTTTGTCATCGCCATCGACCCGCTGCAGAAATTATTAGCAAGGGCAACGCAACGGGGGCTCCTCTCAAGCCTAGGTGGACGTGCCTCCCACCTCAGAGTGTCCATGTACGCGGACGACACGGCCATCTTTATCAAGCCGACTAGGAGGGATGTCATGGCACTTGCTCAACTCCTAGCACTCTTCGGCCAAGCCACAGGGCTGACAACGAACTTCCAGAAATCCACAATTGGTGTGAAGGTATAAATCTAGACGACATCCTTCGTGGGTCGCCAGCAATGGTGGCTTGCTTCCCAACAAAGTACTTAGGGCTGCCGCTGTCGGATAGGCGACTAAAGAGAGTGGATTTTCAGCCCTTGGTGGACAAGACGGTAAGAAGAATTACCCTTTGGAACGGGCGTCAGATCAACCAAGCGGGCGTTTAACACTTGTGAAAGCAGTCCTCACCGCTCAAGCGGTGTACTTCCTCACGGCGTTCGTGCCCCCAAATCGATCTTGAAGGAAATCGACACTCAAAGAAGGAAATTCCTTTGGGCTGCCTCCGGCGCCAACAGGAGGAAAAATGTAAGGTTAATTGGCCAAGATCCTCAAGGCCAAAGAAAACGGAGGGTTAGGCATCCTTCACCTCCCAGGAGATTTGCACGCCTCTAAGACTCGGATGGTTGTGGCGAAAATGGTTGCCAAACGATCAAATGTGCGTTGACATTGAGACTCCTTGCAATAAAACGAGACAAGTTGTTATTCGCCGCATCCACAACAATCACGATCGGGAACGGGAACAAATGCCGGTTACGGGCCGGATGCTTGGGTACATGGAAGGAGGCCGTCGCGGCGGCGTGGCCCCAAACCTTTTCGCCATCTCTCGAAAAGAAAGAAACGAGAATCGCCGCCAAGCGCCGCTAATAACACTTGGATCAAGGATATTGATCTCCAGACCGCAAACTTCAATGTATGGCACCTGGAGGAGTTCGTACATCTCTGTGGGTTTGAAGCAAGACGAATCGAACCAACGAGACCACGCGATGACTCCATTATATGGAAGTTCGGGAGCAAAGGAGAATACACGCGGCGCATCCTCGCATATCGCTACGCCCAATTTTTGGAGCAACCGACACAAATTTTGAGACGCTAATCTGGAAAAAAATTGGGCGCCGCCAAAGTGCAAGTTCTTCGCCTGGCTTGCAATCCGTAATAGGATATGGATAGCCAGAGACAGGCTTCAGGCCCGCAATTGGCCAAACCAATCCATCTCAAGTCCTTGCCCGGCAACACGGGGAAAATGGAGTGCACCTCTTCAAGAAATGCGATACACACAAAAGGATCTGGAAGGAGGTGGCCGTATGGGCACAAAAACGGCAACCTGCGCCCAGCTTCATGGCCTGCAAGTGAAACAAGTACATCATTGGTGGACGCACTTAGCCAACACACCGACTACCAGCAGGAAAGGATGCGTTCGCTGATCATCTTAGTATGTTGGGAAATCTGGAAGGAGAGGAATGCCGAGTGTTCCAAATGGGAGGAACTTCCAAACTTCAAGGTTCTTCGTGAGAATCCAGGGATGAGGCGGCGCTGTGGATTAAGCGCCGGGGCAAAGGGTCTTAGGGCCCCTCGCCGAGACCGCCCTCTTAGTTCAGATTGCTCTTTTGGTTTTCTTCTTTTTCTTACGTGCGAGCCGTCCCGAGTACCTCCGGCATTTAGTCTTCCTTTTTTCTTTTCTTTGTGTACAGCCTTGTAAAGTTTTGGTCCGACGCCTTCCTACGGCGCTCTCCTCTTTTAATATAACAAAGTGCGGCTCTTCCGCGGGGTTCGTTTCAAAAAAGAAATCCCTATATATAATATAAAACTGTATCAGAATGTAGAATTATGAACCGTTGAATTGAATGACGGTTACTCGAGAAGAATCGTAATGGTGTGGATTCAGAAATCCCTATATAAAACAGTACTGTAATGATCACCGATACTCCCTCCGTCCCCATTGAGTTTTGTCACCCCGATTCCGTCTTGAAATCTTATTCGATGCTTCGCCTTATTCAAAATTTTTGCATAAATATAATTTATTTTGTTACTTACTTATTTTATCGATGAAGATACTTGAATATTGATTAATTTATTTTATGATTTTTCATAAATATTTTGAATAAGACGGATGGGCCAAAACACGAAGTTCAAAAAGTAAAAACGACGAACTCCATGGGACGGAGGGAGTATATCCCATGCCCCCACCTTGTCGGCCAAATTACCTCATCAGTGAGTGATTCTTCCGATCCATGCCGTTAAAAAGACACTAGAGAAAGGAAAAGTGCTGCAAATTTTTCAATGTAGCTATGATTCGTCATTAGTATATGTGTGCCATGCTAAGTTTAGAGGAGTACCAACTTTTTGGGAAATGCAAGTGCGTACAACAGTAGAAGCTCAGTTTCGGATTTGGATCCAAAACGTTTGATTTAACTTCTTCATTTTCTATTTCTAGTTTTCTGAGAGAGGACAAGATTTTCCGGTTTACTGATAGCAACACGCACAGCAGTTTAGACAGGATTGAAGCCTGCTGTATATTCTAGATGCGCCTGCTTTTGCCCCCTTTTAATGTGTGAGGACTTTGTCAAAAAAAAAAAAAAAAAAAAAAAAAAAAAAAAAACGTGTGAGGATGATGTGGGGAATCCTGGATCCAGCCAAGCCGTGCAAGGACAATTGATCACAACCGATCATGGGCGGACTTTTCCCGAGCATATATAGAGCTAGCAGGAGGCAGACGCCACTACCATGTATGTTTGCTTATCAATAGTTTTATACTTTTATATAGTATATATTAACATGTATATATAGTAACTTAGATTATTTCTAAATCTTATAAGTCACTGTAGCACCGTTATATGGCACTTCTAGTCTCAACAAGTATAAATCCTTGTCTTTTTTTCTCGCACGATACGGGACACACGGCAACAAATTCACGAGTGTGTTAGGAGCCCCGAGTCCAAACACAGACAAATTCTCAACCCAGGGCCAAACACTGTTCTTTTCCTAGTAGTCCATCGTCTTAACTTTCGGGCACACGTAGGATAGGAAATGTGAAAATATATGATGGAATAAATCTAAAATATTTAGTTTCATAAATACTATTACTTTTTGTTTAAAATTGGTTATAATAAAAACAGTTTGACTAAGTATAGAATTTTATTCGGTTTTCGAACATGTGGGACTAGAAGATCATTTGCTTCATATAAGGCACACCTGATCTGAGTTGGATGTGACATGCCGTAGTCAAGGGCGAACACGGTATGTCAAGCAATGTAAACAGGCCAAACCAGCATTCTCGGCGTGCCTAGAAAACAAAACACTTGTGCAAGACTACGATGCATATATGTAACACCGATATCATTCCACAAAGCAATAAAGTTGCAACAGCAAAATGGCAGCACATCACCTCAATCAAGCATAGAAAAACGACGATGATTTACTAAAAACAAAACTAGAGTACTTTCGCTTCCTATTGTATATACTTTATGCAGGAAACGCCCAGTCAGTGTCAACTTAACATCAGAAACGCCCAGAAACTGGAAGTCGGCAAAAGGAACAGCAGGCTTTCGGTACAAAGGGCGAGACATCCCTTTCTTCCAGACCAAAAGGCCACTCCAACCTCATCACAAGTCCACATCACATCTACCAAACATGAACAAGTCCACATCACCCCACTATTCATGAACAGACATAGAGCAATCCTGCAGATACATACACACACATTTTGCAGCTGCACGTATGGGTGCTGATTAAACTGTCGGCCTAGTGTTGCGATCGAACAGAAGTACAGTGAGGAAGCAACGACAAAATATGCAAACCGGACATGAATAAAGCAAAAGAAATATTGTTAGATGCATGCCATCATCCGGTATTGTTGTTTTCCGCATGATTTTGCCGGCAATACCTCGACGAGGTCAGCTGGTTATTTTTTTGTATCAATCATCACCGATGTTTGCAGACCTTGATACAAAGAGAATCCATAAGTGGTGAGGCGATGATGACTCCCATTGTTGATCAGCGAGAGGTATGAGTCCATGGCCAACTCTGATTCATCATTTATTTATTATTTATTTATTTATTTTGCAAAGACTGCTTCGTTATATAATTGAAGATAAGTAACGCTTTAATTTCAAGCATCACCGAAGATAAGATTCAGGAAGTCTCATCCAACAGAAGTATTATTATATTTAAAAAAGTACAGGAAGCAGAGAAGTAAAAGATCCTTTTTCATATATAGTCTAGATTCCAAAATAAACTTTCTACCAATGAACAGTAACAGATCCTTTTCATGGTCTGCTAAAAGAAAATAATGTGGGTTTAGTTTTTTTTTAACAGTATACCTATGCGTTGTTTGTGGGTAGTAAAAAATTCTACGCATTAACTGGACTGTGCAGTATTACAGTACATATCCAGTTGATTTTAGTACAAAATTAGTGGAGGGAGGCATCAGGCTTTCAGGTGTTCGTGGCGCAGGGCAGGAACATCTGTCCCGGAATGGATGGAAGAGAATTTTTTACATAATTGACTTGCACAAGAGAAACATGAGACTGATTTCTATGAAAAAGTAGAGAACAATGCCAAGGGATTGGGCCGCAACCCAGAAGTGAGCAGCGACCATGGGCCATGGGCCATGTCTAAATCACGGCCCGACCATGCGATTTTAATACTTTGTTTTTTGACACCTGAAGAAAGAATGATTGAATGAAGACCGAACAAGAAGGTTAGTGTGAGGAACGGATTAATCAATCTTCTCACTCCTTGCCTTTTCATTTGATTCGTGAAATGGTGGTTTGTGGAATGAAATGATGTATATTATCTTATCTTATTTCTTAAAAGCTAAAATTAGTATGAGGACCACCTCATATAGAATTAATTTGGCGAAATAGCCAAATCCGGCCCTCGAACTATCGCCGTGGCTCAATTTCGTCCCTCAACTATCAAAACGGCCACTTCGGTCCTTGAACTATCCAGGCTGGCTCAATCTCGTCCTTCTTCCGACTTGGACTGCAACGTTGGCTCACGTCGTCACCTGCCGCCCCCATCTGTTGCGTATAACTGGTGTCGGCTCGATGCCGCCCCCATCTGTTCCGTCCCAGCGCACTCCCGTCACGAGGATAATAAATTCAGTGCGGATAGTCCCTCTTCTCGAACACCGCACAGGTACGTGCGTGCGTCTACTGTAAGCAGGCTCTGCATGCACGCAATGCCTGAGAAAGTGACCCAACCATTTTTTAGATTTTAAAAAGTTTTAGCCGCTAAACTAAAATTGAATTTAAATTCTAATCTCACCATTGTGTTTGTTACGATAAATCCTTCAAAACTAGATCTCACTCGGATATATTTAGAAAAAAATATTTATATAATAAATACTCCCCTCTATTCTAAAAAGAATGCAATTGTACCATTGGGGTTATCTAAAATTAGGGTTCGTGGCGCTTACGAGATTAGGTTCGCGGCGTTTCTTTGAGATTAGGGTTCGAGCGTTTATCGAGATTAGGGTTCAAAGCGTTTGCTAAGCTTTTCACGTTCGAAAGCGCTATTGAGATTAGGTTAAGGGCGTTTGTTTGAATTTGGATAGGCGTTTGTTGAGATTAGGGTTCGTAGGCGCTTTGTTGAGATTAGAGTTAAGGCTGTCGATTGAGATTACTGTTAAGAGTGTGGACTGAGATTTAGGTTAAGAGCGGTGACTGAGCTCTATGGTGTCGACTGAGGTTTGTGTTAACAGCGTTCATTAAGATTAGTGTTTAGAGCGTTGGCCGAGATTAGATTGTTTCAGAACTTTATGATGGTTATTTGTTATTGTAAAAATATGCTTAATGAATAAAAGTTATGAGCATTCCATATGGGGTCCACATGTTGTTATTTTATTTTACATCAGAAAATAATCAATATTAGTCTTAATATGTAGATTTAATTGTAAGAAATACAATGGTTTGATCGGATTATAAATTTAATATATAGTTTAATAAATATACTGATTTGAATATACATAATAATAAAAAGTTGAAGGAACAAGCAAGCAATAAATGAAAACACACGCATGCACGAAACTTCCTGAAGCAAAGCTGCTCCTGTTTTTACTTTTTAGTCGATGCAGAAGCAAGCAAGCTGCTTTCCCACACGCAGCACAGCAGCTGACGCACAGCGGGTGCGTCAGCCGTCAGCTGTGGATGAGACGGGGAGGGCGCTGGGACGGAACAGATGGGGACGGCAGGTGACGACGTGAGCCAACGTTGCAGTCCAAGTCGGAAGAAGGACGAGATTGAGCCAGCCTGGATAGTTCAAGGACCGAAGTGGCCGTTTTGATAGTTGAGGGACGAAATTGAGCCACGAGCGATAGTTCGAGGACGGATTTGGCTATTTCGCTAATTAATTTTATTCCTCATACCAAATCTACAAGAATACAATATTTGACAATTTGTATCTATTTATTAGGACAGTCTTAATGTGTTCAATAACTAGATATGGCTATGTGGTTAGAGCACCTAAGATGCATTATTATTTTTTTTTAAAAAATAGCCTAAGGTTACCCTTGTTGACTTTGAAAAAAAAAAAAAAAAAAAAAAAACTAGATCTGGCTATGCAATATGGAAGGAAGGAAACTAATAAGGCAGGAAAAAAAAAAAATGCAAGCCAGCTTTCAAAACGAGACAGGGAGACATCCTTTGCTTCTAGAGCCTATAAGGTCACCAACCCTCATCTCGATTAGATTAAAATGCCACACCATTCTGCATGAGGAAGACAGTCATCTCGGATTAGATTAAAATGCCGTGTGAAACAGAGGACAAAAAGCACCAGCAGCAAGAAATGGTTGATCAAAACTGTCAGCACAAAGTTGCAATATGACAGACAAAACTGAATAAGCAACTCTTTCCTAGCACAGCAGCACAAGGGAGAATGAAGCCATGAACAAAACAGTTGTTTGCTTGTTTCTCTGTTTGCTTTGCTCATCATTTCAAGGGTATCTCCACGCCAGAAGTCTTTGTAATATTTGTTAATTCTTTTGTCTTATTTGGTCAGCAGGGATACTCTGCTCACAATGGGCATACCAATCATTACCATTCCTAGTGTTTCTGGGCACAGCTATAATCTCAAGTGGCCAGGTCGCAATACCTTTTCCTCATTTTCCTGGTGGCAAAGACTATCCTTTAGTTGCATGTTAGGTGACTGGTGTTCCAAGCTAGCAATACACCATGCAGGCTATCGTTAAAGATGATCTAACCTGTCAATCCCAAAGTAAATGTCATCAAATTTAATTTAAATATATTAACATTGACATCATTCTTCTAATTTGGAAGAACATATATTCATCTCCGTATGGTATATGAAATCAAAACCTCTATGTAAATAAGCTTACCAGCATGCTCCTGTTAGGAAAAGAGTAAATCAATAGCAATCTACTATATGAACATGAAACTGAAACAACTCCATAAAAAATAGCATGACCAAAGACTGAAAGTCTGAAAGAATTAATAAAATGTTGAGACAAGCTGCATACAAATATATTAACCTAAATACTAAATTACCAATTCATACATAGATAAACTAGAAAAAGTATAGCCGAATCCACAAGAATAAACTAACACTTCTGAGTAAATAAATTTCTTTTATAAACTGGACAGGACCATAGAGATTTTTGCAAAGAAAAATTGATACAAATGAGCAGATGTGTGCATTGTCATTACATGGTTTCACACACAAGATAACATAATTATTTAGTAACTTTATGCTCATATGTTATTAAAAACAGAGCAAACAACTATGAGCCACTACATGAATTAAGTACTAAATCTCATTGGACCAGACTGGCGAAGTTAGAGATCATACAAAATATACCTGAAGTTAAGATTGTGACGAAGGGTCCATTATATGCCCCATGAAGATTACTGAGTCAGACACCTCCTCCTTAATGACAAAGAAGAAAGGGTGGTCAGCAACAAAGTGCTCTCCTGGTGAGGGCTTGCCTATGCCCATTGTCACAGAAGTTTCTTCAATCCCTTTATCATTAACCTCCAAAACTGCTTTATGAAGTATGTCAGATAGATACAATGGACTTCTGGATTCATCTTCCTTGACCATATCAGTGAAATCTGCTTCACGGAGGAAGGGTAATTCAAGGCCCATTTCTTTGAGAAACTCCTTCATATCAACCTGGAAAGATACTGTGAACTTGGGAACCCTGATATCCACATGTCGCTTCTCAGTTGGCAAATGTTGTTCTAAGAATGTTGGTTCCGCAAAAATTCTCTTAGTTAACTCAAACAAGCCATCATGAGCATCAGGTAGAAAGATGCACATGGAGAACTTCCGTTCATTCTTTCCTTGCTGATAAGGAAGCTTAATCACTTTAAATCCATCATGAACTGCAAAAAGTCGAGTTCTATCATATTCTACAAAAAGGGACCTCAACACAAGTTCCATCAAGACAGCAGAATTTTTGCACTGCAGTACTCCTAATATCGGCCCGATCAATCCATCTTCCCCTAAAATACAATGCACTGCCAATAACAAGTCCTGTATTCTGGTCAATCAATCCATCCGGGAGGAGCGAGGTAATGGTAGCTTTTGTGGATTCTTTGACCCACGTGTTGATTTGCTTAGCAGCATCTTCAGGCTTTAAAAATCAATAGAACAGAAAACGTGTGAATTTCAGAGTAAGCATTTCAGAAGAAAAATCATAGAAACAACAATATACATCACATGGTTGTAGATTGCTGCTAAAAAAAAAGAGGAACAATTTAAGTGGCGGCGATTCTTTACAGATATACCATAGTATTATTTTTTACAGATAGTGGCCATATTTGTTACCATAAGCTCTCCAGAGCACATTACCATTTCTATCAGTTCAAGGGGATGAACAGAAAAGGGTGCACAAGCAGAGATCAGCAGTAAAAACAACAGTAGACCAACTACTTGGATCAGTCCAGTCAAATTCCATCTATCTATAAAAGAAGCTTAGTGAGGAACTGCAATAACATCAAACAACAAACTAAGATGTTCTGCTACAGTGACTCCCTGGAACAAGCATATCATCGAGCACCCAATGAGCATGTACAATAAGTAGGAACCGCTGACTATGCCACACCTTGTTAATGAAGTCAGCCGTCCGCGCCGTGTAGCTGTAGACACTACGGGCGGCCTCCACGAAGCCCGGCGATAGGCTCGTCGAGGTGTCGGCCCATAATCCTCCCGCAAAAAGCCAGCCGCGGCCCGCCGGACGTGGACCGGTCCTGAGCACCCGCTTGACCACGCGCGACGCCACGTTGGCCGCGTCCGCCGCGGCGCCCCTGCCCCCCCGCCGCCGCCGCCGAGCACCTGGAGGACCTGCCGCCGCGTGTCGCCTCGCGCGCCGGCGGCGGCCAGGGCGAGCGAGGCGTGGACCGCGACGGGGGCCACGGCCGCGTTCCCGGTCGCCGAGGCGGCGAGGACGCGCCCCGCGAGCGGCAGGCAGAAGGCGCGCTGCGCGGCCGCGAGCGACTCCCCCACGGCCGCGTCGGCAGAATCGGCGGCGGCGCATTACGAGCGTCTTTGGGAGTGTGTGCTGCCGCTGCAGCTGCCGCGGCGGACGTGGAGGAGAAGGCACGGAGCCTGGCGCCTACGGGAAAGGGGAAGAGCTGGGCGGCTCCCGGTCGCCGCGGATGGAGACCTCGCCGGAGGTAAGAGGCCTGCATTTTTTTTTCCTAGTGAATTGAAATGTTGTTTGCCTAGGGTTCTTGAGGTTTTTGCCTGCGTTATATGGCGAAAAGTGGGCTTAATGGAAATTGGGCCCTATTGGGCCTAAGTGAGATGTCTTCAAAAATAGTGCTATTTTTTGTCACAGGTTTTGCCTAAAAAAAAAAAAACAAATTTCGTAAAACGGTGTCCAGAGGCTGTTGGATTTCGGGCATATATACTTTTTATACGCACCAAAACTTTTTTTTTTTATAAGGGGAGAAATAGGTAGGGCCAACTACAAGAGATACTTACAAGGGAGAGAAGGGCGTAGAGGGCTGATTACACCGAAAAAGAAGGGGCATGTGCATTTTTAGCCCCGGTTTCATGTCTATATGTGATTTTACTCTTGTTTTTTTAACTTTGTGATTTTATCCCTGTTTTTTGAAACGAACAAAGGTTTTACCCCTAGTCCGGTAACAACCTCTAACGGTGTTAACTTTTCTAAAGGGACAACTTTGTCGATGCGTTTTTGCCCCTATTTTTCTATGTTCTTTGTGTTCTTACCCTCTTTTTTTGGACAGCAATATGTCCTTTTTTTTTTGCACAAAATTTCGACAACACTTGATAGCATCCACATAAACAAAATTTAATATCACACAAATAATATATATAATCAAAATTCAAATCCCCCGCCGCCGACGCCACCGCCCCACAGGATGATGGCCGCCGCCCCTCGATGCCTATCGCCGGTTCTTTGCTAGGGGTGCCGCCCCCCTCGGATGCCCGCCGCCGGCCGCCGCTAGGAGCGCCGCCAGGCTGCCCGGGACGTCCACGGGGAGGGGAGGGAAGTCCGGCGTAGGGGGAGAGGAGAAGGAAGGGCCGGCGTGGGGAGAGAGGAGAACTGGCCGCCGCGCTAGGCACTGGAACCCGAGCCGCGGTCGGATGGGGGGGCACGGGTAGCGGTCACGGTCGATGTCGGGGAGAAACGTGTGAGAAACTTTGCGTGAGAAAATAGAAGGGCATGGGTGTCTTTTTGCCCTCTAGTTTTTTCTTTTTCTTTTTTTGGTCTTTTAATCCATCTATTACAAACGGTGTTACAATGGAAGGGAAACAGAAGTTTGTTTCAAAAAAACGAGGGCAAAAAGGCAAAGTTAAAAAAGAAGGGGCAAAAACACATTTAGAGTCTAGAATAGGGGCAAAATCACTAAAACCCCAAGAAATAAACTACAAAATTACAGAGCATCAAGCCAGCAACAAGCAATTCTTCTATCTGTCCCATTCGATGGATGACTCTAAAGAGCAGCTTCATCCACCTTACAAAGGTAGCCGGGACATCATCAAAAAGTGTTCTATTCCTGATCTTCGAAATTTCCCATGCAGCAGCAAGAAAAATCTCCACAAAAGAACGGAATAGAGGCCTGTTGTCTGGTACGAATTATTCTTCTCTTAGTGTCTTCATCTTGAGTCCAGAAAATACCAAGCCTCTGCCATCAGCTTTTGGCAAAGGAACAGTCAAAGAACAAGTGATCAATAGTCTCAGTCCATATTTTTAGAGCAGAGAACATAGAAGCAATTTAGCTGTACATTCATATTCGTTCTTGACAACATATTTTTTATGTTCAGCCTGTCCATAAAAACGAGCCAAGCAAAGAACTGAATTCTGGGTGACTTTAGATTTCAAACCATCTTGAAATAGGAGGGGGCCAAGTTTTTAATGACAAGTCCACCATTCTTCTTGGGCCTTTGAGCCAAGTGTCAGGCCACCAAATTACCACCATGTTTTCTCTGAGAGTTGCCTATCTAGAGGCATTGCTTTCTTATTCTATCAATGTCATGGATCACATCTTTATAAAGCTTGAAGGTGCACATTCCATAAGTCACCATGTGTGTAATAGAAGTGTTAATATATTCAACTCTACTCGAGTAGGGTAGTAAGGATGAGCATGCTGATAATTTTCTTTCCACTTTGTCCAGAAGAGGAGTAAAATCATCCAATATAGGCTTTGTTGTTCCCAAGGGAAGGCCCAGGTATGTGAAGGGGAGAGAGACCACCTGACAACAAAAGGTATTAGCTAGTACCCTCATTTTCTCAGCGGGCACATAAATTGGGATGATCATCAACTTGCTAAAATTCAGAGTCTAGTGCATCTAGCAAAGGTGTTGAGAACAACTTTGAGACAGAATAGTTGTTTGGTATTAGCTTGCAAAATAAGCAAAGTATCATCGGCGTATTGAACAATAGGAAAATTAGTGGAGGGTTGTGGAATATGAAGGCTAAGAACACCTTTATCTTTGAGACCGTTGACAACATATTAAAGAATTTCACTTCCCAAGGCAAATAAGAGGGTGAAAGGGGATCACCTTGCCTCACACCCCTTTTTTGCTCAAGACTTTTCCTAGGAACACCATTAAAAGTACTAAAGCTGAACTCAAGGAAAAATTACTTTGATCTACTCAATCCACTTAGAAGGAAACCCCAATTTGATCATCTTGAGAATCATAACAGAATGCTCCACCATGTCAAAAGCCTCTGCAAACTCAAGTTTCACAATAACAATTTCTCTTTTGGATTGGTGACATTGATGAATGTATTCAAAACTCTAGGCAAGACAATATTAGGTTGTCTTGTGCCTAATGAAGCCATACTGGTTCTTGTGGATTAAATTCGGATGATTGATTGAAGCCTTTACGCAAATAGCTTAGTAATCATCTTGACACAACAGTTAAGCAGAGAAAATATGCCTGCAATCATAAGGACCAAGATGAATCTTGTTATCAAAGAAGTCAAATAAGAGCATGTAGATGTAATTTTTAATTATATTTCAACATCTCTTTACAAACACCCCATTAAAACCATCGGGGCGAGGAGCCTTATCAACCAACATCATTCTCGACAATGTTATCAATCTCGGACATAGGAAAGGGAGTAGCAAAGGCTCTCCATGTCTTCCCCAGAAAAAACAAGGCGCCAAAGCACTGAGATTAAATTCCATAACCACCAAGTTAGTAACCCCCATTCTATTTTTTTAAAGTGAACCAGAAATGGTTAGATTTATCATCATGATCAATAAGAGAAACACCATAATCATCCAACACTTGGGCAATCAAATTTCTTCTATAGGAGATAATAGCCATAGAGTGAAAATATTTTGTACATTCATGCCCATATTTTATTCTATTAATCATATTTCTTTGTTTCCAATATTGGGATTGATTCTTGAGAGGAGAGCTGAGCTAATTTTTGACCAAAAGTCTGAGATTCCATTTAGGCTTAAAGTGAGCTCTAAATTCCTCAACTGTATCTTGGAACTTTATAACTTTGTTGTAGTTGTCAATGAGGAGCTTAATATTAGACCTTTGCTCCATTTTTTTGAGGTCATATCTTAACATCTTGAGCTTAGAAGAAACCACTAAAAACACTATTACTTGCCTTTTTGATATGTCTTGCCTAGGAGTCATTAACCACCGGAAGGAAAGAATAATGAAGTGTCGAAAAATTCTCAAACTGAAAGATCATAGCCTTAGCATTTAGTTCTCAATTGAAACTTTACAGGAATATGATCTGAAGTGGATCTAGCCAATGGTAAAACCAGGGTATTAGGAAAAGCTTGAGTGGAAGGACATTGTCACACCCGGTTTTAAGAAAAAAAAGATATACTCTATATGTGAGCCTAGGAAGCCAAATCTCACATACAACGACAAATATTGGAAATATCAAAACATAATGCTCAAACATGTGTCTAGTCTTATAGTTGGTTTTAATTTCATAAAACTTATTATTCCCTATATTCTATGACCACATCAATTCATAAATAGATTATTTCTTCTCTATTTTAAAAGATCCAAATTTTAGGGTGTTGCGTACATCATCAAAATATGTGACAAGTTCCAAAAGTTTGCAACCTGTAATCCAAACAAAGGAAACTCAGTATCCTTTTGGATAGATAATTGGTCAGGCCAGATCATCAAAGACAATTTCCCCCAACTGTTCTCATTTAGTAGAAAAAAATACTACATAAATTATTTCCTAAGTCATGATAGCGGTACCTTATTCAGGCTACCTATCTCCATCCATACTAGTATAGGATTTATTTTGCGTGACACCTCCCAAATCATTTCGTGGCGGGCACAGCTTTTGCCCGCCATGGTAAATATCTATTTTCCGCAGTGGTCATTATAATGTGCCCGCCACGCTAAATAGATTTTCCAAGGCGGACACATTATAAGGTCCGTCACCGAAAGTAGTGACCCAAATCCCAGCTTAGCCAGCCAATTTTGGCCCAATATCTGGTCATCATACATATACCCATACTCATAGCTAGGGTTTCCCACCACTCCTCAGCGCCTCCCTCACTTTCCCGACACCGCCCCGATACTCCTCCCTTTTCCTTTGGCACTCTCTCGACGCCACCATCCCCAAGCTCCTCCCTCTTCCTTCAACACTTTCCCTCAGCATGCCCGCCACTCACGCTGGCCGCCCCTACCGCTCCCTCTCCCAACGGGCTTCCTCTCCCTCCTCTCTCTTCCCCTACCACGCCGACGACGAGCTCCTCAGGAGATGCGAGCGGGGATCTAGCGCCGGGGATGCGAGCGGGATCCAGTGCCGGGGATGCGAGCGCAGCGCCCAGTAATGCTAGCGCCGCCATCTCAGGATGGCCCGCGAGGAGGACTACAACGCAGATCCGGCTCAAGGGGGCGACTACAACGGCGCATCAACGGGTGATCTAGGGCGGAGCGATGCACCCACGACGGATCCAGGCGGGAGCAGCCACCAGTGGCGGATCCGGCTCGCGGGGAGGACTACAACGCAGATCAAGGTCCTTCGACGCGGATCTAGTTCGCGGGGAGGACTACAACAGATCATCGGCGGTAGATCCGTGTGGGAGCGGCCACCGGCGGCGGATTCGAGCGGCAGACCCAAATCCGAGCCCTGTCCGGGCTGCGGGTTAGGGTTTCATTTTTTGTTTTCTCAAATGATTCTATGGCGGGCAAACTGATTTACCGTGACCTGTTATGGGGACGGGCACTTGTGCCTGCCTCCAAACATGAAAAATGTCCTCCATTTAAAATGAAATGCGTAGTAGTGCCATGTAGCAAATCAATGAAATGATATCACAGCTCTCATTGGGTAAAGAAACTAGGACATTGGTATGGAAGATGTTTGGATATATTCATGGGGTAACACCAGAAACAAAAGCAAAAAGGCTTCCCTCAAAAAAACAACAACAAAAAGGCTTATAATTTGCTTATTGTGCACACTGATGCGTCTCCTCTCTTCAGCTGGCTATGGAAATCGAGAAATTTAGGAAGCCATAAATTCTTCTTCTAGATATTACTAAGGGATAGATTGAATACAAGAAACCTTTTTGAAAAGAAAAAAATAGAGCTCTGGATGATTACAACTATGTGCTTTGTGACACAGATTATGAAGAAACATGTTTCCATCTCTTCTTTGAATGCCCTTTTAGTATACAATGCTGGAATACTATTCCCATTCTTTGGAACCTTAGCCTGCCTCCTCTTGACATGGTAGTTGTTAAGTTGTAGCCAGAAACAACTTCGGTAGTACCATCTTTAGAGATTTTTTCATAAGTGCATGCTAGATTATTTGGAAAACAAGAAACACTGTCATCTTCGACAATGGACAAGTCAACCTCAACAGCTGGAAGATCCATTTCAAAAGAGAGCTTGGTCTGGCGTATATCAAGGTTATGGGTTAAAGAGCTACTTTACTTAGTTCTTGGAGATATAGCTATATGTAACCTTTTTGCCTTTTTTTTTTTGGGGCTGGATTCCTTGTAAATTTGCCATATGTATTCTTTCATTTAATTGAAAAGCAAAAAATATAGGTTCGAAACTCCCCTGCTGATCCTTTCAAAAAACTGTTCAGCTCAAATTTTAATGTCTCCAAAGTTATACTAAAAAATTAAACACTACAATAGATTGGACCTTCGGTAACAATTTTCATATGACAAAGCACTTTTTTTAGTCATAAAACCATGCGTTTATGAAAACTTTTCAATGAATGACAAGCGTTTGTGACTAAGTTGTGCTTTAGTCATAAACAATTGTCACCTTATGCAGTTCCCAATCTCAGTGACAATAGCTCGTGACAAAAGAGAAGAATTTAGTTGTCACTAATTAAAAACAATAGTTATTTCTTTAAATAGAAAATATAATAAATGTGACATTCAAACATGTCCAGTGACCATGTCCACTAGCCTGCTTAGCTCCTTTGCTTTATATATATATTTAAGTGAAACTATGCTTTGAGAATAATATGTTTTCTAGAAATTTTAGACCCCAACAAACATTTCGTTTAGGGGCTCCAATTCTTAGGTACAGCCCTGCAACGTGTGGTAGCCAATATTAGCTACCTCCAGTCAAGGTTGACTTGATGTTTTAGACAAGAGAAACAACGTGTTTCCTGCTTCTTGTAGTTGGAACGCAGAGTTTAAATGACTAAGGGCTGTATTTTGGTTAGCTTCTGCTAGTGCTAAGTGCTTTTGTAGAAAGCAAACTAAATCGGCCAAATATATGTGAACGTGTTTCCTGCTTCTTGTAGTTGTTTTTTCTTCCAAATATATGTGCCTTTGCCTCATTTATATTCATCATGAAGTCATGACCCAAGAAATAGGGCCTGAAGGACAGGCCCACCCGCCCCGAGGGGCACAGCGCCGCCCTGGGCTCATGTAGCCCAAGGCCCCCTCCTCCTCCTCCTCCATTCCGCGGATTCTTCTCGGCAATTAATTCGGGAATAAAGAAGGAAATTATCTAGGATTATCTTAGGCTTTTTGGTGTGCAATGGGATATTCCTATTTATAAAAAAAGACCCTTATTAGGAAAATAAATAGGATATGCTTGTAAAAGGTATTCCAATTTATAAGGAAACATTTAGAGAGATTGCTTGAGATACAAGTCCCACTAGTCGGGCTATAAAAGTAAAGGGTCTCAGAATCTTTCAGGGGCAACAAGCAAATAAAGAAATTTTATCTCAATCTCTCCCTGCCTCTCTCCCAGGCGTGTCGCACCCCTCCCCTCCTCCGCCGCCGCCACCGCCACCACCAGCCCGCCCTCGGCGCCCGCCGTCGGCGCCGCCGCCCGGCCAGCGCTACACGCCACCGCCCGACGCCACCACCGCCAGCTCCACCATCCTCTTCCCCCTCTCCACGACCGTCAATCGGTGTCAATTCCGCCCAATCTGGCCGGAGTCCGACAACGGTATCTGGAGACCACTACGATCCACCCACCACCATGGACGCCAGACGAAGAAGCTCCCAAGAACAACATGGGGACCAGTTCGCGGATTCACCACCAGATCGACACGCCGCCGAGCAAGTTGCTATCCTATCAGGCAACGATCCGGGCGGCGATCAAGCGTCGACAGCCGCAGCGAAGTCGATCCAAGCCATGAAGACGCTGTTGGAGACAACGACCGCGACTTCATCAAGAAGGGGACGGATGGCAAGCGAATCCAGGATGATCGCGTCACGGCGGCTGATCCGAGAACCCGATGAAGGGCTACTTGGGGCGAAGGCGGCACCGCCAGGGCGCCACGCCCCGAGGCGCATGCGCCCCCTCCTCCTTCGGTGGACACCTTCCGGTCTCGCTCACCGCTTGCACAAGCTGTCCTTCCCGACATATGATGGCAAGGAGGACCCTCTCCCATGGATCAACCGCTTGCGAGCAATTCTTGAGAGAAGACAAGGTACGCCACCACGAGCAATTCTTGAGCGAACGACGCCTCCTATCATCTCACGGGAGGAGCACAACGATGGGTACATGAGGCTATCCTAGAGAAACCAAAGGGCGATTAGGCAAGCTTTGCCCAAAATGTCAACGAAGCGCCGCCCACCGCAAGGCGCAACCAGCCGGGCGAAGCGGGCATCGGCCGAGGAAGACAGCACCCGTCGATGAGTACACGGAGTAGCTTCCCGGCGCGACGTGGCACGTCGCAGGGACACCTCGGCGACAAGCAGCGTGAACATCTACACAGTACCGGGCTTTGGGCGAAGCCGCTCAAGACGGACGTCGAGATGCAGGACCCCAAGGACATGGAGGCAGCCATGTCGCCAGAAGCATCTGGCGGCGCCCTAACGATCCTCTACAACCCCGCAAACCAGCACAACTAGAAAAGGCAAAGCGGGCGCACCGGTGGGCATCTTTGGCGCCCGAGCGCCCACCCGGCGGCAAAGATCTTATCGACTTCGGCCGTTCAAAAGGCCGACACGGAGGAGATGATAGAGCGGCGCAAGGCCGGCCTCTACTTCAAGCTGTGACGAGCGTTCACGCGGGTCACAAGTGCAAGCACCTCTTCGACATCACGGTCTTCCAGCGACTACAGCGGGACATGAGGGTGCTCCACTGGCGGATGTCAAAGAGGAGCCGACCTCAAAGTCCTCTCTTAGGGACCGGACTCCCGGTGCGTGGTGCTCATTCTTTATACCTCGTCGGCATCATCTCGGGCACAAGAGTCAACATAAATGCGTCGACTCGGGAGCAACGCTACAACTACGCCGACCCTCGCGTGGTGGCTCACGGCGGGCCTCGGACTTCGGCCGGTCGTGTGCTGATCAACATCCCGGCATGGCGCCCGCTGCGACATGCCGGGCTGCCACCTTTGACATACCTCTGGCGTCGGCAGCACGGCCGACGACGCCGGCGCCTATGTCATGCATGTAGGCAGCGCGTCGGCGTCATCCTTGGCATGCCTTGGGCGGCAAGCTTAGGGCCGGGTGACATGGGACTTAGCGACTCCGCGACTACGCTGTAGTACCACGGCCGCCGCCCGACCACCTTCCGCGTCGGCCCGCCTCCCCGGTGGGGGGGCCCCCGTGAGTTCTTTGCGGTCGGGCATCTTATTTGGTGTCAGGACACTTCCTCGGTGGGGGAAGCGCCCAAGGCATGCAACTTGCTTGGACCTCGACGACCGTCTCACGGGGGTCTTCGTGCCTTCTGACGGGGACGACGCTGGAGGACTGCGTCGGATCGCCCTCGGCGTCACCACGGGCGCGCCGCCGGCGTGGACGGTTGAGGACGGCCTCCTCCTCTTCGGCGGTCGTTTCTACCTCCCGGCTTCACGGTGGCGGTAACCAAGCGCAAATCAAACACCGTCAAGCAACACCAAAACAACCTAGAAATAGGGATTTCAACTAACATATTCCAAAGTTTTGGTGTTTATTTGGACTTGCAGTACCAACTCAAGAATAAATCACTTTGGGCCAAAAATACAAAGAAAAAAAAGAAATAAAACCAACAAATAGAAAAAGGCCCAAAGAAGCAAATGACAAGCCCAAACAAAAATTGGGACAAAACGTCAAAACCCAGGCGGGGCCAAGACCACCGCACAACTTTTCACAGCAAAGGAGGCCCAAATGCCGAAGCCCGAGCCAGGCCGGGCCCAAGAGGGTGCGCCAAGACCCCCCGGTAAAGCGGCGGGCCCCTGGCTGAGGCGGTTCGAGCCCAAATTTCGGGAGGCGGTTCGTTACCTTCCATACGTAGCAATACCGATGTTGGATGGTCGGTTTGGCAGATTTGGAAGGTGTTCCTAGGTCGGTTTTGGTGTTTTTAGCACTTAGGCCCCTCCCCTTGTGTATAAATAGCTCCCTCCTTCACCTCTCTCAACAACAATTCCAAGGAGAAACCAAATCCACTTGTGCAAGAGAGTAGAATTAGTTCTTCTTCTTCTACTTCTTCTATATCTTCTTCTAAATTCTAGAGAGTGAGAGAGGGAAAAGCTAGAAAGAAACTTTGTTCTTTCTACCCGGAGTTGCCGTTCGCCCCTCGGTGTTCCGCGGGTTCCTAGGAGGACGGAGTGCCGGACTTGTGCGGCACTGCCCGGCTTGTACCTCTGCAAGCTACTTACACTTTGGTAAGAAGTCTTGTGATTATCTTGCAGCTATTTAATTTCCTCGTATATTTCTCAGCTGTTGTAGACTTGCGGGATTGGTAGATTGTCTCGTTAAGAGCGTTAGTTCTTGGTGAAGGAACTCTTTGACCGGGGAACCTTGGCCAACATCAAGGATCGCGGACCAATAGTGCAAAACGGGTGTTTGGACTAGCGTTCACCTACCTTTTGCGAAGCATCCCACGGTTGAGGGGTAGGCGGCCGGGTCGTGACAAGCCTTGACCGTCCTTGAAATCCCCCACGTTCACGCTCGTGACGTAGAGCTAATTGCGGGTAGCTGCCCGGTTGGGCGTTGGCGGTGCCCGTGAGTAGACAACAGACTTTTAGAAATCAATGCCTGGAAAACTTAGCCTATAGATACCTCGCTACTCTTAGAAAACAAACCCTTGCCTTAGGTTGACACTGGACCCGGAAAAAGCTGCAAGGCGCGACCGTCCTTAATGTAAAATCGATACCACAACACCACCGGTGAAGTGCTACAACGGTATTTCCGTGCGCTTTGCGGATTTCTCTCGCGGTGCGTAAGAAACACCAACACTTCCTCTCCACTGCTTTGCCGGACTTGCCGGAGGCCTTGCTTCAAGGCGGAGTTCGCGGACAAACTTCCTTGCCTTAGGAGCTTACACGATCGCACCGACATCAGCTTCACCGACCGCCATCCCGCGGGCGGCATGGCCGCTGTGCCACCATGTCGGCCCGGCCAGTCGTGTTCCTCGGACGGCATGGATCGCCTCTTCCTCACCGTCGACAACGTCCACATCGCCTACGACGCGAGAGAGGGGCGCGCAAAAAGCTTTCCCCTTCCTTGTTCGATGTCGGCTCCTTCATGTGCGGTAATGATGTTGAACTTGGCTGCTTCTCCCCGACTTCGCCGCGACATCACCATCCGCCTCCTTCCGCTCTTCGTCAATGCTCCGCCCAATGAGCGCTTCTTGTTCCCGGGAGAGCCCACCCCGCGACATGGTGCATTAGCACCTTGAGGTGGGCGTTCAAGGACCTCCTACTCGCGCCCGCCGGCCGCATTAACATCATAGCGGGGGTGTGCTGTCCCACGAAGACGTCTACCACGGCTACATTGGGAACCTCCACTACCTCTTGGAGTTTGCTCCACAAATAAGCACCGGAGAACATGATCCTCCGAACCCGGTACATGGCAAGCTGATATTACAGGTTGAGTTGATCATGCCAGTGCAATCGATCTCCATCCGTGTGTGATCAATGGACTTTCATCCAGCCAAGCGAGGGACGCCAAGCAGGGTCGGAGAAAGGGGAGATGTCATGACCCAAGAAATAGGGCCCGTATGACAAAGGCCCACCCGCCCGAGGGGCACAGCCGCCCCACTGGCTGTGGCCAAGCCCGCCCCCTCCTCCTCCTCCCTTCCTTCCGATTCTTCGGCAATTAATTTGGGAATAAAGAAGGAAATTATCTAGGATTATCTTGGGCTTTTTGGTGTGCAAGGGGATATTCCTATTTATAAAGGAGACCCTTATTAGGAAAAAAAATAAATAGGATATGCTTGTAAAAGGTATTCCAATCTATAAGGAAACCTTTAGAGAGATTGCTTGAGATACAAGTCCCACTAGTCGGGCTATAAAAGTAAAGGGGTCTGTAAATATTTCAACAACAAGCAAATAAAGAAATTTTATCCCAATCTCTCCCTCGCCTCTCCCCAAGTGCGCACCCCTCACCTCCTCTCTGCTGCCACCGCCACCCGCCCCACCCTCGCCACCCGGGCGCCCGCCGTCGCTTCCATCACGCCAAGGCCACGCCACGCCACCGCCTGACGCCACCGCCGCCAGCCCCACCATCCTCTTCCCCCCTCTCCACGACCGCCAATCGGGTGTCCATTCCGCTCAATCTAGCCGAGTCTGACACATGGACTCTACTTTTAGCATTCAGCTTTGTCCAAATGGGTAGAAATAGGGACGACGTTTTATGGCTATTTTTTCAAGGGAGATAAGAGAGAGAGCGTATGTTTCATAGTTGTTTTAACCAAGTAACTTACAACTATTTCACAGCATGTAGCTCATAATAGTTTTTTCATATCTTACAAAAGTTTTTTTCATAGCTTACAACAGCTTTAACACCATAGCTTGCAATATATTTTTTTTCATAGCTTACAACAACTTTCTCACCATAACTTTACAATAGTTTTTGCATAGCTTACAACAGCTTTCTCACCGTTCACAGCTGAACCAAACAGGCTATTAATTAACTTAAGGTATTATCTATTTTCAATTCATTTAACAAGGGAACACGGAATGGTAATGGGTATTCAGACCGGGACTTTTGGAGGCCTATATCTGAACTATTCCAGTTTCTCCTGGACGCTGCCACTTTTCTCCATGCTGTCTTCACCAGCCAACTTCTTCCGCTGTGCAGTATATTAAAAAGAAAAAATAGAGACTTAGATGCATGAAACTGAAAAAGCAGGCAGGTCAGGTGTACGCATCTATGCCTATGTTTCTATCGTTTTGATAAGTTAAAGAACTTATGCTGCTTATATCGTTTCATATTTTTGTAACTATTTAAAGTCAGTGAATTATTTTCTACCATATACTGGAGGTGTAAATTTAAGATATACCTCTGCTAAGCTTGCCTTGTGATACCTGTATCCCTGGAACAACAACAAACATATATAAGAGAAATGAACCGCGTGAGTGCATGAGGCCAAGCCTTATATGTGATGCAAGTCTTGAATTGGCAGAGTGAACCGTACTAATCTTACTTTGTCTGTCCCATATATATAATCGCAGTATGTGAAAAAGAAGCGTAGTTGCTGTGGTGTCCTCCTACTCGGTGATGGTAATCATGGAATTCAGCACCTCCATAGAACGGGATCAACTTTGTGAGGTTGAACGGGAAGTCATAACTGCATGCAAGTGTATATCAATTTACGATAAATATGTTATTTCGCAAGAGTTCATTCAAATCATCATACAGATTGATGATAGTACCGATTGATTGTAAAACAACGCACTTTAAATGATGAAGGCTACATTGTTATATATAATATAGGGCGTTGCTCAGGTACTCCAATTACCTATTAGGAGGTAAGATCTCCATTGAATCTGGACCGTTGATTTTTTTTAATTTGACAAATTACTAAATGAATTAACAATTATAATAAAACAAAAAATAACCCCCTCGCTCCCTTTTCATGGCCCGCATGCAGAGCCGGGGCGTTGCTTACTCCCCGCATGCAGAGCCGCCGCCGCCGCAGTTCACGGGATTTTTCCCCGCATGCAGAGGAGAGGTACTCCACGGAAATTTGGGCGTTCTTAGTGAAAAAAAATAACATGTTAACGGAGGTCCTATGCAAGCATGAAATTTGTATTTCACTCAGAAACATAAAATTTGTATGAATTCAAATTAAACACGATAAATAGTAGTATCCAAATTTGAATCCACACATATTAAAATTCTATCCATACTATATCTTACAAATTTTAAATTCAAAATTCCTATGAATATCTTTTTTAAGATTCAAATTTTAAATTTTAAAAATTCAAATGTACTATTGCATGACAAGATGGTTTCAAATGAAAAAATTTTAACTACTCATTTCTTCTCAGGGTCAATGTTTATTTTAGTTGTTTCTCTATCCTAGGTCTTTTAAAAAAAAATCAAATTTTGAATGTTTAAAATTCAGATTTATTTTGCATGACAAGATGATTTCAAATAAAAAACCCTGTCAACTACAAAGTTTCATATCTTCTCAGAATTTACAATGTTTATTTTGGTCATTTGTTCATCTAACATAGTGTTAGTAACATTGTCCCGTCTGCTGGTCAAGCCGGCGCGTGTCGCAGCTATGGGCTCCGTAGCTTAGCTATGGTACTCGAGTGACTCTAGCTCGGGCACTGTAGATTGATTCCCGATCTCTAGCCGAGACGGGGGCGTAGCCGTAATGATAAGCCGGTGGGTAGCCCGACTTCCGCTCGCTTCGAGCCCAAACAGACGAGTCGAGGAAGTCGCTCGACCTCGGGGCTGTAGAGCTCGCTGCAGTGGGCCTAGAGCTCGCCGAGGTCTCGACGTCGCTCTTAGGTGGGCCCGCGAGCTCAAACGATCTCGGAGCCGGCTTGGCCCCACATGGTCAGCTTCAAGCTCGCTCGAGGAGGAAACTCGCCGCGAGCTAGAGCTCGCTTGAGGCGGGAAGGCCGCCACGAAGCTTGGATTTCGCAGGCGTAGTTTGTCTCGCTTGCCCTAGAGCTCGCTAGGGGCGGAGGCCATGCTTCGGGTAGTCTTTGTGCGTGGCCCAACTCGATCATGGGCTGAGCTAGCTTTTCGTCGAGCTTAAGTGCTTGGATTATCGCCTAAGTTGGGGATCCTTGAGTTTTACCCCCCGACACTTTTTATTTTGGTCATTTCTCCATTGGACATAATAGTAGTAACATTGTTCACAAATATTACATATCTCTTCTAGTTTTATAAACTACAAGAGAGATATCAAAATGTTCTGAAAAGTGTTAATATCGTTTTGTCGTTTCAAAAGATGACACAAAAAATTGTACATCTTGATGAGTTCTACAACATTTATGTTCATAATAAATTCAACCGAAATCATATGATGTTTCAAATTGTTGTTTCAAGTTGTCATTTTTAAATTCAAATTTAGAAATATACACTACAGTTAATGAGTAAAATAATATTCATAAAATCACAATACCTTGATAGACCATGATTTTAGAAAAAATTAGAAAAAAAACCATCATATTTGGAGTTTGTACGCAGTGAGAAAGACTAGTTACAAATTTTAGCTACAAATTAAAAAGAGAAATAAATGTTCTTCAACAATTTCATGTTACATATCTTTTTTCTCTGACCGCTGCGTACCCCTAACCCCACACACACACGCACTTTTTTTAGAGCCGCGCTGGTGCCATGTACGTTAGTAAAACTAATCAAGTCACGTACACTAAGTCTTCCATAAAAAACGTACGCTAGCCACGTTGGCTTCCATAAAAACGTACACTACAAGTCAAGTCCTCTAGCCATATATGCTGGTGTCACGTACGTTAAACTAATCAAGTCACGTTTCTGCGCTGATTTTTGTAACGTACGTCCTCATTCATAAAATCAGAATTACAAAAAAAAAAAAAAAAATTAACCATATTACTTAAAGATTATGCATGCGCGCATGCAACAAAATCTATAAATAAGATTTTTTTAATTAAAACTATCATTTATTACCCTATTTGATAAAATAAAAATTAAATAAATACTATTACCACCTAGGAGGTAATAGATGATCGTGGACGGCTCGATCGGAAAAAATGGACGGTCCACAATCATTTCGAGTACCGTGAGCAATTGCCATATAATATGTGATTACCCGCAGTGTATTTCAATTGCTTCGATGGCGCTGGATTGTATACCACAGCCAATGTGTGGTGACGTGACTTGGAACGATGACGGGGCCAGCAATTGTAGGGATGCCTCCGAGGACCACATCACCCCAGTGAGTGTGAGCTGCGTGAAAGCCGGTGGGTGCTGTGACCTCATGGTGGACATAATGCATCTTGGTGTAGCCCCATGTTGTGTGAAGGAAGCGGTGGATCCAATAGGCCAGGTAGTCTTCTAGCAAAGCGTAAACCACCACCTTTGCTACCATCTCACCCACAGAGGGCAATGGAATCCCTGTCCGGATCCCAGCTACCTACCATGCATCGTGTGTGGAATACACAAAATTAAATGAGGTTAGTTTGGCCACACTTAGTTTTCTTTTTTTTGGTTTTTGGGAGTGTCTAGTTATCTATGAGCAGATTTTATGTGGTCAAATCTGTCGGATCTTTATATGAGTTTATTTATGTTGTTCTTCCTATGAACGTCGTGCCAATCAAGAAAAAAATAAATTATAGACACCCAAGTCCCAATATATCAAATGCAAGAGAGTAAATAAAATGCATACATATATGTACCTTGAATGTAATGAGGTACATGAGTACATTGGGCACCAAGACAAGAAGCATCCCGGCCCCATTGCTCCGGATATACCGAAGGATGGTCGCTGGTGATAAGGGCGGCACCTTGGGCTGCAGCTTGTGCCGCAGGGCAACCGTAGGTGCCAGCTGCTCGAGGAGAAGGAGAGGTAGCGGCACGACCAAGAAGACGATGGCGGGGGCGAGGGAAGCTGTGACACAGGAGCCACCAGTCCGGCATCACCGCTGAGTAGCGGAACCATGCGGCCTCTGCCCAGGTCATGGTTCGCCCCAGCGGCGCCGCCTCCACCTCCTGCATCGTGTCGTATGGGATCATCTCTGTCTGGTCGGCCTCTCACGCGCTCTCTCGAGGAACTCTTCAAGCTTGCTATCACCCTTTTAGTAACGAACAACCTCTTGTAGAATACAGATTGATGGATCATATCATCGACTCCTCCGTCCGTATGGATTTATTTATAACACGCGGATGTTGTGTATCTTATTACTTGTGGTTGTGGCCCACGTACCAATGCAAGATGATGCACCCTTATTATTATCACTCCTATATATATCGCAAGAAGCAACCGGCCACCTTCTATCTTACTCTTACAAATTGGAGCCCCAGAGGCTTCACGTTAATCCTCCCCGACACATGAAAAAAAAGATAAATACTAGGAATTCTCACATTAATCAAAACATCTAGCCATCAATCTATAGACTCTTGCAATCGGTAACCATTACATTTACTTTGTTTTCTCAAAAATTACCCACCTTTGTCATTATTAGAGATAAAAAACAAGAAAAAAATAAAATTTATTATTTAAAATCTACGGGGCTGCCGTTGGGTTTCAACTCTGGCCTATCCCAACTTGCTTGGGACTAACAGGCTTGGTGGTGGTGGTTGTTGTTGTTGTTTAAAATCTACGTATAACAAGATAGAAAGAAAATATAAATATGTTATTTTCCGTTCCATAAGCCACAAGGGATCTTTGATGGCCACATATGCACACAAGCTAGGGCTCTCTGCCATCGGCATATAGAGCTTGCTGGTCTGGTGTGGAACATTAGCGGTCACAGGCAGATTGTGTGCGAGCCGGATGGACACGGACGACGTGTTCAACAGCTTCTTCATCATCAACACCTGCATCTATTAAAATCTGAAGCTCCTGCGAATAATGGCACAGTGTGCACCGTCCGGTGGAGATCAAAGACGGCTGTTCCCCAAGCGAAGAGGGCGATGACATGCATGTCCTCCATGGGTGAGAAACTAATGGGTTTTTTCAAATATTTTTTGCATAGCTCCATGTACGCTGGCTGGTACTATGTGGCTACAACCACGAGATGGTGATGATGGATGACAAGCAGATTAAGACGACGCCCAGCTGCATCAGCATCTCGATGCATGGAGTCAACAAGGACGCCATCGAGGACAGGTTGAAATTTACATCAAATTTACCACCGCACCGGGCGATGTTTAGTATTGGCGCCTCTGCAATGTCTGTTGAGACATGTACTGACGCCATCTAGAATGGCTACTACCCAAATGAATATCGCGCCATACGCGCCATACTGAGAAGCCGATGCTATACTGATAACGTAGTGGCTGACATCAACGAGGTCAAACAAATATCAGCACACTGAGAAGCCGATGCTATACTGACAACCTACTGGCTGACATCAACGAGGTAGGCGCGAATATTGATGAGGAAGGCGACGCTACGTACACTGACAAGGAAGGTGATGTTACATCGAGTTTCTACAGGTGAGCACTGACGAGCAGGCAAGACGTTGACAGCACTTAGTTGGTTTTTTATCTTGGGTTTCGTGGAGAGCAAGACATCTAGAACAACACCAAGTGGTGGTCGGCTGTACAGGTGTGAACTAAGTTTTTCCATTCCTTCGAGGGGTCCAGGAAACAACCACCTAATCCATCAGATAGGAAGTGAGAGAACGTCGGTGTGAGACGCTCAGTTCTTTACCGTTGCCTTGTGCTTAGATGCACTTCGACGTGTTTGCTATATTATGCATGGTTTCTCGATCTTCAAGACGTATGCTTTGTCTGCTGGCAATATGCCCTCATGGGAATATAGCAAATATGTTAGGAGTTGCAACCAGGATGATGTGGTAATAAATTAAATTCATCATCTTCAATCATTTTGATTATTCTCCCATCATCTTGATTCATTCATTTTGATTTTTCTCCCACTTGCAGATTTTGCTCCACGATCTTACTTATGTTGGCTTGACGGCCATTCTCGACCAAGCCACACACCAACTCAGGTACGCTTTGGGAGTTTTGTGCACACCTCGGCCAACAAACTATGGAAGGGCGACAATATTGCATAAGGTTTACTGACATAGCCGGTGGTCATTCGGTAGGTTACATCTATGGTAGAGCATTTTTACGGCCTTACGAGGGTCAAGAGAGTGCAATCATACGGGCATTGACCTTCATCGACTCAAGCGGATACTTAATACGTGACATCAATTATCCGATATTTCTACAAGCCTATGTTCGTGTGCATGGAGTACAAGGTGGACCGAATAATAAAGACGAAGACGATGCTGATTAGTGTGTTAATTTATTAGGTTAATAATTTGTAAGGTCTTTGTTGTATGTGCCCCTTGTGGTTAATTTATTCCGGAACATTTTCTAAGTGTTGCACATGATCCCATCCATATCGAACCATGACTATATAATGTAGTTCTTGTGCTCCATGTGGTTCATATGTTTGCCGGTGTTGTAGTGGTCTCAAATTTTTCTCAGCCTTTCACATGCAAATAGGGAAGCAACCACAAAGTTTGAGATTTTTCGAAGTTGGTTTGGTACTTTTTCCAGTTTATTTGAATTTCTGCGTGACGTAACCGTGTACTTATAGTTTGAACTGAGCGTACCCACGAAAAGAGCCGGAATGCTGCTAAACTTCTCCACGTGGTCTCATGTGCCCTAGGAGGCAAATCACTGTGGAGGTCCATGAAAAATTCTTGTGTTTCCATGGTGTAATTAGCCTTCTTATGGCCAGTTTAGCTCGAAGAAAATTATAGTAATTAACATATTTATCAGAAAAACCTAAGATCTTGTGTGGGGTCATATTTTGGGTGTACATGATTGAAAAAAAAAAATTCAAGCCATTTCTACCTAGGAGGATTACACATCCTTCACAGAGGTACATGATCATCCATGACGTGGCAGTATTGATTTAGCACTACCGGTTGCGGGTAAATAACCGGCAATGAATAGGAGTGGGGGTAAAATTTTTTGAATCTATTTCAACCTCCCGCCATTCGTTCCCCACCGTACCGAACCCAGCCTTGCCGATATATATATGTGAGTGGCTCGGAGCGAAATTTTGGCAAGTCATTTGAACCCCGCGCCATTCGTACCCCACCAGCGTCAAAAGAGCACCAGATTCGCCGACGGAGCACCACCAACTCCCACATCTGTAAGTGCAATCAACCTCTAATGTGGGTTTTGGCGTTGATGACAATCTAAATAGAGGACTAATGAGATTTATCGAGTTCACAAGCAGGCAACAAGTCAAGAGGACATTGAAACCTAAAGGAGGAGTACCCTGATTCGATTTACTGTTGGTACTTCAAGAAAGGAGGTTTATATTCATTTTACTTTTTTGAATTTGAGTATAGGACACGCCGTGCTATTAAGAGGGATTAGAACCACTGTGCCAAAGCGTGTAACCAAGTGCTCATTTTCACACCACATAACCTCCAGCTCCATACTTAGTCAGCACCCAAATTCTTTCTACACTTCAGTTGACTAAGTCTGAGCGGTGGTGCCGCTCGAAGGGAGCGGCGGTGCCGCCGAACATTAGCGGCACCGCTTGCCGCTCGTGTTGACCGCTGGAAGGGGAAGTATTTATACTTTCCTTTTCTACCCCCAATGGTCACCTTTCTTCTCCCCTGCTCACTTTCGACAAAAAGGACCCAAGTGCTCAGCTCTCTCTTCTCCATTGAAGCTCCTCACTCCCTCAAGCAAATCCATCGATTCCACCATCGATTCTTGAGTGTGAGGGCTGCAAACTTCGATTGGAAGGGAGCTCCACCGATCTTCATCGCTCTAGAGGCACTTGGTTCGCATTTTGGCCGGCGGTTGTGGTCTTTTACTCTTGAGCTTGCTCCTAGCCAGCCTAGTGCGTTAAGCCCCCTTGAGCTTGCCAACTTGTGTGGCAGCCTAGGGAGGTTTGTAACACCCTCTTGCATCTAATACATTACCCCACATCTCTAGGATTCGGTTTCTAGACTTGTGAACGAGGCAAAGAGGCAAACCTTTGTGGTGAGCTCATTCCTTTGTGGAACCTCAACAACGTAGACTTAGGCAAGCCTTGGTGGCAAGCTGAACCACGGGATAAATCACTGTGTCACCTTATGCTTGATTTACTTTACATTTCAAAGATATTGTTGTTGTTGAGAGGGTTTAGGGTTTGAGACCGATCTATCTCTATACCCTCGATCTATTTGTTTCAGCTCTCGATCTGTAACCTATACCTGTCCAGGAACCAAGGAAAATTACTCGATCTACTTTTTATCGGACAGATTTTGAACTGTGAGCTGACCTTCTTCTACGAGAGCGGCGGTGCCGCTCGTAGTAGAGGTGGTGCCGCTTGAGCGGCGGTGCTTTGCCCCGGCGGGCGGTGCTGCCAGAAACCGACACCAGATGTTTTGAAGTGATTTTTGAAACGGGCCTATTCACCCCCCCTCTAGGCATCCAAATGATCCTACAAGTGGTATCGGAGCTTGTTTACTTAGTTAAAAGCGCTTCACCGCGTGAAGTATGGATACCGGAGGTGGTTCGAATCAAGGCGGAGCCGAAGGCATCCACGCCAAGCCTCTTCCTTCCGGCGGCGAAGCTCTCCTCTTCGTCCTCTCTCTCTGGGAGCCACCGATCCGGAGAGAAGGGAGGCAAGGAGACAAAGAAAAGAGAAGAAAGCCGCCAAGGAAGCAAGAAGAGCCGAGCGTGAGAAAGCCAAGAAGCAAGAAGAAGATGCAAGCATGCAGCTCATTGAGAAGCTCAAAAGAAGAGATGAAAGAAAGAGAATAAGAGAAGAAAGACTCAAGAGAAGAGAAGAAAGAAGCAAGAAAGTGGTGGAACTTGATGCTCAATCAAGTGAGCTATCAAGTAGTTCCGATGATGGTGATGATGATGAGTCATATGTGCCAAAGAGCAAGAAGAATGAGAAGAAGAAGGATGAGGCCAGCAGCAACAACAACAAATTTGCCGCCATATCGTTTAACTATAATTCTCTTTTCTCTAACCGTGATAGGTCAGTCATTCATCAATGTTCCCGCGGGGAAGTTGCCTCACTTTGATGGGACAAACTATGCCAAGTGGAAACATTTGATGAGTGCCTATCTTAATGGCATTCACCCCGGTCTTTGGGATATTGTGTGTAGGGGATATGAGCCTCCGGTGAACCCCAAGTCTCCCACAAATGAAGAGATGATAGCAGCCCACCTTAATGGCCAAGCTACAAGCATCCTCTTAAGTGCTCTAGATGGAAATGAGTACAATAGGGTGATGAACGTGAATGTGGCAAAGAAGATTTGGGACACTTTGATTCTTGCACATGAAGGTGTTGACAAAGTGAGAAAGGCAAAGATTGACTTGTTGAAGGCAAAGCTTAACCGGTTTGTGATAGTTGAGGGGGAAGGTGCCCAAGAGATGTTTGACCGGTTGATGGTTCTAGTTGGAAAGATTAGAGGATATGGAGATGAAGAGCTTGATGATCACAAGGTGGTGAAGGTCATGCTTGAAGCCTATGCACCTAGAAATGAAACCGTAGTCACCTTGATAAGAGACAAGAAGAGATTTGAGCATTTCACTCCTAATGATGTGCTTGGGAGATTGCTCACCTTTGACATGCAAAGGGAAGAGGCAAATGAGAGAAAGAAACTTGGTGAGTTGCAAGCCAAGTTGGATGGCATCAAGATCAAGGATGTTACTCTCAAAGCAAGCAAGTCAAGCAAGCCAAGCACCTCCAACAAGAACAAGGGCAGCAAGCAATCAACCTCAAACCAAGCCAAAGAAATGAAGAAAATGCAAGAGCACATTGATTCTACCTCCTCCTCAAGTGATGATGATGATGAGGGAGGTGCCGACATCAATGATATGGCATTGTTCATCAAGAAATATCACAAGGCCATGAAGAGAAATGGGTACAAGATGGTGCAAAGGAAGTTTCCAAACAAGAAGAAGAGAACTTGCTACAATTGTGGAAGTACCGAGCACTTTGTTGTGGATTGTCCACATGAGAACAAGAACAACAAGTACAAGAAGGACAACACCAACAATGACAAGAGGCAAGATTACAAGAGAAAGGGAAAGAACATGGGAGAAGCACACATTGGACATGAGTGGGACTCAACTAAAGAGTCAAGTGAGGAGGATGTGAAGGTGGCAACATTTGCTAGACAAGAGTCAACCTCCACACCAAGGCTGTTCTCCAACATGTTCGATGATGATGAAGATGGCTCCCCTCACATTTGTCTCATGGCAAAGCGTGAGAAGGTACTTTCCAAAACTAAAGCCTCTCCAACCCTTAGTGATGAATCTAGTGAACTTAGTGATAGCTCAAGTGATGATGGGTCTAGTGATGAAGAGTATGATACATTGACCAAGAACCTAGATCCAAAGACCAAAATGTTTATCACTAAGATGATGGAGGATTTAGAGAGTGTCCAAGCCGAGTTGGAAACTAGAGAAAGTGAACTTACTAGACTTGAGAAGCTCTATGTTGACAATAAAGACGCTCTTATGTTTGAAAGAAGTGAGGTGGCCTCTTTACAAAAGAAACTTGTAAAAGAAAAAGAGGACCATGCTCTCACAAAGAAAGCTACCATTACTCTCAATGAAAAGTATTGTGACTTACAAGAAAAGCACATGCAACTTGAGGGGAAATATAGTCTTCTTTGGGAGAGCAATTCACATCTCTCATCCACAAAGGACAACTCTACTCCCTCCACAAGCAATGGATGTGGTAAATGCTTCAATCTAGACTTGAAGAGTCAAGCCACAAACCTTGCAAACATGGCGGCAATGAAGGAGATTGCTAGGCTCAACACTTTGGTTGGAAAAGAAAAACAAACCAAAGAAAACGGTAAGTGGCAAAGAGACTCAACCAAAGAGGCCACAATACATTGATGGAAGAAATCCTAGAATCAAGGATGGATTAGGCCACACTAGAGGAGCCAAGACAAATGGAAGAAAGATTGTAAATGGCTATGAATGTGTCCAGTTCTGGGGCAAAGGGAAGATGAGTACGATATGCTCGCACGCATACCGCACCGCGCCAGACTCCGAGCAAAGAAAGCCAAGCGGCAAGTGCCGCTATGACGAGCGGCAGTGCCCGCTGCCCCTAAGAAAGGGAAGGCAACTCATCGACCTCCTGTCCAGAAAACAGCCCATCAAGAAGGTTGTTCAGTCAAAACAGGGTTGTGCGAATAGCGTAAGACAATTTGGGCCAACCCAAATAGATCTCGCATACCATCCCAAGGCTCAATCGACAAGACAAAGCTTGAGTTCTTGCTTTGTACTGAAAACAACAACAGCAAGGGGAGGTTTATGCCAAATATGTTGGCAAGGACAGAAATGTTTATTTACACACTTCTATTTGGGTTCCCAAAATTCTTGTGACTAACATGAAAGGTCCCAAGGAGCTTGGGGGCCTAAACTTGTGAACTAACTGCTTTGCGGTGCATACTCCTCCCGGTGGATCAAGTTGGGTGCTTGATAGTGGATGTACAAATCATATGACCGGAGAAAGGAGTATGTTTTCATCATACTCTCCTAATGCCGATCCAAATGACATCATTCGATTTGGAGATGACGCTAAGGGAAGTGTGATGGGTCTTGGTAAAATCGCTATCACAACTAACCATGATATATCCGATGTCTTGCATGTTGAATCCCTAGGATACAATTTGTTGTTGGTCTCACAACTTTGTGGGAAAGGCTACAATTGTCTCTTTACGGATGTTGGTGTGGAAGTCATTTATAGGGAGGATTCCTCTATTGTCTTCACAGGCAAACTCAAGAATAAGCTCTACCTAGTTGATTTCAACAAAAGTGAGACTAAGCTTGAGACTTGTCTTATGGCAAAATCTAGCATGGGTTGGCTTTGGCATCGCCGACTAGCCCATGTTGGGATGAGGAACTTGGCCAAACTACAAAAAGGACAACCATATCATTGGGCTAACAAATATTGATTTTGACAAAGACGAGATTTGTAGCGCTTGCCAAACCGTAAAGCAAGTAGGCGTACCCTCACCCACCAAAGAGCATCATGACCACTACACAACCTTTGGAGTTGATTCATATGGATCTCTTTGGACCGGTTGCCTACCTTAGCATCGGGGTAATAAGTATGGACTTGTCATTGTTGATGATTATTCCCCGCTTCACTTGGGTTTTCTTTGTCTTTGATAAGTGCCAGTACAAGAGAAGGTGAAAACCTTCGTTAGAAGGGCTCAAAGAGAATTCGAGCTTCCAATCAAGAAAGTGAGAAGTGACGATGGAAGTGAATTCAAGAACACCCAAGTTGAAGAATTCCTTGATGAAGAGGGCATCAAACATGAGTTTTCGGTTCCATACACCCCTCAACAAAATGGAGTTGTAGAAAGGAAGAATAGAACACTCATCGACATGGCAAGAACAATACTAGATGAATACAAGACTTCGAACATCTTTTGGTGTGAAGCCATCAACACCGCTTGTCATGCAATCAACCGTCTCTACCTCCACAAGAAACTCAAGAAGACCTCATATGAACTTCTAACCGGTAACAAACCGAAAAGTGTCTTACTTTTAGGTGTTTGGGTGCAAGTGTTTCATTCTTAACAAAAGCCCGAACCTCTAAGTTTGCACCTAAGGTTGATGAAGGTATTCTTCTTGGTTATGGATCAAATGAGCATGCCTATCGTGTCTTCAACAAAACCACCGGTAGGGTTGAAGTCACTATAGATGTGACATTTGATGAATCTAATGGCTCTCAAGTAGAGAAAGTTGATCAAAGTGTTGTAGGAAAGGAGGATCCACCTTGTGAAGCTATCAAGCAATTGACTATTGGTGACATTCGACCACAAGAAGATAAAGCCAATGAACAAGAGGATCACCAAGATGTTGCTGCACCAATTTCCGCTGACGTACTCGATGACAGGGGGCAGCCCACTCCTGCTGAAATTCAGCAGAGCGGCGGTGCCGCTCCCTCCACCTCAGCAGCATCTACTCCAACACCTACGTCACCAGTTAGAGCACTTGACCTTGCTCCTATACTTGAAGCTGAGGATGACTATGAAGAAGAAGTTGAGGCGATGGAGTTGATCACCCACGGCTACGACAAACCATTCAACGGGATCACCCCCGCTGAGAACATCCTTGGGAGTCTTCGAAAGGGAGTAACTACTCGATCACATCTAGCTGCATTTTGTGAACATTACTCCTTTGTCTCTTCTTTGGAACCTACCAAGGTAGAAGATGCTCTCAAGGATGCCGATTGGTTGCTAGCCATGCAAGAAGAACTCAACAACTTCGAAAGAAACCAAGTTTGGGACTTGGTAGAAAGACCTAAGACAAACATCATCGGCACTAAATGGGTCTTTCGAAACAAGCAAGATGAAGATGGTCAAAGTTACAAGAAACAAGGCAAGATTGGTGGCTCAAGGTTTCACTCAAGTAGAGGGCTTGGACTTCGATGAGACGTATGCACCGGTGGCAAGACTAGAAGCAATCCGTATTCTTCTAGCCTTCGCTGCCCATCATGACTTCAAGCTATATCAAATGGATGTCAAGAGTGCATTTCTCAATGGTCCTTTACAAGAGGAGGTCTATGTTGAGCAACCACCGGGTTTTGAAGACCCCAAGTATCCTAACCATGTTTACAAGCTTCGTAAGGCGCTCTATGGGCTTAAGCAAGCACCAAGAGCATGGTATGAATGCCTTAAGGAGTTCTTGCTTAAACAAGGTTTTGTCATAGGGAAGGCCGATCCTACTCTCTTTACACATAAAGTTAATGGTGATATATTTGCGTGCCAAATATATGTCGATGACATAATATTTGGTAGCTCTAACCATGTGTATGTTGAGCAATTTAGTAGGACTAGTATAGTGCCCGTGCTAACGCAACGGTTTCATTTCATGATACACAAGAAAATACCAAACCGATAATACATTTTGTTTTCCAAAGTTCAACCTTCATATATTACCATTACCTTTCATGATACACAAGAAAATACCAAACCGATAATACATTTTGTTTTCCAAAGTTCAACCTTCATATATTACCATTACCATGTATACAATCCGATATACACTTGTGCATACCAAGGCATAATTAAGTTATTTCTCGCATTAACCATCAAATTAAAATTTACCTAATTACTTAAACATGTCTTTCGAGATCAGAAAGCTGTCAAAATGTCCGCCAAAACTTTCATCATAAGAACTCCGAAGCTATTATATACCTTAGCAGCACATCGATCAGTCAGTCATCGTAAAAATGAATCAAACAAGAATAAATTTAACCTCAATTTTCCCACAAACCTTAAGAACCAAATCATAGTTGGACTTTGAGTGCCATAACCACATGGATCATCGAAGATGGCTAGAATGTCACTCCGCTGTGTCACCAGAGGCATGAAGGAGCCATCAGGAACTTAGTTAATTTCTTAAAATTACTACCAGAAAGTGAGAAGTACCTTGAGAGGTAGATTTTTGTATCATGTATGCACATCCAGAAATATAGAAATTGTATATTACCTTGTGTAAGACCGTAGTTCTGTAGAAAAGCAAATGTAGTTGCAACATCCCAGTGATACCTGCCAGATAAACAACGATCATCGATCCTGTAGGATATTTTGCTAATTCACTCCTGAGTAAGAAGCTTACTGATGTTTTGTAGGTTCTTGGGGTTTAGGCTCTATCAACAGTGTTTCTGGGGGAAAAAAAATCTTAGCTCTATCACCAAATTGGCATAGTAAAGATAATGAACATAAAGAAACAGGACTGAATTACCTTTGAATCCAATCTTCTCCTTGTAGTCAACAGCAGCTTGAAGAAAGTTAGCCTGCACAAATCCAGCAAATGAGCAAATATTTTTTGCCACAAAGTATAGCAAATGAGAAAATAATTTTTCCCTAAGATAGAAGCTGTAAACAGAAGCATTAGCCCAGGTACCAATGCAGAAACAAAAACAATTTAGTTCCTCCCTAACCCAACCTCCATCTCTATTCTGTACAGAGCAAACCAACAACCCAAGACCAGGGCGGATCCAATAACTTTTGCAGCAAAACTTAATTCGGTAGGCAAGATAGATGTACAAGCTCGTAAGTAGATCAGATCCGATTACACCAGATAGCTTGTGTTAACTCCCAATTCCTCACGGTTCATCATTAGTTAACCAGGCATGTCACCGATCGATTCCTTTGCAGCATAAGAGGTCCATCGAGCATCAGGTAGACGTGCGTTTATTACTGACAGGAATTACACAAGTGAACTGCGATTGTTATGGACTACTCTGAATCCCAACGCATTACTGACAGGGATTACACAAGTCTAACTGCACCAAACTGACAGGGATTACACAATTCAGATTTCAGAGGACACCCAAATGGAATTCAGAGTTCAGAGTTCAGTAGTTGATTTGGAATGAGCAGTCGCCAAGACCGTCGCTGTTTGTACCTGGACCGCCGGGCTCGTGGTATGTGATGCTCGTCAGCGCGCCAGCGCCGCCGTGCTGGATTCGCGCCGGCGCCACTGCCCCGTACCGCTCATAAGACGGACCGCCGCTGGTCGGCGTGGTCGCCAATGCCGCACCGGCGCCGTCCGCGTGGCCGTGTGGTGGTCGCCCGCCGCTCCCTGAAGAGACCGACGCCGCGCAGGTCTGGATTGGCGTCGTCCGGGCTGCGTGGTGGGCGTGACGGTGTTGGGTCTCCGGCGCGACGCGGCTGGGCGGCACGCCCACTTGACGATGGAGATCCCGCCGTGGTTCGGCGCCGCCTGCTCGCCGTCTTTGGACCTCACCTCCGCAATGGATTGCCGTTGATGGCGTCGGGCGGAATGCATTGGGATTCATACGAGCAAAGGAAGGAAGGAAGGATACAGTAGGAAAGGAAGGATGACCGAATGAAAAGGAAAAGGAGCGCGCCGGGAGGAATTGATTGATCGCGAGGCAGTAGTAAGTTGTCTCGACGCCTATATTTGACCAGTGTTAGGATGTTAGGGTGAGGCCCATACACTTAATCCTGGACGCCGATGGTGTTTGAGTGATGAGAGAGAAGATTAAGGAGTAATCTGGATCGCTTTATTTGAAAAATTTTGAACGCAACGGTTGGTGCATTAGTAGGGTAGACTATGACAAAGAGGTTCGAGATGTCCATGATGGGTGAGCTCAAGTTCTTCCTTGGCTTTCAAGTCAAACAAATGAAGGAAGGGACTTTCGTTAGCCAAACCAAGTACACCCAAGACATGTTGAAGAAGTTTGATATGGCTAAGGCTAAGCCAATCAAAACTCCAATGCCAAGCAATGGACATCTTGATCTTGATGAAGAAGGGGGCTGCCGTAGACATAAAGGTATATCGTTCCATGATCGGCTCTCTTCTTTATCTTTGTGCATCTACGCCCGATATTATGCTTAGTGTGTGCATGTGTGCTAGATTTCAAGCTAATCCAAAGGAATGTCACAATGTGGCGGTTAAGAGAATCTTGAGATATCTAGTTCACACCCCAAACCTTGGCTTGTGGTATCCTAAGGGTTCCAAGTTCAATCTACTTGGCTATTCGGATTTCGATTATGCCGGTTGCAAAGTAGATCGAAAAAGCACCTCGGGGGCGTGTGTCAATTCCTTGGGCGGTCCTTGGTGTCTTGGAGCTCTAAAAAGCAAAATTGTGTAGCTCTATCCACTTAGAGGCCGAGTATGTTGCAGCCGGCGTATGTTGTGCTCAACTACTTTGGATGAAGCAAACCTTAAAGGATTTCGGATGTCATTTCACAAAGATACCTCTTCTTTGTGACAACGAGAGTGCCATCAAACTCGTAAATAACCCGGTAGCACACTCTAGAACTAAACACATAGACATCCGTCATCACTTCTTGAGAGACCACGAACTCAAAGGAGATATCGCACCGCCATGTGAGCACCGAAAACCAACTAGCCGATATCTTCACCAAGCCTCTCGACGAGACAAGGTTTTGCGCTTTCTATGTAGTGAACTAAATATACTTGATTCTCGCAATCTATCTTGAAATCTGCATACCTATGTTTGTGAAAACTAGTATGAGTAGGGAAAAGCTTTGAAAAGTTTACTTATGTCTTTCAAATCAATTTCAAAGCTAGATTCAAAATAACATGATCACCGTTTTTGATTGTTGATCCGATCCGCCATGAAATTTGAATCACATTTGTCTATATAGCATATGAGGAGAGTCACTTAAAGAACAAAGTTAACTCGCTCTCGTTCGGGGGCGGCGGTGCCGCTCGGCCCCGAGCGGCGGTGGCGCCGGTGATTTTCGGCGAAAAATCACCCCGCGATCACTATGGGGCCTACTTCCCGGGCCCACGGTATCTTTTCCTCTCCTCTCTCATTCACTCATCATCCCCGGGTTCCCTTCTTTCTCCCGAGGATCTGACAGGCGTGCCGCCGCCACCACCTCCTCGTCGCGCGCCGCCCGGCACCGCCGCTTCCTAAGCAAGGTGCGCCGCAAGGCGCGCAGCCACCGCCGCTCTACGACGCCGGGGCCATAGGCTGTGGAGCCGCAGCCTCTCTCTTCTTCCCTCTCAATCCTCGGTGAGAAACCCCAACCGCCCGATCTATGCCTAGGGATGAAATTTGTTATGGATTTCGCAATTAGTGATAGAGTAAAGGTTCTAGATAGTGGGAAAATTATTGGATTGATTTGGTTTGAAAGTTTGAGATGAACTCCACCCATGACATGCATGGGATGCCTAGCGCACCGGCTGGCTATGGCAAGAGCAAAGTGTTTTGCTACTCATCTACAATCATATTTCAAACAAATCAATAGTTCAAATCAGGTTGATTCCCATTATCGAAGAAAATTCACTCTAAATCCAAATCCATGGCAACTTTTATCTCTATTTTCATTTCGATCGGGTTTCGAGATTCTCGTTGGAATGGTAGATAGATATACATGTGTTTTAACTATTGCACAAGACGGTTGTCGGCTAGAAGTGGTCGGGCAACTGAGCGGGCGGTGCGCTCATGGCTAAGCTTGCGCCGAGGCCGATTCAAACAAATTCGCCATCCACCGCTTCAACCACCTATCTTTTTTGCAATATTTAACACATATATATATATATCCATCTCTCACACCAGCACTTCAGTGACTGATTTGGACCCTTTGCATGCATAGATGGAGCACGGACAAGGAAGTGGAGGTGTCAAAAGGAAGGCTTTGTTGAAACGGTTTCCAAAAAGAGGCAGAGGCAGAGGTTCTCGCTCCTTTCTCGAGAGACCTACAAACAGAAGCCAGCAGGAAAGGGAGAGAGAGTTAAGGCGTGAGTTGAGGCATGGGAGAAAGATTCCAGAGATTGGATGTCCAGCTACTCCTATTGACATTTGGACCTTTGATGACTCGTACATGAGAGACTATGAGGAGCGATCCATTTGAGGAGACCTCCGGATGACAAAGGTGGGCTCGTCCGAGGATTGACTACTCCACAGGGAGTAGGTTGAGTACTGAGGCTAGGAGGGTGAATCCCTACACCACTCCTAAGGACCTAGGTGTGGACTACAGGTTGTTGACGGTCACTAACGACACATTTTTAACGTCAACATTCTACCAATAAGGGGGTGAAACTATACCTTACTACACACATATACATTTATAACTCACATATTTCCACTTGTAGTGTCCAAATTATTATTGTGCAGATTTATATAAGAAACAAGTGGAAAATGTACCAAAAGGCGCTCCCCGAAAGCGCATTCCCCCGAAGAACATCAAGCCCAAGGGAGAAATGGACCAAACACGCAGAACGGGCCGAGCCAATGCCGCCTACAACTTTTTCAGCCCAACAACGCCACCCCCGCCGGCTTCGACCGCCGACCTGGGGGGGTCTTGCGCATCTCCCAGGGTGCGGCCGCATCTCTCCCCGAGGCTCGGGCCCACTTCGGGGAGGCGGTTTGTTACCTTCCATACATGGCGTTGCCAACGTTGGTTGGTCGGTTTGGCGCTTTTGGAAGGTGTTCCCAGTGTCGGTTTTGGCTCCTTCCATATGGGGAGGGACATTTTCCAATGAGCCCCTCTCCTCTACCTATAAAAAGAGGCCATCTCCCACCATTGTAACACACACCACACTAGAGAGCCTCTCTCCCTTTCTTTTTTTCTTCTTTCTTCTTCTTCTTCTTCTTCTTCTTCTTCTTCTTCTTCTTCTTTGTAGATTAGTAGTAGTAGAATAAAGGAGAAAGGCAATGAGTTATCTTGGAGAGCTTGGGCATCTTGTATCTTTCTATATGAATAATATCAAGAGTTCCATTTTGTTCTTGCTCTCATTTTATCAATATAGTCATGTTCTTGAATTAGAGCAAAGTCCTTATGATATAATCTTGATTGATGAACTAGTCTATAGTTCCTATATCATGATCTTGTCTTATAGAACATCGTGCTTAATTTATCATACATACATGTTTAGACCAAGAGCTAGATCGATATGATGAGTTCTACCTAGAGTTAGACTTGGTTGATGTTGGGTTGCGGGGATTGATAGTCGTTCCTTCAGGCGGTGCTCGTAGAAGGACCCTCGGGCCGGGTAAGCCTTGTTAACACGCTAGAGTAATAATCACTAGTGTAGACGGGTGTCTAGACTAAGGGTTTTCTATCTTTTGTGGCGCATCCCACGGTTGAGGGGGTAGGCGGCCGGGTTGTGACAGCCTTTGTCCGTCCCCTTGTAATCCCCCACGTTCGTGTGTGGCAAAGGTAAATTGCCGGTCTCCATCCCGCTTTGGGCGATTGCCGGTGCCCGAAGTGATTCAGCGAGAGACCTTGGCTATCTTGACTTAGAATCTCTAACAAGAAAACATGTGTGTATCCGCTATCTTGACATGACTATCTAGGATATGCCCGCTCCATATTAGACTTATTCTTTTATTCATTCTTTTATCTTTATCCTTGAGATTGGCTTGAGTGTGTGTGTCAAGTTATCCTACTACCTATCCTATTTTACCCCTATTATGAGCATTGGTCTATTATACATTCGTGTTATCTTGGCCATGTCCGAATTAGAGACTTTTATACCATGCCTTCCTTTGGGAAAAATATAAATAACGATACCCCAATACTTCCGTGAAATGCTACAATGATAGATCCGCGCGCTTGTGGATGAATATCTTATTTGGCAATGTCTATCACCGTTGATGTACCTAGTGTTTTCACCGACACGGTGGTTTCACTTAGAATGTCAACGACGCATTTCTGGCGCCGTTATTAGAGATGAGTTCTAAACCTATTTCTAGTGATTGTGCTTAAGAAATGCAACACAGGTTCTGGAATGTCTTTCACTCAGACTTCTATGCTTCATCTGTCCTCAAGAAGAGGGAGCCCAAAGATTAGACAGATGCACTACATAGACCGGGCTCTTCAAGGCTAAGAGAGAGCCGAGATTAACAGGGGCCATCGTGGCTTGTGAGAAGCATGAGTCGAGGAACTTGATGGAGTTCCAAAGATGACCGAATGTTGAGATTCTTGGACGCCCATGCCACCTACTTTCTCGGAGAATGAGAATACTATGCATTGGATGACCGAGGGTGTTCACTACTCGCTTGACTTTGTCACCTTCTCGAGATTCTTGGTTTTGGCAAAGGAGCATAGGAAGTACACTCCTATTCATGCTGAGAAGAAGCTTGATGCTATAGCTGTTAGTTACATGTGGAGGGATCAAAGGAAGGCGTTGGGTTGGTGAGAGGGTTGAGCAAACTTCTACTACATTCTCAACAACCTTCTCAGGAACACCATTGATCCCAAGGATGGTGCGACTTCAAACTTGCATGGTTGGGTGAAGAATCGCTAGCTAGACTTGCTCCGGAGGTGAGAACTTCAATGTGCCTGCATATCTGTGGATGGAGTTGGTCGATGCTATGGATGATGGCGGGGAAGAGCTTGCCATATGCTCCCTACATCATGTATGTGATTGAGAGGGTATCCGGCTTGAGGTTCAACAAGACCGATGATCACAAGGCATACAACCTCGAGCGGATCATGCCAGCAGCAACAGCTTTAGAGGCACCAGCTAGAGAGGACACTCCACCCTCACCCTCTGAGGTTCCAAAGAGCTCCCATGCTAGAGCTAGGAGGGGTAAGAGCAGCTTCAAGAAGAAGATGACCACATGGATGAAGGCCATGTTTGAGACTTGCACCTACTCAGCAACGCTCTCCACAGGGGTTGAGCGTGGCGGAGGGAGGAGGACAGAGCGTGCAGAGTCACACCACTTTCACCCTGTCCCTTCTCCACCTCGCTTTGACCTTCCCAAATTTGTGCAGCCAGAGTCCGAGGAGGCTTCTCCGAGGAAGAGTTTGGCCCGGGATGAGACCATTGGCGACTTCGTGTCGAGCGGCGGCAGCGGCAGCCTCGGGATCCGTAGGATCCACCACCTCGACGCTCTACACGCTTCACCTCTACTACACACACACCGCCCGGCGGGCTGTGATTTCTTCGACCCGGAGGAGGAGGAGCAGGGTGACGACGAGGAGGACGAGGACGAGGACGAGGAGGAGGGCGGTGCTTGAGTGACTTGATCTCTCTTTTCTTTTCTCCTTTTGGTGCTTTGTGCCAAAGGGGGAGAAAAATTAGAGGGGTCAAAACTTTTTTGCGCCTTCGACCGCTGTTTACCTTCGTTTAGCATGCCCTAGAGAGTTAGAGTTTGAGAGTAGGCTTCAAAACTATTTGTGAACTTGTAATAATGCGACTTATTTTGACTCTCTTCGTATGGTTCATGGACATGTGTTTGATCTGTGATATTTAGCTTGTCATATTCATGCTGTTCCTTCATATTTATATATGTTTCTTCTTTGGGATTTTTTCTGTTGGTAACGCACTGTTTTGATGAGCGGCGGTGCCGCCGTGTCAAAAAAAGTAACTGATGCTCGTGGTGCTTAAACCGTCATGCCGCATCACGTATACTCTTCCTCGACACATATGTTAGCACTTGACACCCCACAAAGAAGCATGGATGTAGGGGAGGGTCTCTACATCACATAAATGTGTGAAATTTGACCTCTTATGTCAAAATTGAGAATTCAAATCTCACTCACACATTTAGGGGAGGTCTCACTACCTAAATATGTGACTTTTGATAATGAGATATCATTTTGAGCATTCAAGGCTCATTCACATATTTAGGGGAGGTACCTACATCCATGACTCGAAAAATCTCTATTATTTGACTATCTTTTGTAAGTTCTAATTAGGTTGTCACCAATCACCAAAAAGGGAGAGATTGTAAGTGCAATCAACCTCTAATGTGGGTTTTGGCGTTGATGACAATCTAAATAGAGGACTAATGAGATTTATCGAAGTTGACAAGCGAGCAACAAGTCAAGAGGACATTGCAAACCTAAAGGAGGAGTACCCCCAATTCGATTTACATCGTTGGTACTTCAAGAAAGGAGGTTTATATTCATTTTACTTTTTGAATTTGAGTATAGGACACGCCGTACTATTAAGAGGGATTAGAACCACCGTGCCAAAGCGTGCAACCAAGTGCTCATTTTCACACCACGTAACCTCCAAATTCCATACTTAGTCAGCACCCAAATTCTTTCTACACTTCAGTTGACTAAGTCTGAGCGGCGGTGCCGCTCGAAGGGAGTGGCGGTGCCGCTCGACCATTAGTGGCACTTGCCGCTCGTGTTCCGACCGTTGGAAGGGGAAGTATTTATACTTTCCTTTTCTACCCCCAACGGTCACCTTTCTTCTCTCCTGCTCACTTTCGACAGAAAGGACCCAAGTGCTCAGCTCTCTCTCCTCCATTGAAGCTCCTCACTGCCTCAAGCAAATCCATCGATTCCACCATCGATTCTTGAGTGTGAGGGCTGCAAACTTTCGATTGGAAGGGAGCTCCACCGATCTTCATCGCTCTAGAGGCACTTGGTTCGCATTTTGGCCTACGGTTGTGGTCTTTACTCTTGGAGCTTGCTCCTAGCCGGCTAGTGCGTCGCCCTTGAGCTTGCCAACTTGTGTGGCAGCCTAGGAGGTTTATAACACCCTCTTGCATCTAATACATTACCCCACATCTCTAGGATTCGGTTCCTAGACTTGTGAACGAGGCAAAGAGGCAAACCTTTGTGGTGAGCTCATTCCTTTGTGGAACCTCAACAACGTGGACTTAGGTAAGCCTTGGTGGCAAGCTGAACCACGGGATAAATCACTGTGTCACCTTATGCTTGATTTACTTTACATTGCAAAGATATTGTTGTTGTTGAGAGGATTTAGGGTTTGAGACCGATCTATCTCTATACCCCTCGATCTACTTGTTTCAGCTCTCGACCAGAACCTATACCTGTCCAGAACCAAGGAAAATTACCCGATCTACTTTTTTATTGGACAGATTTTGAACCGTGAGCTGACCTTCTTTCAGAGCGGCGGTGCCGCCGAGTAGCGGTGGTGCCGCTTGGAGCGGGGTGCCGCTTGTCTGAAGCGGCGGTGCCGCCAGAAACCGACAAGCGGTGTTTTGAAGTGATTTTTGAAACAAAGCCTATTCACCCCCCCCTAGGCATCCAAATGATCCTACAACATCACCGCTCGTCATCCCCACGCCGCACGCAGACATCCGCTCACGCATCCCCCGATCGTTACGCTCCAAATGAATCGAGGCTTGACGGCGTTCTCCCCCACGCCGCGCTCCTCCACTCCGACGCGTGCCCAACGCCAAGCCGTCATCCTCCGCCATTCCACGGTGAGAACTAATTATCCCTTTAGGTGTTCGAAGTTTTTACCTATGAGAATGAGAACTAATTCGCCCTAGCCGTCCTAGCCTCGCCTCACCCACTTGGTCTTCCTCCACGCAGACAGAGGATCGCCACCACTCCTCTCGGCCCGCACGCGGCCTCACGCCGTCTTCCTCTTCAACGCCCGACGCCGCACCGGCCGTGACCCCGCCCTTCTCGAATCCTCCGAGACAAGATAGGAGCGCACGAGGCGCACGAAAAGCTTGGTGAGTGTGTTGGTCACTGCCCTTGAGGTGTTTGTTGAAATGCCTTGTGGATAACTCGCAATCTGTTATTTTCCTTTTATATTTAGATTTTGCTTTCAAACAGTTCCGGATCCTTAGTAACAAATGAGTTTTTAAAACATTATGGTCATTTACAAAGATGATTGAACATATACTAGTGCTCGAATTGTGATTAAAATGAGGTAGATAATGAAATTCATGAGTTAGTGTTGTTCGAAATCTAGTTTGGATATTTTAAATATATGTTCGTGCTTACATCTTATATACAGCTTATGAATAGCATAGCATTATCATCCTAATTTACATGTGTAGGCAAGCATGGCATGGTACATAGTGTTTGTTAGTCGCGTGTGCCCTGGATCTATCTAACCTGGGAAGATTGCTATGCTCAAGTCCAAAGCTATGCTAATAATTGTTATAGAAAATACAACAGCAAAGGTGAAGTTGTTATCTCCCACAATGGTGCAAACTAGCCGCCCTCGAGATTAAAGAGAAGTCACCCTACATAGTTTTGAAGATTGCGAGAATTGCCGCTAATTGGTCTTGGAAAGATGTCATACTTTTATTTATGTCTATGATCATTGGTCTTCTTATTTTAGAAGTTGATGTTGGCTTAGTTTCTAAAACATTAGGTGGATTTTGTTGTATGTAACTATTAAATCCTGTAATGTTTTGACGATATTAATGTATGATGCGTTTTACGGATTTAAAAAGAGCTGAATTCCACGAATAAATTAAAAATTACAAAAAAAATTTAAAACAAAAACGCTGGTTGGCATGGCCCGACGATGAATGATAAACAAACAGGTAGTGTAACTACACCAAACACTATCGTTTGAATTACAAACTGTCATCGATGACCAGAAACAACACCGCCGGGCTGCATTAACCAACAAATATCACTAACGGGTCCAAAGTAAACCGATATTGTTAGCTCTTCGATACACTATCAGCACAATCTAACCCGATAGTGTTATTTCCCGCTTATGTCGGTTCGTTAAAGCCCGTTAGTGCTCTCAATATGAACTCTCGTCGCCCGACTTCCAAACCGGCATTGCTTGGATAAAAAATGTTGTCGGTCGATGGATCACCCGACAAGATTCGTGACGTGCACTGCAGGTTTGATATCGAACTGACAGTCTCTCCTCATATCACCGCCGGTGCTTCGACCCGGTAGTGTTTTCAAACCCACGTCACTATGTAGTAGTGACAGGTAGGCAAGACGTCAACAGACGTCGACATCCATCTATATGCACCACAGTGGGATGCATTAATCGCGGCTAGTCAGGTGACCCTCAGAGTGACCGGCGTTTCAATTCACAGCACAAATCGAATGAAAGCCCTCCCGCACCCGCACGTTTCAATTCACCGTACGCCGTGAACCCGTGATGCCGAGGCGGCGACGCCACATCAATCCTACTACAGACGCATGGAGTGAACACTGCGCTCCAGTCTTGCAGCCGGATCGAGCGACATGAATTAGGGCTCGTTCCGTTGCATGGGTCAATCCCAACCTGAACGCTTCCATGGCAAGGAATAAGTGAAACCGGTTGGTTCACTCAATCCAGCTGGATCCAATTTATGAGGCATGGAATCATTCCTTCCCTCAAAATCACTGTTCGGTTGCACGACAAGCATCGGCTGAAATGCACATGTGTACTACTATACTATGCAGCAAGCATCCAAGCAGGATTTACAAGAAACAACAACAACATGGGAGCATTTAAATTGAAATAGTAATACACCTGAGGCAATTCAAATCACAGAACCATTGCTCAAGATGCAATGAGAGCATATAAGTTTAACGCATCATCATACATAAATATGGAAAATAACTTAGGTTCTAACTTAAACTCCATATAATGTTTCAAGTAATCCATAACACCAAAACTAGGAGAACTTTGAAGGGTTCTCAAGTAGACATAGCTCAACCAGCTAACTCTCAACCTGAACACAGCCCTTACAAGGACAGTTTAAGTTCGATAAAATCTAGAAGAAAAGCACGATCCTCCATAACTTGAAATTATCTGCAAAAAGGAAGACTAGAGGTTCCTACAAGCATTTCTGTTCAAAAAGGAAGACTAGGGGTTCCTACAAGCATTTCTGTCCAATCATCATAACTTGCTCCACTCTTCAACAGCTGTCATACCCACCATAGTCGGTTACTTTGTAGCGAAATGGTCCTGCGAAACAAGGAAACCAAAACACCACGGGGGACAAGTCAGATGAGGAGGGACAAAACATAAGAAAGCCGACATGTGCTACAGTGTTGTAACGGGTTACTTTCAGCATATCAATTGCAGCAGTCTGTGCACTGTGCAAACATAAGCTACCTTCAGGTGATTCAAATTGCAATGCAAAACAGTGGTCAGTTGCAGCAGCTTGTGTGTATAAACAAGTCAATATACAAAGCAATAATAAGCAAGCAATAATAAGCAATCAGATCCCTCTCTGATGGTCCTAGACTGAACTGCCAAACGCGTTGTACGAAGCTCCCAGTGTAAACTGCTTGTGAACCAAACCTAATTTGAGCTGGCAAAAAGTTCTAAAACGGACAGGAAAGAATGCCTCGGCGCCGACGGAGACAAATGCATGATTGCCACAATTTAGCGGGCAGTTTACTCGAGTACTAGGGATCCATCCCTTCCAAAATTCAGCACTTCTACTCCAACTCAACACTGCAACTTGCAAAGGCAATCTCTAGAAAAATTCAGCATTTCACTGCTTGCCACAACACCAATCTGACCAATCAATTATACTCTGCATCTGTGGACATTGAATAGTTGAAAACTCAAATGCAAAAAAGGGGCAATCTGGAAGCCAATTCATCAATAACAGGTCGTTACACAAGGAGTATTTTACACATAAGTACATGTTCCGTACTTACTTCAATCCCACCAAAAATATGTTCCATGATTAATACAAAGAGAACCCTCGGTAGCTATTTTATAGAAGAAGAAAAAAAAACAATCACAGGCAGCAATAGGCAGGTCATTTTTTTTCCCTGCACAAGGCACACTACAGGGTAGATCAAAACTACGAGCTCAAGTCATTTGAGCTATTCAGGCAAACAAATTCCAAACAGAATATGAATTCTTCTATTCTAGAACAAAAGAAACTACAGTAATAGAACAGGGTAACCTTTATCCCCGAGCAATTCTTATGAGCAAAAACCAGTACAACAGTTAATTAGCAAGCCCATCAACTCTAACAACGAAGAAAACAACAAAAAGAAGATGGAACAGAGTGGTTACGTGAGCTTCCCACCGCTCTGCTCCAAAGCAATATCTACAGGTATATACGAATCAAGCAAGCATACAGATGCAGTGCACAGCGGGCGCTCCATAGCAAGCAAGCCCAGGTGCAGAGTTGAAGCATCTCTTGGTGCTGTACATGTTGGCATCAACTAAAAGGGCAGTTGCCTAGCTTATGTGGCTTTTGCTTTCATGCATGTTCTGTAGTTTTCTTTCAGTAAACTGTAAACATAAGGGATTTTTTTTTTTGTGTACGTAATATATATAAACAACTTTGTTTTCCTCTCATCTTAATAATGAAAAAAAAGTGTCATGGGCATGGCCAAAAAAAAAAAGGAAAACAAATAGTAATTCTAGTGCCGATTCCAGATTTCATAAGGACTCTGCTCTGATCTTCTTTTTTAGAGGATCATAACGATTGCTGACAATTCCTTTGTGAGACGAATCTGCTTGAGGAGGTGCAGATCGATCGACAAATTGGGCTGATCTCAGCTGAATTGACAAATCCTTTGTGAAACTGTCAGTGACCCTGTTCCTGAACCGGCAACAGGTGAAGGAACCGCCTCGACACATGATCTCGGCGTCCAGCCCAAGACCAGAAGGCCCGTGAAGCCCAGTACGCGTTATCCATCTCACGAGTGGGCTCAGTGATTGCGCCTGCGTGCGCGGACCAGAGGCTTGACCTCGTGTACTTAAGCGTGCGTCGCCGGAGAAACCGGCATCGATGATATTGTAACCAAATTCGAATTCTGAACCTCAATACCAATTCCTCCGGATTTCAGCCGGACGTCTTCGTCTACCTCGAGTTCGTTCCCTTTCCTACCTACTGCTGCCTCTCTTCCTCCCCTAATCCTTCCGGAACCCTAACAAGTGGTATCAGAGACACAGCTCCTAGGATCCGATCCGCCGCCTGCTCTACATCCCGTCGATCGTTCGATTCCACATGGATTTGGTTGGTTGAGTCTCCGATTCGCGCTGTTGTTTCCGCAGCCGATTGGCGATTCCTGTAATTCCAGTCTAGGGTCACGATTTGCGGCGAGCTTGCGCCGATCTGGATACCCCATCCACCCACCCTCACTGTACTCGTTTCCAAGTCGCTCGCGGCGCCATGGGTCCTGACTCGAAGGCCCTCTTGACGGAGCTCGACAAGCGCTTCGCCAAGCTGGAGCAGAAGATGGACGACAACAACACCACGCCGTCGGCGCGGTTGGACATCCTCGAGAGCGCCAGCAAGGTGTTCGACGATTGGCGCCCGGGAGTAAATTCCCTCATCGACGACCTCCAGGGCGAGATGAAGAAGTTGTCCTCCCTGCAGCTCGAAGTAGGGAAGGTGACCAAGTACATGGAGCGGACCATGGTGGATTCGCCACCGGAAGGTACAGGCGTGTTCGCTGCTGCTCCATCCATCGGCGTCAAGGCACCTCCACTCGGCGGCGCTCCTCTGCGTCCCAAGTCGGCTTCCACTCCGTCCGTCCCCGAGTGCCCGCTTCACGGAGATCAAGCCTACACTATCGCCAACGGCTTTGACCCGCCGGCGTCGGCGAGATCTCGGTTGGCCCGCGCCCATCTGCGGGAGATCCGGCCAACCAGCCCCATGGGCACCGCGTCGAGCATGCCAACCGTAGTTCCCTCATCACAGGGTATGTTTCCAGCCAATCCCTCAATTCCTTGGGCGCATCAACCCCCTCCTATTCGTCATCCTATGCCTCCACCCCTAACCTTCAACCAACGACCACCACCAATAGCTCAGACTCGCAACTAGGAAACCGGGTCTCAAGGGGGATTTGATGGGGACAGTCGTCAAAACTGCCTAAGGTGAATTTTCCAGTGTTTGAGGGAGAACATCCTAAGGCATGGTTGAAGGATTGCGAAGACTATTTCGATCTGTATTCTGTCCCTGAGTATCGTTGGGTTAAACTAGCTGCTATGCACTGTCGGAAGGATGCAAACCGCTGGAAACAATCTGTTGAATCCCAGCTCACCCATTGCCCATGGCCCTGTTTCAGAGAGCTAGTGCTAGAGCGTTTTGGCCGTCAGGAACATATGAGTTGCTCATTAGGCGTTTGCTGCATATTTATCAGTCCAGTTCAGTGTCTACCTATAATTACACTTTTGCTGGCCTCATGGATGACCTCCTCGCATACTCACCCAACCAGGATCCCCTATACTATACCCAGCGTTACATTGATGGCCTTAATCCCGAAATTCGATCTGCTGTTACTATGCAACGTCCTACCACTTGGGATTCTGCCGCTGTGTTTGCTCTGTTACAGGAGGAAGTCTTGGAGCGCGACAACAGTCGGCTCCATCGGCGTTTTCGATCGTCCACCACCAGTGGCAGTGCCTGCACTTCCACCTGCACCACATCTGCCACCTGCTGAGGCCGGTGACAAGTGTCCTGCTGTGACTGCCGGGACGTACACCTCGGCGGAAAAGTTTCGGGATCTTCGTGCCCAACGCCGTGCTCAAGGCCTCTGCGTGCGTTGCGCTGCACGGTGGAGTCGGGATCATAAATGCGCGGAGATGGTTCACCTGCATCTTATTCAGGAACTCCATGATTTATTTCCTGAAATTGATGAAGAACAAGAGGTTCAGCAACCACCTTCTCCTACTCACTCTCAGATTATGGCACATTTGTCATTGCAGCTACAGCAGGCACCTTAGCAGCCAAATCATTCAGCCTATCTAGCAAGTTCATGGGTACAGATATCTCTATTCTCCTCGACTCGGGTAGTACTCACACTTTCCTCAAGTCTGCACTAGGGGCAGCATTACCTTCTGTTCAGCAGCTCGAAGTGCCACTCCATGTTTAGGTTGCTAATGGGGAGATTCTCTCTTGTACCCAACACATTCCTCAAGCCGAGTGGACAGTTCAGGATTGTGTATTCAGAACAGATTTGAAACTACTTCCTCTGCAGTCTTTTGACATGATATTGGGAATGGATTGGTTGTCTCAATTCAGTCCAATGTAGATGGATTGGCATCACAGGTGGTTGGCTATACCATACAATGATACTACAGTGGTGCTGATGGGGGACGCACCCGAATTACCAGTAGGCTCGATCCTTCAGTTATCTCTCTTGCAGTCTGATCAGCAGGCCAGTGCTGAACCTGCTGAAGCTCTTCCACCTGGCTTTCAGGAGTTGCTCTCTGAATTGGCACATCTGTTCCAACAACCCACCAGTCTGCCACCAAAGAGGGAGTGTGACCACTCGATTCCATTGCCAGAGGGGGCTCAACCAGTGTTCATCAGACCCTACCGCTACGCACCATTGCTGAAATCAGAGATTGAACGTCAGGTCAATGACATGCTCGAGCAGGGCCTCATTTAGAAGAGTCATAGCGCTTTTTCTTCCCCTGTGTTACTGGTAAAGAAGAAGGACGGTACGTGGCGTTTTTGCGTGGATTATCGCCACCTCAATGCCATCACATAGAAGGGCAAGTACCCAGTACCTGTCATCGATGAGCTGCTGGATGAGCTGGCCGGTGCCAAGTCCTTCTCTAGTCTCGATTTACAGGGGTGGGTTTCATCAGATTTGGATGCGTGAAGGAGAAGAATTCAAAACGGCATTCCAAACACATTTCGGACAATTCGAATTCAGAGTGATGGCTTTCGGGTTAACTGGTGCCCCGGTACTTTTTTTCAGGATGCGATGAACACCACACTGGTGTCTTGTCTGCGTCAGTTCGTATTGGTGTTCTTCGACGACATTCTTATTTACAGCCCAGACTTAGCCTCACATTTGGATCATCTTTGTACGGTGTCTTTGCAGATTCTTCGCCTAGAGATCACTGGACCCTCAAGTTATCAAAATGCAGCTTTTCCCAAACACAATTGGTTTACTCGGGACATGTGATTAGTGGCCTTGGGGTGAGTACAGATCCAGCAAAACTCTCTGCTATAGCCAATTGGTCCGTACCAAAGACACTCAAGGAACTCAGAGGATTTCTCGGACTGGCGGGATACTACCGCAAGTTTGTGAGGCATTTTGGCATTATAGCACGTCCCCAACCAATCTCCTAAAGAAACATGCTCTATTCATATGGACAAACGACCATGATGTCGCTTTTCAAGAATCGGCAGTCCCTCTGTCAGTCCTCGGTGTTGGCTCTACCTAATTTTGCACGGCCGTTCTGTATCGAGGCCGATGCCTCCGATCAAGGGATTGGTGCCGTGCTTGTGCAGGATGGTCATCCCCTCGCATATATCGCAAGTCTCTGGGTCCGAAATCCCGTGGTCTCTCCACTTACGAGAAAGAATACATGGCCATTCGATGGCGGTTCGGACTTGGCGATCGTATCTTCATTCCAAGAATTTGTCATCCTCACCGATCGGAAGGCCCTTACCCACCGACCGACCAGCGTCAGCATACCTCTTGGCAGCATAAAGTGTTTTCTAAACTCATTGGGCTGCAATACAGAATCCTTTACCGCAAAGGTACGCGAAGAAACGAGCCGCGGGGCGCATTGTCGTGCACCCAAAGACTCTCGCTGCGTGTGCTGCCATGTCGGTGTTGGTTCCCGCTTGATCGCCACCGTGACGACTACTTATGACAGTGATCCCTTTGCCCGTGATTCTATGATGAAGCTGCTTTGCATCCGGATGTAGTTCCTCACTTTTCTCTTCATCCGGGTGCTTCGATATGACAACAGATTTGGGTTGGTGACGATGAATCTGTCAAAATTAAGCCTCTTGTCGCAGTTCCACGCCTCTTCCTAGGGCGGCCACTCGGCTTTCCAATAACATATGCCAAGCTCAAGCGTTATTTTGCTTGGTCCGGTATGAAGACATTAGTCAAGCTCTTTGTGCAATCCTGTTCTATTTGCCGGCAATCTAAACCGGACCGCTCCGGATCTCGGACTCCTCGCGGCCACTACCGGTCCCCGCACCGGCTTGGCAGGTGGTGTCGATGGATTTTGTTGAGGGGCTTCCAATGTCAGACGGTTATGATTGTATTCGGTCGCCGTTGATCTATTCACCAAATACAGTCATTTCATTCCTATGACGTCATCCATATACCGCTCAATCCATCGCCAAGGTGTTTCTAGATTCCGTTTTCCGCCTGCATGGCTGTTGACACCTGCTATAGCATAATATTAATAGTCAACTAAACATGAAATAAGAGCTTAAAATGAATATCAACAGAGTATATGGGTTTTACCGACATAGTTCCACTAGTTTTGGTGATTTATATATTTTCGTGGGACTTAACAGATAAATGCGCAGAAGAATGGAGAAAGTTCCTAAATATACATCACATACAATGACAAGACTTAACCGTAAAGTAACTCAATCCAAAAAAGTGGACTAAAACACTCCAGAAGATACCAAAAGACACCGAAGAGATGAGAGGCCGAGAGGAGACTTCGACCGGCGGCCGCCATGGCATTTAGGCCGGCCGCCCGGGGCTAAGTGGCCAATCAGCTTCATCTTTCTAGGTCGGTTTGTAACCGACCTTGAGGTTGTATCTACATCGTTGCCAAGGTCGGTTTGATCCAAGGGCTATCGTTCATCCCCAAGGACTATATAAGCAGCCCGAGGGTCAACCTCCAGATAGAGTTGTTTGATGTCCGGGGAATCGATTACATGGGACCTTTCCCAAGATTTGGAGATGCTTGAATACATCTTGGTGGTAGTTGACTATGTGTCCAAATGGGTAGAAGCACTTGCCATGTCGAGCCAATGATTCAAGCATGCCAAGAAGATGTTCCATGAAGTAATATTCCCAAGATTTGGCACACCTCGAATGGTCATAAGTGATGGAGGATCACATTTCATTGACAAGTCCTTCAGAAAAGTTTCTTGAATAAGGAGTAAAACACAACGTTGCAACTCCCTACCATCCTCAAACAAGTGGCCAAGCCGAGACATCAAATAAGCAAATCAAGAATATTCTACAAAAGACCGTAGATGAAATGGGAAAGAAATAGAAATATCAACTCCATGATGCACTATGGGCATATCGAATCGCATTCAAAACACCCATAGGCATGTCACCGTATCAATGGTATATGGAAAAACATGCCATTTACCTTTGAATTAGAATTTAGAGCTCATTGGGCAATCAAGAGATGGAACATGGATCTCCATCTAGCTGGAAGGAACCGTCGGATGCAAATGTCGAGCTAGAGGAATGGAGAGAAAAAGCTTATCACAGCTCTAAGATTTACAAAGAAAGAACAAAAAGGTGGCATGACAAGAGAATCAAACATAAAGAGTTCAAACCTCGGAGATAAAGTTCTACTATTTAACTCAAGGGTGAAGCTCTTCGGTCATAAAAAAATTCGAAGCAAATGGGAAGGGCCATTCAATGTGCTTAACGTTGCATCACATGGCCCCTCACACTTCGAGGAGGATACAGGTAACACATTTAAGGTAAATGGCCAACGTTTGAAAGTTTTTCTAGAACCTGAAAAGTTAGAAGAAATTGACTTGATTGAATTCTTGCATTTAAATGATCCAATCTAAGAACAACTCCAAAAACCTCTAGGCAACAAAGACTTAAGTGGCTAACCACTAACGCTTAACCTGTTCCACAAGTTTTGTTGTCTATTTGAGTGTTGCGCAGGATTTAAGGGAGAGAGACATGATAGGATGACACCCTCGTCGCTATCTACCAACTTCCACAACAACCCGACATGTCAATCTAGCTTGGGGGAGGGCACTCCTAGTTATTACGATAAGTATCTCTCTACTATATATTATTAGTTTATATATTTTTGCTTTGTTTGATAAGAGTCTAGTCTTTAAAAGAGTCTTTGTTAGAGTGTGAGAATAAATGTTCTAGAGGGAGTCTTTATCAGTTTGCTTTTGCTCAAATAAAATGAACATTAAGTATGGAAATGATGAATAGTTGCTCTCGCCATAATTCCTTTCACGTACCTAGTTTTCAACCTTGAATTCTCCCAAGTTTCACATAAAATTATTTTGACACATGATTTACTTTAAAATTGAAAAAAATTGTGGGTAGCAAATGCTTGATCTAAGTCTAGGTAATTGACAGATATGATATATGAAAAGTTGAGCTACTATTTATCTTGTTCCTAGTGATACTAGAGTCCTGGAGAATTATCTTTAAAATTAAAAGTGCTACATGATGAGTTCCTGTAGGGCCAGAGTGTTTTTACCATATATATACCTCTTACAATCTACACTCCACTCATATATGCTACTTCTATCCCGAAGTACGCATCCATCACATTCCACCAAAAGCCTATCATTGCTATAATGCTCATAGTTCTTGTTACTTGTCTCTCCAAAAGATTAGAAAAATGATGAGGCTTGGGTTGTATTTAAAAAAAAAGGGAGATAAAAATGGACAAGTGTCCTACTACGGCGAGAAGAGCCTACCTCCCTAAAAGAAGAGATGAAAAATGAACAAGTGTTCGAGGGTGAGTAGAGCCCACATCTCTAAAATAATAAAAGAAGAGATGAAAAAATGAACAAGTGTTCGAGGGTGAGTAGAGCCCACATCTCTAAAAAATAATAAAAGAGAGAAAAAATAGACACAAGTCCGAGGGTGAGTAGGACCCACCTCTCTAATAAAAGAAAGAAAAAAGAGTATGCAACTCGGGTTCTCTACAACATATTCAAAGGAGAGATAGTTTCAAGGGGCAAAAGAAAAATGGGGTTTCACATTTACCACTATCATATTTACACCATATGTCATTTTCACCATACATGATCCTCACGAAACTCTCATATACAGAATCTCTCGAAGTTTTATTTTGAAAATCTTGCAAAAACTCCAGGATAATAGTTGATCTAAGAGCTTGAGACATAGTGCTTGATTTGATTATTCTATCTTTCAATTGCTTAAGACCCAAGTGAAGGTTATAAGCTCCATGATAAAAAAGGTTTGAAGTTAGAATAATATTCTTTTGAGGAGAATTCTTGTTTGAAAGCATGTGTACTTTTGAGGCATGAAAGCATAGTAGCAACTCCCCGATCCATTGTTAAGTTTGGCTTTGCTAGGGACTAGCAAAGGGTAAGCTTGGGGAACTTGTTGACCCTGTTATAGCATAATATTAATAGTCAACTAAACATGAAATAAGAGCTTAAAATGAATATCAACAGTAGTATATGGGTTTTACTCGACATAGTTCCACGAGTTTTGGTGATTTATATATTTTCGTGGGACTTAACGGATAAATGTAGAGAAGAATGGAGAAAGTTCCTAATATACATCACATACAATGACAAGACTTGACCGTAAAGTAACTCAATCCGAAAAGTGGACTAAAACACTCGAGAAGATACCAAAAGACACCGGAAGAGACGAGAGGCCGAGAGGAGACTTCGACCGGCGGCCCGCCCGATGGCATTTGGGCGGCCGCCAGCTCAAAGTGGCCAATCAACTTCATCTTTCTAGGTCGGTTTGTAACCGACCTTGAGGTTGTATCTACATCGCTGCCAAGGTCGGTTTGATCCAAGGGCTATCGCTCATCACCAAGGACTATATAAGCAGCCCCAGGGTCGACCCCAAGGATTATCTCTCATTATATTTTCATTATTATTCTACAGAGCAAAAGTTAGGGTTTCAATTAGAAGAGAGAGATCCCTCTAGTTGTCTAGTTGTCTAGTTCATCTAGTTCATCTAGTTCAACTAGTTGTAACTAGATCGGGGAGAGAGTAGAGGAGAGAGTCAAGAGCCGGACCTATCGGATCTTCTTCAACTTTGTATTCTTGCAAAGAACTAGTTCGTCTTCAAAGAATCTCCGTGTTCTTCATTTATTTCTAAATATTTATTTAATTCTAGTTCTTGCTTTATTTTATTTACTAGATCTCTCTTTCGCATTGAGTGCTCTAGTTATTACGTGTGATTAGAGTAGTAATCTATAGTGTAGACGTGGTGTCTAGACTAGAGGTTACCCGAGGTTGCGCCCAATCCTACGGATAGTTGTGGTAGCCCTGGTGGTGACAAAACTGTCGTGGGCTGTAATCCACCACGCACGGGTTGGTGTTTTTCGTAGAGCTTTAGGCAGCCTTCTCCCAACTACCTTCTTCCCAGTCTTTTTCGAGAGTTGGAAAGGAACTGCTGTTCAAGTAGATAAAGTATAGTAAGCCTTTAATTAGATAAAACCACTTAGAAAACCCAAAATCCTCTCTACCCATCTTATCCATTTTTCCTAGGGCGATCCTAATTCTTTTTAGTACACTTCACGTTCCCCGTGGAAATCGATACCTTGAATACTCCCGGGTGAAAGCTACATCGGTATCCGTGCGCTTGCGGATTTTTTTCATTTGCGTTAATTTATACCAACAATGGCCTTCCGATGTACCGGTTTTTCGATCGCGATCCAGTGTTCACAAGCAATTTCTGGTCTGAACTTTTTGAATTGGTGGAAGTTACTGCGAATCGAAGCACTTCTTACCACCCCAATCCGACGGGCGCATCGAACGCGTCAATCGCTGTATGGAGACTTACCTCGGATGCTTTGTGCACGCCTATCCGCGGGAGTGGAAGAAGTGGCTATCCATGGCCGAGTTCTGGTATAATACCTCCAACCACTCCGCCATTGGCCGCTCTCCCTTTGAAGCTCTCTATGGCTATGCTCCTCGTTTGATGGCCGTGCCTCGAGATCTGGAACCTGACACTCCTACTCCTGCTGGAGTATGGCACGCTACTCGTGCTTGGATGGATACTTTGTTGCAAAGATCACCTCCATCGTGCCAAGACAAGAATGAAGAAGCAAGCCGATCAACACCGTTCTGAGTGTTACTTCTCTGTCGGTGACTCTGTTTACCTGAAGCTCCAGCCATATGTGCAAACGTCTTTGGCTCCTCGGTCACATCAGAAATTGGCATTTCGTTTCTTCGGGCCTTTCAAGATTCTGGACAAAATTGGTACTGTGGCGTACAAGCTGGACTTCCCTCCTCATTGAGGTATCCACCCTGTGTTTCACGTATCACAGCTGAAGAAAGCAGTCGGCCAACGACACCGGTGACACCCATTCGCGCCTTCGGGACTTTGCTCGCGTCAGTATCCCGAAAGCGGTATGCGCAATCGCGAGTGATCATCCACAACGGCCACAAGATCCAACAGGTGCTGATCAAGTGGAACAATTTACCTGCTACGCTGGCGACTTGGGAGGATTACGAGGCTCTTCGGCAGGAGTTTCCACGCTCCACTGCTTGGGGGCAAGCAGCGGTGCCAAGAGGGGGCGATGTTAGTGACCCTGTTCTCGAACCGGCACAGGTGGAAGGAACCGCCTCGACACATGATCTCGGCGTCAGCCCAAGACCGGAAGGCCCGTGAAGCCCGAAGACGCGTTATCCATCTCACGAGTGGGCTCGGTGATTGCGCTGCGTCGCGGACCGAGGCTTGGCCTCGTGTACTTAAGCGTCGTCGCCGGAGAAACCGACATCGATGATATTGTAACCAAATTCGAATTCTGAACCTCAATACCAATTCCTCCGATTTCAGCCGGACGTCTTCGCCTACCTCGAGTTCGATCCCTTTCCTACCTACTTTGTCTCTCTTCCTCCCCTAATCCTTCCGGAACCCTAACGAAACGGCCGGGCGGAACTCGTGGAAGTCGACCACGACGTCGTCGTCGCCGCCGCCGTCGGCGACGTGAAACCCATGATTTGCCGGCGCCGAGTACCCAATCCCAATCCCAAGAACTCTAAACTAGAGAGGAGGTCGGATGGTACCGGAGAGAAGGCAGCAGATGGGAGGAGGTCGCCATCACCGTCGGTGTGCCGCCGTCCGCCGCACCTTCTTCTCGCGCCGCCAGGTGCGGCTTATTCTCGCGTCGCCGCCGGCCGCTAGCCGCCCGCACGGACGCACACGAGGAATCGATCCCGAGGGTCGGAGGTGTGGTTTCGTTCCGGGCCGGGAAGGCTGGGAAGGAGGCGAACCGGCCCGTTCCAATCTGGGCCGGCGGAAACGAACAACAATTCCAGGCCCGACCAGATTTGGAAACGTGCCACTTCGTTCCACTCGGAACCGAGGCTGTTCCGGGCCATTCCCATCGCAAACGAACGAGGCCTTACTGAGTGTGAAACATATTTGTTTAGGTTACTGCTCTGTGTGCCGTGTTATATAATTTTGCATTTCAGTTCCTTGGTGCTGCACTAATAACCAAACATAGTGTTTCTTTGTAACATCTCTTTGGGTTGTATCATGCGGAATGATTTTCTAAATGAGTCTGAACAGACTACCTCTCAAGGCGTTTTGCTGATAGGAAGATAGCAGGATTTGAAAAGAATATCACAAAGAGGGGCTCTCTTCCTGAGACAGTCAAGAAGTCAATTGATTATCCTGTTGGGCCTATTCTTCTCGGGTTCTTTGTTTTGTGGTGGTCTTGCTCTTTTGCCTCTTATTAACAGTTAGAGTGCATCTGCTGCTGCTTTCGAATCAAACCAGCTCAGAACCATCTGTTCCAATCATTTCTAACAATTTCTCGTCAATTGTTATGCTTATTATTTTTTTGAAGAGTAAAGCTTTGTGTGCCTGTATTCTGGATTATATTTATGGTCATATACAATTACGTGAGACAAAAACTATAAAAATCTTATCAGATTAATTTTAAGTGCATTTCTATGGCAATGCACAGACAATATACTAGTTATATAGAAAGGCCCATGAAACAGACAACTTATCATGTGCAAACCAACCCTCCGTGCAACCATGCAAACTTCTAATCTGGGTCATAGGATGTTGATCCAAGGGTTATGTAATTTTACAATTAACCCCCGCTCTAATCACACTTTTGCAAATCCCCCTCCCACCTCCCCAGTGCTTATCACCTCATACCTCTTTAATACAAATACAAATAATAAGCCAAATACTAAATTATCAATGCATACATAGATGAAATAGAAAAGGTATAGTTGGAATCGGCAAGAATAAACCAACACTTCTGATTAATGAAATTTCTTTTATGAATTGGACAGGACCATAGAGATTTCTGCAAAGAAAATTGATAAAATGAACACACGTATTCATTGTCATTACAAGGTTTCACACACAAGATAATATAACGTTTATTTTAGCAACTATCTGCTCATATGTTATTAAAACAAAGCAAACAACTACAATCCACTGCATGAATTACTTCAGTACTAAAATCTCAATGATCCAGACTGGTAAATTTAGAGATCATACAAGACATACCTGTAATAGCTGACAAAAGTACAGAGACTGTAGTGAAGGGTCCAATATATGCCCCTGAAATTTCTCTGGACAAAGTGGGCGCTATGATTTTCCTCGTTCCCCTTTTCAGTATTGTCTTTAGCCCGAGCTTTCTCCTCAACATCAAGAGACTGAATTCGGTTTTCAACCGATATTTTTCTGTCTCTTATGTTTGAGGCTTGTGGCGAATTCCTCCATGTAGAAGGTAACTTTGCAATAATGAAACCAGCTACAACTTCATCGGGTATAACAACTCAAGGAGTTCAAGTTCCTTAGCCAGTGCTACATCTCATGAGCTTGATTGACTATAGATTTATTTGCAACCATTAGTCATGAAAGCTCTCCATGATGTACAGTTGTTTGCCCGCATCCGAAGCACCGTAGGTAGTGTTCGAATAATCCCGAGATAGCTTTAGCGTCTTTGTAGTTCATCACAAATCATAGATATGATCTGATATCACATTACGCACAGCTCCCACAAAGATATCATTGGCTTTACGAATCTATTCCGATCTTCATCAGATAGATCTCATCAGATAGATCTCCCTCAGGTAAGCCATCTTTGACCCAGAAAACTTCCATGGCAGTAAGCCAATCTGTGACCTTAACAGACCACCTCTTAAAGTGCTCACCAGAATTTCTCCGGCCTCGAGCATCAACATAACTAGCCATTGGTACTGGAAAAGACCTATAATAAGGTTTTTAGATTGTTAAAATATTAGGTAATTTCCAGATTAATTCCATTATATAAATCATGATAAACAGATTTACTAGATAAAGCATGTGAAGCATATTAGCATAGCATAAAAGCATATCACAGATCATAGCATGATTCAATAACAAATAGCATAGCATGATCATAGTAGCAGGTGTAAGCACAACTAGCATACCAGATAGATTTGATAGATTGAACATGACAAATATAAAGATTGGATCTTGGGAATACCCGCTTGACGTTGAGGACAAGTAATGGAGAGGTTTCCGAAAGCGATGTCGAGGTCCTCCGTGTCGCTGTCGCTATCATCGATCGGGGCGGTTGTTGAAGAAGTTATCGATGAAGAAGGCGCTGACGGTCCTCCGCGTGCCCTTCCCGAAGACGAAGTTGTGACGAAGATCGGGAGCAAATCAAGCAGAACGCTTCCCAAAAAACCTTATTCGCCTTCTTCCGTGCGGGTGACAAAGACGACGGTTCCGGAGACATGCTCGCCTCGGCCGCCGGTGCACGCGAACGATCGGGCTGGAGATTGGCGACGGCGGGCGCAGAAGAAGAAGAGGAAAATAGTATTTTACTACTTTAGGATTTTCTAATTAAAACTCCCAATTATAGTTATTATGTTGTGTCTATTCCCCGGGAGGCTTGGTACAAATATATAGGGAGGAAAACTCCCTACCTCCACATCAACTAGCAATATGGTACTAATTGATATTGCACCTCCTACCTTTACTCATGGGCTAAAACAATAAAAACTCATTAGGGAACATAAATATTGGGCCTTTGAGATTTATCATAATTTCTTCATATGAATTTTAGGGGAACTATTCATATATAAATTCTAACAGTCGCTGCCACCCGTCATACTGCAACTGGTGGTTATGAAAAATCATCGATCACATATTATATTATTTATTAAAATTAAATAAATGATCTGACGAAAACAAGCAGAAAAGCAACAGCCAGGACATGGATCTTCCTGATCGAAGGCCTTGCGCAGGCGGAACGGGACGTGGATCACAACAGCCATCCTGCTCCCGGCAACATCCATCTGGCTGAAGAGACGCAACAAGCATCGTCACCAAATGTCACAACAAAAACCACAGGCTACTATATCTCAACTGGCGACAATAGATAGTAGGAAAAACCGGTAATCTTACATAGCACCGTTGAGCTCCTGGTTGCCATTCTCCGGGTCGAAGAAAACCTGCAGGTTCCAACGAAACCAGCCGAAGGCACATCACAACCGCGACACATGGGCAAAACCACACACAGAGAAGCAGTTCGAAGAAACAAAAGGCAGTAGCGAGAGGCGATAGAGGTGGATTGGCGCTCCGCTAACCTGGGCGGCGAAGTCCTCGAATTCCGGGGCTCAAGGCCCTTGTCCTTCTGGATTTTCTTCATGGCGGTGTACATCTTGGCAGCACAGCAACTCTTCTTCAACGCGGCGGGGATCCAGCGGGTGACGTCCGATCCAGGGGAGCAGGTCGACCGTGGAGGATTTTGTCGGGCGGGGGTCTTGGGGGAGCGAAAGCGATTAGAGCCGGTCACGTGCGGGCGTGCACGAGCGATGCCATCGCACGCCTGTGGCCGGGCGTCGGGCGGCGGACGGGGGGATGGCAGGGCAGGACAGGCGCGACCGCGGGGCGTCGGCGGCCCGGGGACACCTTCACGGGCGAGTGATCGATGGAGTGGGCGGTTTCTTTCGCGGATGGAGGTTGAGTCCCATGAGGAGCGTTGATATTTCATTTTTTCGGGAGAAAAAAACGCCGGGTGTGGGATTCGATCCGTGGCTGGAGCTCTCATCGGCAGGCCGAGAGCGAGCGGGGTGAGGGTGTAAGACCTGTGTGACAAACTTTCAATCCCAGCCCTTGGCTGTGAGATCCGTCGGACGGTGTTACTTGTGCCAAAAATAGAAAGAAGTGTGTCATTATAGTAGAGATGCAACAATGACGACGCGAACGCAGCGCGCCTCAGGCCGTTAAACAAAGGAAACAAGCAGAAAAGCAATGCAAAGCAAACATGGAAGCGTAGTGCGCGGGAGTGACTCTTAACAGACTTTGGCAGATAATAGTTATACAAGGCTCTTATTACTTGGGGAGGTGGTACGTAATGATCGCGTAGGTGGTCTGCATTATGGTAAGGAGGAGCAGGATGATGCCGCCGATCAAGCCGAGGAACCTCCAGATACTATTCATGTAGGTCCGAAGGAATAAGGCGCGGCACTTGTTCCACCACTTCTTGCTGTGCGCGGTCACCTGACGCTGCACGTCGTGCAGGTGGCTGTAGGGGTCCATGGGTCCCGTGTATATGGTGTTCAACAGGCGGGCCACGGCCTCGTCACTGCCGAGCGTGTGCATGATGACCCCTTGGTGTCTCAGCAGCGCCACGTATGCTCCGGTGTTGATGATGTTATTCATGAACTTCATGTAGGACGTGATCACGTGCCCGGCACCGAGATACAGCTCCTCGAACGCAATCAGGTTCACAAGGCATGTCTCGGTGGCGGAGTTGACCCTGAAGAATGGCATGTGCAGCTTGCCGTCTTTGAACTCGACATCGTACAGCCTGCGAGTCGTGCTCTTCTCGAAACGAATGCCTGCCTGGCGCAGCTCTACAGCACAGGGCATAGTGTTGTGATAGTACTCCTTGGGTCTTGGTGGACGTCTTGGTGGACTGGGGCCTAAGCAGAAGCATTTGTGAAGAACGTCCAGCGGGTGCAGACACAGGGGTTGGGCCGGCACTCGTATCTTTTGGACCTGCAATAAATATACGCACCAAATCGTTGATGACTCCGTCTTCCTGCAATAAGATTTTCCATGGATGGAGGAGCAATGTAAGCCAGAAATAAGCGACAGATGCAAGACCACTAGCTCTAATTTTTCTACCCATGTCTTCTTCCCTCGCCTGCCTCCTTCCCGGCGAGATCCCCCTCCTCCGCTCGCCGCCTCCCGTCCCGGTGACATCCTGACTGCCAGATCCACCACCACCACCTGCCCCCACGCTAACCAATGTCGCCGCCACCCCTGTTCCGACCACCGCCCAGCCAAATGGTCCCCCGCGCCTCACCGGCCCACCCGCCCGGCCACCCCCGGCCCATTGCCTCTGCTGAACGAGCACAAGTAAGGGGGTGTTTAGTTGGTGAAATATTTTGGGTTCGGTATCTTGAAGACTTTTCGTTTGTATTTGGTAATTATTGTCCCACCATAGACTAACCAGGCTCAAAAGATTCGCCTCGTACTTTTCAGCCAAACTATGTAATTAGTTTTTTTATTTATCTACATTTAATGCCCACATGCATACGTTAAGAGATTTGATGTGACAAAGATCAGAAGAATTTTTTGGGTTGTGGATGGGAACCGTACTGAGTAGTACTTCCAGCTAGTACATACCAGAGGTCCGCCTCGCCGCACACGCTCCAGCTCCTCCAACGCAAGCAGGGGCAGCTGGTTCTCGATGGCGACCGTGTCTTTCCGGACGCTCTCCAACATGATAAAGGCCTGAGGGTCCCTGGGACGACCTTGGAAACCCGCAGCACGTCGTCTTGGTCCAGCGTCATAAACCGCCAACGCCAACTCCAGGAGGAAGCATCCGTCCGTGACCATCATCCTCACGAACGCTTCCCTGTTATTGTCGCCCCGCCATCTGGCGTCCAGGCCATCGTAGGCCGCCTCCAGCTGATCCGCCACCGCTCTGATGGCGTTGGCGAAATCCTCGACGCGCTTGTTGGCGTGGGCGACCAGTCGCGTCGTGGCCCGGATCTTGTGCTCCTCCATGGGCTGCAGCTTCTCGTTGCCGTGGTGGAAGGGGCCCAGCGACACCACCTGTGGCTCGTAGGCGCCACTGCCCATCCTTCCCTGCAACCATGCCGGCACCCGGTAGATGCGGCCCGGCCTGCAACGAGCTGCCGTATCATCGACCGTAGCCTGCATCTGCACCACCCAATCGTTACTGTCAGGCAGCATAGTCGTACCGTCCTGGACGCCGGGGATGTTGCCCGTGGAGGCGCCGGGGACCGGAGCGGAGGAGGAGGCGTCGTGTGGCATCTCCGTGTTTGCCGGCTGAATCTCAGCCTCCATCCGCCCTCTCTCTACCTAGCTAGTACGTAGCCTTCAGTCTCCGAAACCTCCACCACTCTCGATCCAATCCAACCAACTGTAGCACCTAGAGTGCGCGCGAGCGCTCTCTGTCTCTCTCTCTATATGTGAGTGCTTTCTGTCGGGGTTGACACCATCCTGTCCGAGATTCGCTCGTCTTCATGGGGACTAACCAAGCAAAGCCTCAGAAGTCAGAATTAATTAACATTTTAATACACCCACTCAGTGGCGGACCGCACTCAAAATGTTAGGTGGAGCGAACAATTGCCTTGTTCTTTCCTGCCAACTGCATCGTTATTTCACACTTTTGAATAGTGGCAAACCGTACCGAAAATTTTTAGATGCACCAAAATTTACCTCATTTTTCACTGGAGGCATCCACCTATGTGCCACACTTGTGAAGATTTATTAGGATAGTAAAATGTACACAGTATAAATCTCAAAGTAATTGTTTAAATTTTTGACATTTAGAAGGCTTTTGTACTACTACTAAGCTAAGATTCTGTAAACATAATAGATGGAATAGTTAACCTACATAGGAGTAGGCTAAGACGATTATGTACACCAGATTGATGGAATAGCTTACACCATTAAATTAAATTTTAAGAAATAATGTCACGATGATGTTAAGGACTGGAGGCATGAATAGGATTGGACTGGCTAACTATAAGTAGTAGAGTGTAGAAATTAGATAAGTGTATACACAAAATTTTTTAGTCCCGGTGCTAACTAGCACTAATGTAACAACTTGTACAAGATTTATTAGGGAGTAGAGAAATTTGGCGATTTGTAGATGGGACGGCCGCCCCACCCTGCTGGAAGGGGCGGTCTGCCTCTGACTCCCCCTTTCCCATAAAGGAAGTCACTCTAGGATTTAAATTTGTGCCGTGCCCAAAGAAATTAAACTAATTCATCTCTTCACAGATTACTTGAAATAATGTCTTGATTGAACTACATGCATACACACATAGCACGCTCATTACAATGCAACATAAAAACGCGAATGGTTTTTCTGATACAACAAACTTTCTTCTCAACACTAATTTGTCTTTGCGCGACGGAGGGACGGCCACATAACACGTTTTCATGGCACCTGTACTAATAAGTACTCCTTCCATTCTCAAATGTATGATGTTTAGGACAATCAAATTAGTTCATTCTCAAACTAAATGCTTGTCATAAACGTCATACATTTATGAATGGAGGTAGTATATGTTCACTACAAGAAATGGTGCTTTACATGACGGTCAATTTGGTCATAAACAAATCGAAAAAATACGTCACGCTTATCCTGCCATGACGATCAAAAAATCTGTCATGTATCTCACGTCATAGATTTTCTAAACTGACTAGAGCCGTCATGGATTGACATGTGTGATCGTCATGGATTGGTCGCTATGTACTATAACCAGCCCATATCCAAGCCCAAATCCAAATCATAGTGACGAAAAAGAACATCACAAATTAGTGCCAAATCATCACTGCATGAACATGCATCGGAGCTCATAAGATACACCAAACATTGATTCATTCATGTATTAGCATGTCCACAACACTCACATTGAACATCAAACTACAAATTGGCCTAGCTCACAACTGTTTAGTTTGACTATCACAATAACTAAGTTTAAACTTCAACATTTGATCTCTAGGTAGTCTAAATAACTAAACACTAGTATCCACAACCACTTCAATGAATTGGCTTGCGGTCCATAAGATGTGCTACCTGAAAATCAAAACAAATATAAGTTAGTTTTTCTAGCAACGAAAATAAGTTGTTGGCTGACTTGCATCTATGTCTGTAGACTCTGTACTGTACCAACTTACACATATATAAACTTGAAAATTGTTATTCTATAGAAATACTAAGGTACACATGAACTACTCAAAATCTGTGCTAACTAATAAAACTGACGGCTGTAGCTCCTAGTGTGTGTGTGTGGTAGAAAAACCAACAAGAGTGACCAACCTGAACAAGAAATCTGACAATCCTATGGCAAACGATTTTTTCTGCACTCAACATAAAAAACTAGGCATCAGGAATTATGACAATGTATAAACAACAGCACATAAGAAAATCAGTAATGCCTAGTGACGAATCCTGAACTTCAGTACAGAACCGAAGCATGTTTCTATTACTTTAAACTAGAAAGAGGACCCATACGTTCCTGGGAAGTTAGTGAAGATCATCACAATATAAGATAATCTGATAAATGACCTGTGATTTAAATTCTCTCAAGCAGTGCTCCAGCCTCCATACATACTCCTCGCGTCTCGGTGGGTTATTTTGTTCTCCACGGGGCTTTAAGAAGAGGCATTTGTGGGTACAGAAACTTGGGGGCGCCGCTGCCGCAACCCCTTTTCCTGGGGCTCAAAGTAATTGAGACACCAACTTGGGGCATCTCTGGTGAAAACGATACGAGTATTTCAAATTGTGAAAATTCTTCGAAAACATATTTCGAAGTTTAGAATACTTTGAAACTTTTCATATCCATAGTTCATGGTAGAATGTACTTTATAATTTGTCGTAAAAGTTGAGATTGAAAAAATTTCTAAATTAATGCACATTGAAATATCAAATTTGGGTGTGTCGTCTAGTGCAAATGTACTCTAATTTGTTATTTTTCATTAATATGTTATACCAAATGTATTAGTTGGGACTTTTTTTTTGCAGGTTGTGTCATCATCCAAAATGTCAGCTATTCGAGAGTCGAGGAGTAGTATGTATGTCATTTGTTGGAGGCATGAATAGCTATTTCATTTTCAGCTTTCGTTGTTCAAATTAACCTTTGCATAGTGCAAACATACGGGTCTTCGAACATAGTGCAAACAAAGCGAGCACTAACTGACGGGACTTCCTTTATAATTTTTTTTTTTTGAAAAAGGAGGCAAGAGAAATGTTTTGGCGTGGCAACAACGTCGCGCTTGACAAAGTGACAATATGGCGCCAAAAGATCCATTACATACCACACCACTGCGACCTACTTTTGGGTATTCGGCAGGTACCTTTGTCGCATATTTCGGCGTAGTAGCTAGGTGACTCTTTGGACACCTTTCTTTAACGTAGTTGGTGATGTCCATCGTCAAAGTTCACTAACTGCACTATTCTCTTATTTCTTATACGAGATCCAAGACTCAAGTAGACTAGAAAAAAACACATCACAATTCAAGTCTAAACTGTAGCCATATTTAGTACACATATTCGACACAAACTCACGTCACACCGAGCTTGTTCTTGCGCGAACCTCCGTGTACCAGGACTTGAGTCTGCCTTGGCTAATATGCAAGTCACACCGAGCTTGTCCTTGCGTGAACCTCCGTGTACCAGGACTTGAGTGCCTTTGCTGCTCATGTTGAACAGCCCGATGAGGCTGATCCCACAACCCTACCGCTCACGAGGGGTCGAACACCGCCATATTTGCGCTTCCATCCATGACTCCACCTTAGATTCCTGTTGCCGCGAGACCCGAAAAGATCCTTCAACATAAGCAGCTTGCGCACACCTTGCACACCCGCTGACCAGCACGCCGCCCGCCTCGCCTGGATGCACCGCCGCGCGCATCGTCTATGCATGCACAGCCTATAGCAAACGAGCCTCGTCGATTTCCATGTCGTCGCACCCGACGGCCGGACACACTTGACTACGGACTGCTATTCGCCGTCAAGCGTCGCAAGCAACACGCCCGGACCAAGTGGGACTCCTCCCGTCGTTCCTTTCCTTCCATATGCAAGGTGACTCCTTTTTCTTTCGGGAACGAGCACCTCCGAGTAGGACTGTCCTGCTAGGACACATGCAACATGGTCCACCACTGTAGCAGCTTCCCGTGTTGGACCCCGGCCAATCGCTGCTGAGTTCAACTCGGTTTTTCCACGACCGTGAGCGCGCGCTTCCTATATCCTCCGGGCTGTGACTACTTCACGATTCGCGCCGGTCAACACCTCCCCTTTTCCCCTTGTCTTTCCTAAACCCGCTTGCTGCATTCCTGCCTTTCCCCCTCATTCCATTCCCATCCTCGATTTCCTGATTCATCTTCTACCTTCCTCCCCTCTCCGTCTTTTTTCTCTTCTCTCTCCGTCTCCCTCACTTTCTCTCCCCCCATCCCCCGCCACTCCTCCATCTCCGACGTTTCTCTCTCTCCAAATCCACCGCCCCCCTTCTCTCTCCCCGATCTCTAATTCGCTCTCTATCATCTCTCCCTCCCGCAGCGTTCATCTCTCGATCCCCCTCTCCTTTTCTCTCTCTCGCGCTTTCATCTCCGCCTCACTATCAATCTCCTCTCTCTCTCTCTCTCTCTCTCTCTCCCCAAAGCACCTTTCTCCCAGATCCGCTTGTGTGAAGGTTTGATCCATCTGATTCGACTTTTGGATTCTCCGGTGTCCGTGGTCTGCTGTTTGTTCGTCGTTTTTGAACTCATTCATCCACAAGATGTTTTTAGATTAAATGGACCGGTACACAGTTGATTTGTACGCTTCTTGATTAAATTACTCATATCTTACGTTGTAGACCTATTAGTACCTCGCGATTTATTTATTGCTAGATCGATTACATGATAGATCTAGTTCATTGTTGCTGTTACTTTTTTCAAACAATGAATACACCGTGCTCTGCAATTTCTTAGCCATTTCTCAGCTCACTCATCCCCTGAGTCTTAGTTTGCTCTATACTGTGCCACGGTCCATTTGCATTTTTCTTTTTATTCGACTCTGTCCCACTCTGCAGATATAGATAATAAATGTATTAATACTCTGCTCTGTTTTTTCTCTGTTAGTTTAAATGATACATCTAGTTATAGATTATTTGACTTCTTTATGAAACTGTACGATCATTTATGGATCAGTTCTTTTAAATGTTTTTTTTAAAACTCCTCCATCCACCAGCTATCAAGTATGAAGTAGTAATGCTTTTTTGTTGCAAGAGAAAAACCTTCTGACCTGTGTTCTTTGACTCAGAAGTTCCCATTCTCTCAAAGGCATATATCCTAGACCAATGAACTAATTCTAAATATTGTTTTTCTCTTGCAGAATCCATATGTATGTCTCAGCCTGCTTTCATTTTTGGATGTTCTGTGGCGCTTATTGGAAGAGTTGCTCATAAAATGGTCAAACCTGTCATTCTCGGTCAACTATAGTCCTAGATGTGATGGTACCATATGGATTTTGATTTTCCTTTGGGGTCAAGGACTTATGGATGTACCATCAACAGCTTGTACACCAAGGATTAGCTCATAGAATATTTTTTTGTTCATATATGTGGATAAGCCCATAGGCTTATTCAAGTATAGTAATCACGCTGAGTTGATTGACCAGCTTAGATTGGAACAAATGAAAATAATTCAATAATGAAAATAATTCAATAATGAAAATAATTCAATAATGAAAATAATTCAATAATATAGTCTTTATGGTCTGAGTAAAAAAATGGAGGTCCATATATTAATAATTGTGAAAGTAACTCCACGCTAGATACAAAGAACTCGTATACAGCAAATACTGTGGATTTTTCATTTGTATGTTAATAATATAATAGAATTATTAGTTTGACTAGTCTTCAAAATTGGTGCAAGCACCTCGCACGTCCCTAGAATAGTAGAATACGAAAAAGAAAACAGACCACGCAAAATAATAAGGGAAGTAACACAAGTAGATAGAGAAGGAAAGCAGAGAGAAGGAACAGCGAGAGGAGAAGGCAGACGAAGGAGAGAGGAGATAAAAAGTACCACTTGAAAATGGATAAGGAGCTTGGAGGGATAGGCAAAAGGAAGAGGAGGAATGGGAAAAGAGATACGGGAATGCAGGAAGTGGACAAAGAACATCAAACAAAAAGCGGGGGTGGGGAAAGTTGGGACTGGAAAACAATAGCCAGGAATTTGGAGGGGAATCTGGGGGAGTTGACTGGCGCGGATCTAAAAGCAACTATGAACGGCAAGAGATAGGGGAGGCGCATGCTAACCGTTCCGGTTTTGTCTTTTCGCTACTGAGTTCCGTGCCAAGCCACAGCCGCTGTACAACCTGTCCACCCGGTTTTCGCAGAACGGCTTGCGGCCGCATCCCTTATCCCGTGGTTGCCAGCTCTTCGAGATTCGCGCTGGTCAAAGGCCACCCATTTCCCAGGTTTGTTCACATGTTACATTCCCCACATTTGATTCCCACCTTTTCCTGTAGGAGTATCTCCATTCCTTGCTTCAGTTCCATTCCCGTCCATCTTTCTCTCTCTCTCCAGCTAAATATCCATCTCACAGCTCTCAGACTCTCGTGCACTCACTCTCTCCTAGTCCGTCTTCTACCTCGCTCTCTGCTCTCTTTCACTCACACTGTCTCTTCTCTCTCAGATTTGACACTCGTCTCTCTCCATTATTATTTTTTTTTCTATAATGTAATCCAGCTATGGAGCCGCTATCTTCACAGATCCCCTCCTTACCGCAACCTCTTTGTTTTCTACAGATCTTTTCATTTATTCGTTATCAAATTTTTTCCATATAAGCTCAACAGTTTCGTCACTCCCTCACTGTCCCTCTCATTCTCTCTCTACCCATATCACCCCTCTCTCAGATCCTCTAATGAAAAACGCTATGGAAAAACCCCTCTCAGATCCTCTAATGAAAAACGCTATGAAAAAGCCCCTCTCTCAAACCCTAAACCCTAAACTCCTCTCTCACAGTACAGTATGATTTACAGAATTTACGGTGCGGTTAGCCTGAACGCGGTGGGCAGCTGTCCACATATATATGTAGATAAGCTTAGAGGCTCAAGGACTTGATGTGGGACGCGATGCAAGGAAGCAAATTCGACCACCACAAAGATGGAATTTGAAACCCAACGCACACTAGCCCCGCGCCAAGATTTGCATGGCGCCAGAGCAGCGGAGGAGAGATTAACGCGCCCATTGGTGCCGTGATAAACATGTAAAATCTTTCATTCATGAAAAAAATCATTAGTTTCTAAACATGTTATCCAAATTAAATTCTGACTATACCATGTAACACCCGAAATTTTTACATGATTTTAAATTAGCTAAATTGATTTATTTATGCAATTTTAAGTGATGCATTGAATATAGGAAATAAATAAATTTTATGAAATTAAAATTTATCATGAGGTAGTAACATGTCGTGCACTCATGCTGGAGCACATTTTATTTCTGTGATGCCTGTTTTCGTTTGAATTGAATCAGATTTCGAAATCCTTTTGAAAAGCAAATTCAAATAAAAGAGAAAGTCATTTTATTTATTTCCCTTCTCCCTTCCCATTTCAGCCCAGCAGGCCAGTCGGCCTCTTCTTTCTTTTCTCTGGCCCCAAGCTCGTGCTCGGCCTTTGTTCTTTGGGCCGGCCCACTTGGTGAAACAGCAGCACCGCTGCCTTTCTCCTTCCTTGACCAACTGACGGGTGGGTCCCGTAGTTTTCTCCCTTCCTGAGTCAAGTTCGATCGAACTCGTGCCGAACCGGATGTGGACACCAACCCGGCCACGGCGCGCCCTGGCTTCCTAGCTTGCAACCCACGCTGAGGTCCTATAAATTCCTAGCAGCGCCGCGTCCACGACCCCCTCGTTCCAATGTACTAAGCAGCCGCAAGCACTAGCCCGAGCTGCAGTCGAGAACCGCCGCCGCCGCCGAAATCCGCCGTTGGAGCTCGGTTTGCCGCAAGCTTCGCCTCAACATCGCCGTAAGTAAGCCCCTTAGCTTTACCTTGAGCTCGCGCACGCATTCGTGCTGTCTAACTCGGTCTTTTTGGCATGATTCGCATCGCCGGCGAGAACAGATCGTCGCCGTCCGCCATCTCCAGTCGTGCGTCGACCTCTGTCCAAGTTCGTCCTCGATTTCGGGTTAGGTGAGATCCCCTTGTTCCAAGCTTTCATTTGAGCCAAGTCGTGTCGAGTTTGGTGCACTGTAGCGGCCAGACCAGCTTTTCCGGCGAAGCTCCGCCGCGGGCCGGCCATGGCGCCGCCGTCTTTCCCACCTCCGGCGGAGTAGCGTCGCCGGGTGTCCCCAGCACCTAATCTCGGCCGTTCGTTTTAAATCCGACGGTCAGAAACCCCTTCGTCCCGGCTCCTTTGCAGATTAAACCTTAGAATCTACGGTTAATTCCGTAAGAGTCCTTAGCGTCTTTTCAGTTTTTACGCTATGCCTTCGGGAAAGCGTATTATCATCTTAACAGCACCAGTTTGCGCTTTCAGTATTTAGAGAATTGCCATCCAGTTTCAAATCCTCATAACTTTGTCATTTTAAATCCGATTTGAGTCGTTCAAGTTTTGTTAGATTCGTAATTTCGTAATCTATATGTTAGTATCACTGTTAGTCAGGTTTTTGAACCTTTAAATTTCGAATTTATATTTAGTTTATTATTTTATTTCTAGTAAACTTGTAAAATTCATATCTACACCGTTTTAGCTCCGATTTTTGTGATCTTTATATCGATGTGTTCGTAGCGACGAGTCGAATAGTTTTATGAGATTTTCAAACTGTTATCTTACTGTATGGTGTACTGTTATCTCATTTTGTCTATGTTTGCTTCGTGTTTGATTGCATGCTCGATTGTGTGTTGCTGCGTGGTCGATTGAGTAGACGGTGATCGGTTCGGGAACGGTCGGGAGCACTACTTTGAAGAAGACCAGCAAGCTCAAGGCTTCAATCAAGGCAAGTATAGCTTGGGATCATCCTTGATGTCCTATTCACCTTAATAAATAATTCATGATGCATGTGTCTTCCTTGAATTGCCATTAAGGTTTATCCTAGTCTTTGAATACTTGATCCTTGTCACCTATGGGTATATGCATTGGATAGTAATTTGCTAGCGCTCAACCAACAAATCTTTATTATTGCTTTATGGATTAAATCGTGATATGAGTAGTTGCCGATGTCATGGTACATAGGGCGAAAGAGCTTGGGTTGTTTATTTATGAAGCTCTTAGCTCTCCATAAGTACTTATTCATTCGTGATCATCCGGATATACAAGTACAGCTATGGGGGTCACATGGCTCTGGCTTTAGTCGTTCGAGGGGATAGTGTTTACTTGTGTCGATGGTTACCGAAATGAACATGAATGGGTTGTAGCCCTATCGCTATTCGGCATATTTAGATAACCCCTTTGAAAGGCTTTATATGGGTTTTCAGTGTTGTGGAGGTTCTAGAGCCCATGCAAAGGGAAATTCATGACCCGTAGTGAAATTGTACACCTCTGCTTGAGAGTTAATTAAACTGTTATAACAGTCGTGTTCGCGGTCATGAATGGCCTTGGAGACATTAATGACTAGAATCACATGTTTATTATGTTGTTGATATTAAATTGATGTTATATCTGTTCACACTTGTGATTAATGGGTTAATGGGAATCCATTATGCTTAAGCTTAAAACTTGACCTACACTAAAAGCAACCGCAGTTAAGACAGTGTCGCCTTCGAGCCTCATAACCCCGGGCTATGCTTGCGGAGTTTGACATGGACTCACCCTTGCTATATCACATTAAAATGATCAAGGTGGTTGTGATGACTATGATGATAACTACCGTGATGAGTACTACTAGGCTTGTTGTCAACCGGTTGGCTATCCCTGTGGAGTTGGAGCAACCTTGGAGTGCATTTATCAGTCTTCCACTTGTGTTAGAACTTTGATTTTATTCTTGTATTGGATTTTATTCGCTATGTAATAAAGTCTCGGATATGATACTCCGGTAATTTGTCATACATATGTGAGATTGATCTCTCAGGCACATATGTATTCTATACTGTTTTTGTCCTTTAAAAAACGGGTATGACAAGTTGGTATCAAAGCCGAGGGTCGACTATAGGACGCAAAGCCTTAGATACAATGGTCGTTTTTAGCTCTCTTGCTCTATTCATGCCTCCTTGATTATTTGTGAAACTTTTTGGTTTAGTTACTAACTTCATTATGAAAATTTCCAAGAGCTAGTGAATGATGCTATCAAGTTGGACAATCTGCATAGTGAGCGGGACAGAAGAGGAAAATGAAGGGAGAGGCTTCAGCAAGCAACTCACGTCCTCGCTTCAATCCTCGCCAGGTAATCGCGAGAGGTACCCCAATAATAAGTGGAACCGCAACAACAATCAACAACGGCCATCGTATCCTCAAGGGAATCGGTATCCTCGGCGTTTCCGAAATCGGCAATGGGGAAATCAGCAAACACCGCTTTCGGGTTCAAATGCTACTCCTGTGAAGAATGGTGGTCCCAACGCTCCTCTCGGATGCTATCGTTGTGGTGATGAAGGACACTTTGCTAGTAGGTGCACTAAGAATATGAATCGCCAGACACCCTCGAGGCCCCAACAACAAAGAACTCCTCGTAATATGAATCAATGCACACTTTGAAAACTATAAATTTTTTCATTTGGTAAAAATACTTTCACTATAGGAGATTGGACCCGGACATTTATTACAATAGGAGATTGGACCCATAGACATCATGGAGGATATAAGAAATCAGCAATGGAACAAAAGGCAGCTGCCATCTACTATTCTCTTAAGCATATCACTCATATCATAGGTTACAACATTGTTGACCTTAATTATCCTACACTTAGTGATCTAATACAACATATATATATACATGGAATGCTCAGATCAATATCCTACACTTCCGTGCTGCTTACGCCCTAATAGAGATAGAGGCAATACATGAACGACTCAGTCACCTATGTCAATGTCACCTAGACATGCTACATGCTGGTCGATGCAGCTGCCTTCACAATGCAACGACAAAACTGCTAAGCATAGCAGACGATCAACTCACCAACATGATCGAAAAGTGCCGGAGATTCATCAACCTCAAGGTAAAACTTTAAATCTATAGCCCATTCACTCTACTGCACTTCAAATCTCAAAGCTATAAACCCATTCACTCTCTTGCACTTGAAGTGCAGGCCCACTATCACTGAACCTAGAACAAATCAGACTCACTGATCCTCCGCCACTGTTGGTGGAGCCCAACACACCGACCCTCTAACACAGATACATCAGATGCATAGAGACCCGCCGAAGGCAGTTTATAATAAAAGTTTTATATGTGATAAAATATGACTGGTGTTTATAATAAAAGTTTTACCCTCTCATAACGTTGACCGGTGTTTATAATAAAAGTTTTCTGTCTTTTTTCCTGTTGTGTTCGGTTAGTATATTATCTCTATGATTGTATATATGGTTCAGTGATGAATCTAAATAGTGACTAGGGATATGTTTGTGTACAGGTTGAGAGATGTTATTTTCATTTTTTTTACAGAAATCAAATAGTGGTTTGTATCTAAAATTATGTAACAGAGGTAATTATTATGAATTCTTTTAATGAATCGTCATCGCAGTCTTCAACTCCTAAAGGCAGAGGCAACTTGACAACCTATAAATGCACCTTTTTTTCTCAAAGTGTAGGTCATCGTTGACATGCCCGATGGCAGCGTCGACTACAACTTTTAGTGCATGGTCGTGCCATCAGTGATGACAAGTGTGATGCGCCAATATGGTTTGTTTCTTTATCAACCTAATTAGCAAGGTCAGCAATATCTCTTTCCTATGTGAAGTTATGCTATACAGGTAAGGATTATGAATTTCTCTTATCACAATCTTATCTGAATTTCTGAAGGTAGGGCAGCTCAACAACCTGCAAATGCACCTTTTGTTTTTGTTCAACTGCAGGTGATCGTTGAGATGCCTGGTGGCGCCGTCAACTACAGATTCAAATCCATGGGCATGCCATTGGTGATGACTAACATCTTCAGATGCAGCACGATGGTTTGTTTGGTTCTCGACCTGTGAAACTATGGCAAGCTTTATAATCTCAAGTAGTTATTAACTGCTAATGAAATTGGTGTCCGCAGAGAAATGGCAAGATGATCCTGCTGGGGCTAAGAAGGGACAGCAATCAGGTTTGCATGGGATAGCAATCAGGTTTGCATGTCGTCGGTTGAGGTGCTGTCAGGTAGGTGGTTGATGGGGTACACCAACATCCCCATCCTCGCCAAGTAATGCATGGACAAGAAGCTGCAGCTGGAAACACTATTAGCGCAGCTTGGGCTGTAGGAGAAATTGCAAGATGATCCTGCTGGGACTGAGAAGGGACAACAATTAGGTTTGCATGCCGTCGGTTGAGGTGCTATCAGGTAGATGGTTGATGGGGTACACCAACATCCATATCCTCGCCAAGTAATGCATGGACAAGAAGCTGCAGCTTGAAACACTGTTAATGCACGAGCTTGGGTTGTAGGGGATCAGGTAAAAGGAAAGATGATTGAGTTGGGGCTGGGAAGGTGCAGCGATCAGGTGTGCCTGCCGACACTCAAAAGAAAGCCAACATATGATCAAAACCAAATTATAAATTGCTAAGTCTGCAATAGGTTCTAAAATAGGTCATATGTGTGAAAAAACTTGCGGACTTCTTAGTGATTGATTTTGTGTTTCAATTAAGTGCTCATTACTTCGCCTAATCTGTTAGACTTAGCAGCTTCATGCACCAATGTTAATATGACAACTTATATGTGATATCTTTACTTCTCACAGAATAGAACTTGGACTACAAACAGAAGAGCCCTGGCTTGAAAGCCTTGCAGGAAAGAATAGATGAGTTTATTGTTGCACATGAGCAACAACAAGAGAAGGTGAGTGTTTCCTTGGTGACATATATGATATATCTTCTAAAGAAGCAAATCAGGTAAGTCATTTGGTCCTGATACCTACCTGATTATTATTTTCAGTACAGGAAAGAAAGAGAGGCCTGTACAGCAGAAAATGGATGGATGGTTGTAGGGCATCACAAGCAGAGGACAAGACCACGAATACCAAAACTGGAACAGTTGCTGGCTCTGTATCACTTTATAGAATGCAAGAGAAAATGGCTAAAAAGAGGCTGAAGGAAGTTGATATGAATCAGTTTCCCAGCCCCTGCTATATGTTCCTGAAAACCTTTGTACTATGCCTCTGTATCATTTGACGATGCGATACGTCACCCAAAACAGGTGTTAACAGCAAACACGACTATCTGTTCCTGAAAACCTTTGGACTGCGATGTATCAGTTTCGTTTCGTTATCTGAATTGACTAAACTACAATGTAAGGTTGTATAGCAAATATAAGCTGACACAGAATCAGATATAAGACATGTTCTAGACTATGAGATTTGGTTTCTCTGTTTGTCAGATGCGTGAGGATTTGTTGAAATGAAGGAATTTGGGGTGGCTGATATTTTGAAATCCATTGCCTGGTGTGGTGTTAACATATGTCTTGGAGACGGGGAAATATATGATGATAAATAGGCTTATGTGCTCTATGTAGAAAGCAAATTCTAATGCTGTAACCGAATTGTAACTGATGCACTTAATTCAAACTTTGCTTTGCATTCACCTTTCCTTGATCTCATCTGTCGATATAGATATAATTTCATTCACCAAACTTTGTTTGAATGTGAGTCCTATGTTTGACAGAGTGCGTAGGCACTATGTAACTAGGGGAATTCCCGCGTTGCCACGGGTATGTAGGAGAAATATAAATGAGCTAAAATGTTAACCACTAAGGATTAGAAGATGAATGAATGGCTAGTATCTTTGCTGCCACATTTATTTTCTTAAGATGAAATTTGTTATAGTGTAGCATTACTATATTCTATTCTATATATACTGTATAAAAAAGGAAAAAAACTCTCTTCGATCACCTTAAACCACTCAATTTTTGTGAAAAAAAAAAGGGGAAGATTCATACAATCCTATCCTAATCCAATTTACCATCAGCTGTAATTCACATGCTGGCCTAGAGATTAAAAAAAGGAGTGGGGGATGTCGGGCTACTAATGGCTGGATTAAAAAAAACAATATGTACGGGGGCTAGATAAACCATCAGCCCAACAATTACTTTCAGCTAACCGTAGTATGTGAACTAAAATCAAATAATCATAAAATTTGAGTAGTAATATTACAAATTATCAACATTTCTACTGATATGAACCCATTTGGTCTAGCAGTAATATCACAGGATTAAAAAAGCACCTTACAGAGCTGCGTATTGGGGTTGCAAAATTCACAGGAACAAATTTTCCACATACACAAAAAATCGACCAAAAAATTGACGTCGTTTGCAACTACGATCTGCCTTCCGATTTCTAAAACTGCCAGTGTTCCGATTTCTAAAACTGCCAGTGTGATCCGTCTCCATCAACGCAACCAGCAGTGGCGGACCCAGGATTCGAAACCAGGGTAGTCCTAATTAAAAAATTTGTAGTAAGAGGAACAATGTAAAGTTAAACTGGTTCTAAGACATTAAAAAAAAATGACAAAAATTTTGCAGAGTACTTATGGTCACCATGAAAGACCGACGTACCATTTAGTAGGACAATTTGGCATTTGGGTGACTTTGAGAATATGTCAATAAATATGTAGCCGTCCAAGTCTTGCTACCTGCTACTCAATCACCATGAAAGTCTTAATAACTGACTCGTCAAGCACATCCAACTGAGAGATCAACTCAACATATACACACAGAAATAGTGGCAAAGCCTTTGTCGTCCACTCTAAAAAATTGCCGTCCACTCTAAAAAACATATGCATTCAGAATTTTGTAGCCAACCTAAAATGAAATAAAAGAATCTACAAATGGTGGATTTGAGCCTAAACTGTAAGAAAAAAAATACTTGCTTCACAGCTTTATGAGCTTAAACTGTTGAGGAGATATTACTTATTCTCTTATTCAAGCAACCAGTAAACAGGAGATTCACTACATATTTTGCCATATAAATTATAAATATCTCAATCAGCCTGTGTAATGTTAAAAAGATTTTCATTGACTGTCACGCCTGGTTTTTCAAAGAAGACCAGACTCACCATATGTGTGCGGATAAATATCGAAACAATACTTTAAAGCGTAAATAACTAAACAAATACACACAATTTATCAGAGTAACGCGGAACGGTTGCTAATCTTCTCGGGCTCCATTCTTTCAGGGACAGTTGACTGGGGGCTCCGTATGCCAAGCACTCCGATTAGTATCCTCAACATCTTCATCTGTCTTTTGTGCAGCTTTTACTAACAGACTGAGGGTGGGGGAAATAGCAAGAGTGAGTCAATGTCGAACTCAACAAATATAGCAATGCAATATCTTACCTATATACCATGATCATTATAACATAATAATGTAGAGCATAAACGATAAATTATGAACTATTAAACAAGCATAGGTCATCATCTTTAATGCAAGGGTTCCAAGGCCGCTCGTGACCGTGAGCACGGCTGATATACCAGTTTTACTCTGCGCAGAGGTTCCAAATGAGTAGGTTAATTAGGCCTAAACACCGGAAACCATATAAAGCCTTTCAAAGGTTCACCTAAAAATATTAGTGGCCAACGAGCGATACAACCCCGTTTCTCCCATTCCGGCAAACCACCAACAAAGATCGATAAGGTCCTTTGACCGACTAAAGCCAGAGCCATATAGCCCTCACAGCTGCACGGTTGTCCCGGACGACCACTTACAGACAAGTCCACATGTTGCTAAACATTTCACATTTAACGTCCAGTGCATAAACATTAATCAAGTCATATGATCATGGTTTAAAGCTAGAATATCCCAAACTATACTTGCCTTTTATAGTTGCTCCAACTTTCTCATATGTTGCTTCCAAATATCAACTTCCAAGCACCAACGCCCCACAAGCGGATCTTGTTCTACTCAGTAGCAAACATCACACATAGGCAACATACAAGCAACAAATAAAAACATCTAAGAACAATGCAACAATCAAAGCAAAAGCTTTAAAACAACGTCCTAAGAGCATCTCCAACAGTTTGGTATATTGGGTTGCCATCTTTTAATTTTTACAAAAAGATAAAAACTTCGTCTCAACAGTTTGCCAAATCACTTGCTAAAATTTAGCAACTTGACAAAAACAGCTCCTCTGCAGCGTAAATATGCGCGCAGCGTATCAAGTTTGCCATCGGTGTTTCTCGCGCGGGCCGCTTCCTCCCGAGGGACTCCTTCTTCCGTCCGGGGCGCGTGCAAACAAGCGGCGCTGGGCGGCGCGGGCGCCCTAGGCGCCGGTGTAGGGTCAAGATGGGGACTAGAGGGGGGGGTGAATAGTCCTTTCTAAAACTAATTGCGCCGGCTAAACAAATATAATGCGGAATTGAAACTATTCGTTTAGCCAAGACTTCACCCCTCTAGCTATGACTCTAAATCACCTCACAAAAAGATCCTACACAAAGCAAATGAGGTGATAAGCCTAGCTTGAGCTCCTAACCGTTTCTATTGTAAGGTCACACAAACCAATGCACTAGTATTTCAAACAAGGGTGAGCTCCTACATAATTCTAATGAGCAAAAGCACAAAGCCAACCTAAGCTCACTAGATGCACAATGGACAAGGCGACACACGCCTAACCCAAAGGCTCAAATTACTTAGCTACACATACTAAGCAAGGCAACTAACAAGCTACACAAGCTAGTAATTGCAAGAGCTACTACACAAGCACAAGCACAAGGTATATATGAATGTAAATACAAAGCTTGTGATTTGGAGAATGCAAACCACCGAGAAGAGTAGACAAGTTGACACCGGGATTTTTTTACCGAGGTATCGGGAAGCTTGCCAACTTCCCCCACTCCTCGTTGTGTCGACCAACACCTTGGGTGGTTCCTTTGGTGTTTCACCTAGATGGTTCTTCGGTGTGATTCTCCGATCACTTGCCCCGCAAGGCACCGCAAGACACCACTCTCAAGTGAGCCTCTCAAGGCACCGCAAGACACCACACACACAAGGGAGGTACTCACCGACACACTCTAGTAGTGTCGCTCTCGCGATCCCCCCCGAGGTGAGCACAAACCTCTCACAAATCCTCCTTCGAGCACCGCACAAATCTTCCTTGCGTGCTTCACGAAGTCTCTTGCCACCAAGCCGTCTAGGAGGTGGCAACCTCCAAGAGAAACAAGCACACCGGCTTGCAACACGATCACCTAGTGCCACACGATGCAATCTCTCAAAGCAATCGCACTAGAATCGGTCACTCACTCAATCGGATGAACACTATCAAGTTAGAGTGAGTGGAAGGGCTCTCAAGCACCACAACACAAGCCACCAAGGCTCAAGTGTGCTCAGCACCCGAAACAAGTCGGGTATGTGGTGTATAAATAGCCCAAACCGAGAAACTAGCCGTTGGGGACGAGAACTCACTTTTTGCACTGCGCCAGACGCTTGTTGTTGGCGTTTCTTAACGCAATCACTAAGAATAAATATTATCCTTAATGATAACGCGAGAGAGAGCGTCAGTGATAGATAAATTGAATATTGCAAGGGTCAACCCGCAAGCGCACGGATCTATCATCGTAGCATTTCACCCCCGGAGTATTCGGTATCGTTCATTTATATTTTCCCATGGGAAGGCAGGTTTAGATTTAATATGATGATGATAGCCCACAATGTATGTATGGATAGCCACTAATCATGTACAGGGGTAAGTGACAATAATATTGGAGATAGTGGTGACACACACACTTCTTGAGCACTAGAAGGAATAAATAGGAAATAACAAGAAAGGAAAAATCTATGTTGAGTTGGCTATTCTAATATCGCCAATGCGTCGACTATATAGTCTACATATGTCATTCATGGTTCATTGCGTAGATGGGCTAAAGTGATGAGGAGATGCCTGCGGCTGGTATATGCCAGCCGGTGACACTTGATAAGACTCCAACCCGACACCCGGACGTGGAGGAGTGCGAAGGACGAACAGAGCTGTCACCATCTGCCGCCTACCTCACTACCGTGGGATGCCGGCATTTCCCAGATGATTCTCTATAGACCTAAGCACCACGCTTACGTTTATAGAAAACTACCTAAACCCCCCTAGGTACCCCGACCCTACGGATCGACATGGCAAGAGTAAAGGTAAACCCGAAGGTACACCAGACCATCACCCGAGCTTAGTTCTACTACGTTCCGAGAACGATATATGAATCAATTAGCCTAAAGTTAGTCATGTTAAATTTCACATCATACTAACTATACTCTAGTTGGCACAATATGAATATAACATGAGGATAACTATGCTCTAGTTCATATGCATTGCGATATAAATAATGAGACTTGAATAAAGGAAAGAACTTCATAGTAAATTACCAAAAGATCCTTCCAAGGAGACAAGCCCTCCTTGAAGCTTTGCCTAACTCGAATCCTACTACTAAACTAATGAAGTGAAGAGAGTAGAGCTCAAGGTGAGGACGTAACAATGTGTAATGTGTTGTGTGTGTGTGTGTGTGTGTGTGTGTCAAGGGAGGAGTGCCCCTCTTTATATAGTGGAGAGGAGGAGGGAATGGAGGGTGCTCCTTGCTTCGAGGGCTTCTTGGCGGAACAAAACCTTGCACCGCATGCAACCGCCGAGTGAAAACCGCCCAAACCGCCAGAGAAAGGGCGGGAACAGGGGGCGGGCTTTGCGCCGACCGCCGCAGCCGGCCGGCCCCCCGGGCTGGGCTTCCCGCCCCGGCCTTCTCCTCATTGCGCGCTTTGTCCTTCAAATGTTGGGCCTATGATGGTGCATGGGCCAAATTGTGCGCTGGGTTTGGTCCTCTTGATTGATCCACTCCTTGGCGTCTTTTATTCAATACGCTTTCTAATTTATTTGATCTACTTTTGTACCGCTTTCCACTCTTATACCTGCAAAACATAATTTCTACGAAATACAAGTGGAACTAGGTTAGAAGTAAAGGTATATGTAACATAAGTTTGCCCCTTTCTCATGAATTGGATAAAGGTTGGCGGTATAATATACTCGATAATGACCGCCAACAAGTCCCCTGCTTAACCTTTGCTCGTCCCGAGCAAATAGCTAAGTGTTTGGTTATTGATCGGGAGTTGCTACAATGCCGATATATATATATTTCAAAATGTACCATGCTCATAATAAAGTATTCTTCCGTTGTTTAAATAAATTGGCATTTTTATCTATCCTTGTTTACTTAAATCATATGGGGCTTATAACATTCTCCAAACTCTTGGGTTATTGCAAGATAGAACGGTTTTCATAGAAACACTAGTCATTCATTCTTTGATTGATCATTCATGCGGAGATTTTTGTAATGATTCCTTAAATCATCTCAAAAAGTGCAAACCATAAGGAGAAGCCTAGATCAAGATGTGCAAGTGAAATTTTATTTCTTTTTGATAAGGTATGGGCTAGCTCTTATTTCTTTTTTAGAGAAGTGGGCTCTACTCGCCCTCGGACACTTGTCCATTATTCTTCTCTCTCTTTTTTTTTTTTAGAAATATCGAAGTACCCATTGTTTTATTTTTTTCTGACACACGTCCATTTTTTCTAGCTTAGCCCATAACCTATTTTTGGCAATGTGAATCTTGATCAAAAGCGTATGACAGTGTCTCACATAGGCTATCATGAGAATTTTGATCATTAAGGAATTTTGGAAATTATTCTCCGAATGATGAATCTCTCTTAGAATAAAATCATAGTAGATTCTATTTTTACCATATCATATCCGGCAATAGCTTAGAGAAGAATCATGTGTTTGCATACCCACAAATCATTAAGTTTTAGGACAAGACAAGTTAAGCCAATAAACTTAAACATTAGGGAATACAATGTTATGAACTAGGTGCAAATTGAATTATAGACAGAGCAACTATTCATCATTTCAACTTCAGAGAAATTAAGCATCCTTATACTACATATTGGAGTGGAATCATATTTTTGTTCTTTTCATTTTTTTTTTTTAAAGGAAATGAAAATGAAAAAACTAAGAGATAAAATAAAATGATAGGGAGGTAGGTACTTACCTCCGTGGGGGTCCTCCCCAAGCTAGCCGATGGCCTATGGGTTAGGGGTAGTACCCCATGTGGCGCCGTAACGCCAACCGTGCCTCGTGCTCCCGCCATCTCCGTTCCGCCTCCTCGCTTGGTGCTGCGGTGTGCTGCCGATGGCGTTGGATCGGAAACCCTGCACAAAACCAGAGTGACTCGCGCAATCTCACCGCGGCGGAGTTCCACATTCCCGAGTCGGGTGTTGATCTCTTGAGCGCTGCCGGGGTCCACCGTGAGTGACGTGGTGGTGGCATCCCTTCGAGTCGGAGGAAACCGTGTGTGTCTCATGCCATGCCGACCCTCCCTCCCGCTGGTCCGGATAAGGTGAACATCCCCCTCATACCGGAAGGTGGGTGTGAGCCCGGGTTCAGCGTTGGTGTAAAGAACCCGGGCGTAGGCGGTACGGTGTAGGCCGTGGCATCCGTGAACCACTAGCCTCACCCGTAGCTCTCCTTCGTGATGACCTCGCGAGAAACGTAACTCCCGCGTGCTTCGCTCTAGCTCAACTAGAGCGAATGTGAGTGATGGGGATTTATATAATGAGAGTTCCGGGGTTAGGGAGCGGAATCTCATTTATATATCCCTAAAATAATAGATAATCTTCTCGTGGTCATTCTCATCAAATTTTATTATGTGCCCTTGCAAATGTGTGATAATGAAATTTCCGTAGGTGGAGTATCTAGGTATGTGACATTCTCGCCTTGCAATGCACCAATGTTACTAGCAATCCTTGTCACAAGAGAGGTACAATAAACAGTGTGGATTGTTTAAAATTGCTAAGCATGCATTTTATGATTTCTTTTACAGAGCAATCTTTCTCTTGTGAACTATGGCATAGAGGCATTGCATCTCAACATCCAAAAGATGACGAAACTCTTGCCTAGGGAACAAAGTTATGGCAATCCATTTTTGCATAAATTTCAATGTTGGGTGATGTATGTTGGCATTAGAGGGACGAAACCTAGGATCTGTAGGGAACTATGGTGGAGATTTCAAAGAAAAAAGGCGCACGATTAAAAATCTAGTAAAGCAACAGCTAGGTTTTGTGCAACATTTCTTAGCATCAAAGCCTATGTGCCTAGCTAGTTCTTGCCAAGTGTAATAGTGATATTTACCAAAAAAAGTCCGAAGCTAACACCCCGATCATGAACTTCCAAAGATCCTAGAAATTGGATGGTGAGGAGGCGAGAGCCCGGCTCATCCAGGGGAGCAATCCCTGACCATCCGACAGCTTTTCCAAATATGGAGGATTCGTTGTCCATACCTAGTTTTTCGAGGACGTCGTCGGGAAGCGAGGAGCGGGAGCGAAGTCTCGGTTCTTGAGGATGTTGTAGGCTTGCATCTCCCGTTCTCCTTCTAGGTTGAGGTGCGGTGCATCGGCTTCCTCGATCGTCATCCCCGTGGGTGCTTGTTCTTGCTCTTGCTCTTGCGAGGGTGCGTCTTCTTCGTATGCTTTGGCGTTGTCAAAGTGTGTACCCGAACTTCCTTGGGAGAGCCTCACGCTTCTTCTCACGCCCTTCTTGATCGCTTGCCGCTTTCAACAACAACATGTTAGCGAACAAAAAAGCTTAACGGAATGGAAACAAGTGCTTACTCTTGGAGAGAACTTGGGAGAGAGAGGTGCTGGTGTTCTTGCACTAGAGCTTGGGAATGCTTTGTGGAGTGCAAGAAGTGAGCTAGTAGCAAAATGAGAGAGTGAAGGAGTGAGAATGAGAGGGGTGGAGAGCTCTCCCGCCACCTCGCGAATTTATAGCCCGATGCACCCCCGACACTCTGACGGCGGGCAACGGGCTAGGCGATGTGGCCGTTTGGCCCGTGACAGAGGTGCCGCCAGGGGTGCGGCCGCCCACGCGGCGCCGCCCCATCCCGGGCCCTCGTCGCCTGCTTTGGCGGTGTGCGTTCAACGTCAAATCCGACCGCAGTGCAAGCAACAAATGGGTTCGACCAAACTTTGTTTTTTCATTTTTTTCTCTCATTTTATAAATGTTTAAGAATTCTTTTTTGAATAAAGTTTTATTGAGAGTATGGCATTATTTATAAAATCTTATCAATATATATATTTTATTTATATTATTATTTTTATATTTTAATTGACATGGGAAATATGGCAATGGGATTAAAATATGAAAGGGAATTCTTTTTAATATTAAAGAATATGGTAATAAAAAGGAAATTAATTAATTAAAGAGGTTTTGAATTCAAATATTAAAAATAATTTAATATGAGGAAAATAAATTTATAGAAGGAAAATATTTATTTCTTACCTTTAGTGAAGCTTACCTTTAGGCCCGCTTCACACGCCATGCCTTCTTCGTATTTTTGGATGGTGACGTGGTAGGTGTATCTTCCTTCAAGGTAGGCTTGTGTTTGACGTAGACCATGGAACATTGTTCAGGCTTGGGGCGGAAGTTGAAGATTTCCTCCTTTCCATTGATGTTGAAGCGATTTCTCCGGCTACCGACATCGATGTGTGCCCCAAATGCTCGGGAATGGTCGCCCCAAGATCAAAGGTGCTTCCTTAGTGGTTTCCATTTCTAGCACCACAAAGTCAACCGCACGGCGATCTCTCGATTCTAACAGCACGCCGTCTTCGCTACTCCTACCGGGTGACGGATTGTGGAGTCGGCCGCTTGGAGCAACATGCTTGTTGGTGCCAGTTGGTGAAGTTCATCTTGTCAAACACAGCTTTGGACATGACACCGACGCTTGCCCCTGTGTCGCATAGGGCATGCTCAATCCTTTGAGTCCCTATTGAACAAATGATGGTGGGACATCCCGGGTCTTTCTTCTTCTCCGAGTTTGTTTAGTATAGCCGCGCTACATGCTTCATTAGTTTTACCACCTCGGTGGTTGGTAGGCAGCTTTATTGTTGATGATGGCTTTGACAAATTTGGCGTAAGATGGCATGTGGAGTACATCCATTAGTGGTACATCCACATGTATCTTCCGGATCATCTCAACAAACCGGGCAAATTGTTCATCCACGGTTGATTTTCTCTTCCGGAAGGAAAGGGCATGAAGTTTGTGTCCCCATAAGTTTGAGTTGTAATCCTTTCCTCTCGCCGGTTCTTCTTCGATTGGTGGAGCGTCTGTGTTGTCTTGTCGTGGTTGCCGGGATTGCCGAGAGTTTTTCGCCGCATGTTTTAGGATATGGTGGATCACGAGTAGACTTACCGCTCCTCGTGGCCCTTTGCATTAACCTTTTCCGTAGGTTGACTAGGATTTTTCCATCTTGATTAATAGGAATGTAAGTTGCTAAATGTGACAATTATTTTTCAACCTTTTTATTTAAGCTCAATTGATTAATTACAGCAGAAGATAAATTCTCAAGTTTGGTGTTTATGTCTTCAAGCATTTTATCATTAGACGATATCTTTTTATTAAGACTTTCATTAATTTTAGCTTGACCATAAACTAAATCTTTCAAGGAGGGTTGATTGGAATTGAAATTGGAATTGTAATTCGAATTGTAATTGTTACCTCCTTGTGGGCGATTCGATTGTTCCACCCATTGTTATTACCTGGCCGAAATCCGTTGTTGACGTAGGCTACTTCTTCTCGAGTTTCGGGACAAGAACTTCCCGAATGTTCAACCTCTCCATAGACTTCACATGTCATATGTGAGTCCATGGGGAGTGTAGCACCGCCGACGGAGCTTGGTCGTCCCCAGTCTTTTCATCGAGATCGATCTTTGCAAAGAAGCGCATCTGTCTCCTTTATCGTGGTGCATACCTTTTTGTGTTTTCTCGAGAGGCCCGTTCTTCTCTCCAGCCTTTGGTTCTCGATCATCTTCTCGATGAGTGCTTCGCTTTCTCTCAAAGGAGGGATAAGAACGCCCTCCAAAGCGGCATCTATGTGTCCCTTCGACATGGTCGTAAGACCATTGTAGAAGTTCTCAAGGACGAGCCACTTCTCCATGCCATGGTGCGGGCGGCGAGGATGTACTCTTGCAGCCTCTCCCACGCCTCCAGTATAGGTTCCATTGCCATCGCTCACGAAAATTGATATTCTTGCCCGTAGGGCATTGGTTTTGCCCATTGGGAAGAACCTTGCGAGGAATGCGGTGGAGCATTTACTCCAAGTGCTGACAGCCTCCTTGTCCTTGTAGAACCATTGCTTCGCTTTCCCCACAAGGGAGAAGGGAAACAAGCGGAGCCTGATTGCATCTGGCTCAACGACCTTGATGACGATTGTGTCGTATAGCTCCAAGAAGTTCGGAGATGAGCATTTATGTCCTCGCTGCCGGCGTCCACGTAATGGACTTGCTTGTACCATCGTGATGAGGCTAGTCCTTATCTCAAAGTTCTTGTCGCCCAAGTTGACACGGGGGCCAATCGATATTGCCCACGACGGGGGGCAGAGTAGTCACGGAGTGTCTTGGTGGCCATGAGTGTTGATGAAGATGGTACTTGGATGACGGGTGCAACCTCCTCGAGTGATGACAGAAGAGTGGCCTGAGCCCGACTCCTTCCGAGCGGCCTCTCTCGGATCGTCGACGGTTATTCGGGGTTGCGACCCGGCCATACACTATCCCCTGTTTTCATCCACAAATGGAAGAAAACAAAAAGAGTTAGCCTTGCAAAGATTAGGGCTATCATCCATACATGTGGTTATGATCATCTTTATTAATAATTTTTTTTCTTTGAACCTTGCCTTCCCCGGTAATGGCGCCGTAAATGCTTGTTGGCGTTTCTTAACGCAATCACTAAGAATAAATATTATCCTTAATGATAACGCCGAGAGAGCGTCGGTGATAGATAAATTGAATATTGCAAGGGTCAACCAAGCAAGCGCACGGATCTATCATCGTAGCATTTCACCCGGGAGTATTCGGGTATCGTTCATTTATATTTTCCCATGGGAAGGCAGGTTTAGATTTAATATGATGATGATAGCCCACAATGTATGTATAGATAGCCACTAATCATGTACGAGGGGTAAGTGACAATAATATTAGAGATAGTGGTGACACACACACTTCTTGAGCACTAGAAGGAATAAATAGGAAACAACAAGAAAGGAAAAATCTATGTTGAGTTGGCTATTCTAATATCGCCAATGCGTCGGACTATAGTCTACATATGTCATTCATGGTTCATTGCGAGAGATGGGCTAAAGTGATGAGGAGATGCCCGCTGGCCGGTATATGCCGCCCCCGGTGACACTTGATAAGACTCCAACCCGACACCCGGACGTGGAGGAGTGCGGCGATCTAACAGAGCTGTCACCATCCGCAGGCCTACCTCACACTACCGTGGGATGCCGGCATTTCCCAGATGAGGATAACTATACTCTAGTTCATATGCATTGCGATATAAATAATGAGACTTGAATAAAGGAAAGAACTTCATAGTAAATTACCAATAGATCATTCCAAGGAGACAAGCCCTCCTTGAAGCTTTGCCTAACTCGAATCCTACTACTAAACTAATGAAGTGAAGAGAGTAGAGCTCAAGGTGAGGATGTAACAATGTGTAATGTGTTGTGTGTGTGTGTGTGTGTCAAGGGAGGAGTGCCCCTCTTTATATAGTGGAGAGGAGGAGGGAATGGAGGGTGCTCCTTGCTTCAAGGGCTTCTTGGCGGAACGAAACCTTGCACCGCATGCAACCGCCGAAAGAAAAAACCGCCCAAACCACCGTGAGAAAGGGCGGAACAGGGGCAAAAAAATTTGCGCCGACCGCCGCAAGAAGGCGCCGGCCGCCCCCCCGGGCCCTCCCGCCCCGGCCTTCTCCCCTTGGCGCTTTTGTCCTTCAAATGTTGGGCCTATGATGGTGCATGGGCCAAATTGTGCGCTGGGTTTGGTCCTCTTGATTGATCCACTCCTTGGCGTCTTTTATTCAATACCCTTTCTAATTTATTTGATGACTTTGTACTGTTTCCACTCTTATACCCGCAAAAACTTAATTTCTACGAATACAAGTGGAACTAGGTTAGAAGTAAAGGTATATGTAACATAAGTTTGCCCCTTTCTCATGAATTGGATAAAGGTTGGCGGTATAATATACTTTTCGATAATGACCGCCAACACGCGCCCAGCGCCATCGCCGACGCGCCAGCGCTGTACAAAAACAGCCCCGAGCAACTAGCCGTAGGGCAACTTTTCAAACAAATACGGACGCGCCAGCAAACGCAGCGACGCGCCCGTCCGAGAGGGTGTAAACCAACCGACCCGGCCGGGCGTAAAATACACAGCGCCCGGACGCACCAGGCGCTGTACAAAACAACCCCCAAACAGCGCCGACGCGCCAGCGCGCTCCGCGCCGACGCGTCCTACGCTAGTCTCGGCGTCCGTCGCTGTTGACAGCCACCCGACCAACGCCCGATCAAACGTCCATAACTCTTTCGTCCGAACTCCGTTTTAATGATCTTGGACTCTATGGAAAGCTAACTCAGAGGGCTACACAACCCACATGGTTACTTGATCCAAAGCTCAATGGATCAAAGCAGTATTCCACTCCAAACTCAGTCCAAGTGTCCGATAAACACCGAAACAACTACTCCTTTGCAAATGTGCCAACACCACCAAGTGTACATCACCATGTGCATGTGTGTTAGCATTTTCACAATCATTTTCAAAGGAATTTTCTCTTCTTCTCACCACGCCACTCGATCCTAACACATCGCAAAAGTTAGATCGCGCAAGTGGCACTAGATGACCGATATGCAAACAAGTTTGCCCCTCTTGATAGTACGGCCATCTATCCTAAACCCGTCATAAACTTCTCTAAGCTCCTCATGACCGGAGAAATGAAATGCCCTATAGATTACACCTTTGCCTTGCGCATTTCCATTCCGCTCCATCTCCAAGTGCCGATGCAACACATGCACCAACACGATCACCAAATGATATGATCCACTTCATATCATCACGTGAACCTATTGGTCCATCGATCTTGACCTCACTTGCTCTTCACCGCTTTGTCGGTCCGTCGGGCGCCAAGTCTTGCCCAAGCTTCACCGCCTCGCGGTCCATCACTTCACCGCCTTGACTTGCCCTTCACACTTGCAACCGGTCCATCAAGCCAAGCCTTGTCTTGATCTTCACCACCTTGGTCACATGACTCCGTGTCATGTCTCATATGCAATAAAGCTCCTTCATTTCGTCATCACATGTGAACTAATCTCCTATGTATTATCTCAATCACACATATTAGTTCACCTAATGTTGACACTCAATTACCAAAACCACAAGGGACCTTTCAGTCGGGCGAGCGGCGGGGCGGTGTGGCCGCCGCGCGCCCGGTGAGGAGCGGCAGCCGATCGTCTAAAAAGCCGTCGCGAGGGCGAGTACGTCGCAGCAAGCGGCGGCGTGGCCGCCCAGGCATGCGCGGTGAGTAGCCGCGCGGCGGCGCTGCCGCCCAAATTGCCATGTGCGAAGCGAGCCGTCACGAACCTCCGTCCATCTAGAGGTGGAAGGACGGATACGTAAATAGAAAGTTTTTTACGTGTTCACTTTGCATAAATACGCACACATAGATTTACATATATGGGTTTGATTAATTTATAAAAAGTTTTGTGTTCACATTACAAAATTATAATTCTATTTTGAGGAGTGAATTATAGCAAACTATTGGAGGGAGACTTTTTTTTAACTTGCCATACACTTTACAACTTGCCAAATCATAAGATTTGCCATGTCATTTTTGACAAACTCTTGGAGATGCTCTAAGAAGGAACTCATTGCTACGGTCGAGAGAGCGCAAGAGGCGCCGATTATCGTTAAAAAGAAACAACTATCGAGAGTTTATATAAATATAAAAGAATAGAAAAACCTAAATGCTTGACTTCTTTTAATTTATGAAAATCATGTGAATAACATTAATTCAGATTAGCCACATCAAATTTGAATTCAAAATTGAGCTGGATGTAGACATATTTTATTTGTGAACATGTCATATAATTTAATCAAGTTTAACTTTATCTTTGTAAAATAAAAATGAGTACACATCAGAGCTAAACAAGTTTATCGTATGGAACGGGTTTGATCTAAGAAAATTACAATTTAGAATTAATATTAGCAATTAATCATATTAACAATTTATTCTAAAATCACCGAGTATAAAACCTATATTACTTTTAATTTTAATTAGAAAACAAATTAGATAAACCATTAATCAAATAATTATTTGACTTAACAAATCATATGCACGTGACTTTAAGAACTTTAGCACTACCGCCAAGATCGCGACGCTACGAAGCTAACACAACCGGAACGGATCGATTTGGACATAAAACGAAGAAATAGCGGAGATAACTGACTGGATGGCATTTTCGTTACTACCTCATCTTCTACCTTGGGCTTGTTCTTCATCTTCACGTGCAGTTCGTGTACAGCCATGGCAACCATGGGCTGCTGCATCTGGCGGAGGGGAAAGGAGATCGACCAGCAGGGGGCGGACGGCCGGAGCACCATCAGCGGCGCAGCACGGGCCCTCGTGTGGGGTCTAGGCAGGGCTGCCCAACCTGCACGTGCGACGATGGCCAACTGGCCATGGAAGGCGGAGCTGCTGCTCTGTACCTCAGCGGGGAGGCCGACCGTGGGGGCGAACGGGGCGGCGTGGGCGCGGCTCGCGGGCACACGGCTCCCAAGTGGCCGGAGGATGGGATCCAAGGGCGTGGGATGGCCCGAGACGATGGAGAAAGACGACGTCCATGGAGTTCGCCAGAGTACTTCGCCGGAAAAGAAGAACGGAGAGGAACTCGGTCAAAACATGATGGATTCGGACAAACGAACATACCACGGCGTAGAGAACGACGAGATCTACCTTGTGGGGAAAACGGTTTGCGCCGGGGATGACTGAGATGGCCAGAAAAAGGTCGCCGGAGTACTCGCCGGAAACTTAACCTTTTCCGAACTTCGGCGAGGGATACAGAGCGATAGGAGTGGCGGCTCTGGATGAAGTTTTCAGATCTGGAATCAGCGCGTCAAGGTGAACACCGGCATGTATATATAGGTGCGGTCAAGACTTTTCGGATTTTCTTAATTTCGGGATTTATTTAATTCTAGAAAAATCTAGAATTCATATTTAAGCCACGAAAAATACTCCGAAGGTTCTGAAAATTCAGGGAATGATTTAGAAGGGAAGAATGATGAAAATTCTGAAAATTCCAGATATATCTATGAATGATGAATACTCAAAGGAATGATTTAGACGGGAAGAATAAGGTTATGAAAAACTCCACTAGAAGGATTAAGCGATGAAGCGAGGATTTGATTATGAAAAAGACGGAGAAAGGCCACAGAGATAATCGACTTCCTATAAACGATGTAAACGAATTTTAAAAATTTCACTCACTCATACCACCAAGTGAAACAACAAAAAATCATCATGTCATGCAACAACCTAAGATGGAAATTTCGGGGTGTGACATTGACAATACATGTAGATCCGATGCTCACTAATATGCTAACTTCAGAAAGTCGGACAAGCCATGGCTGCCACTGCTCTGTTGCAAAGCTGCCGGATCTAAGGCCATGGCTGCCATTTTCTCATATCAACATACAGTTCACAATCAAATTGCTGAAATTTATTGCTGACCATTCGATGGATTAAACATTCAGTGGACCATGATTAAGTAGAGGATGGTTTATTAATTGCTTAGATTCATGAACAATTTATATGTTTGAGAATGCATTACTCCTTTGTCCATACAAACATGATTCTGAAAGAAGTTCAGTTATCAGCTTCTATTAAAGAATCATCTAGAAAAAACTTTTTTTCTCAAATTTAGTTCCCAGATTTTATCATGTGCCTCAAATAAGATCTTCTCGGCTGTATGTATCACTGTGCATACATCAGAACTAAAAACTAAAAAAGAACATGCCAATTATCCAGCAGTCGCAGAATTTACCCTGCAAATGGAGTGCCAATATCTATAGGACTGTAGCCGGCAACAAATGGATTGGCACACGACAGCCTTGATGCTTACCAGAGGTGTATTAAACTGTGTAATGATGACAATGAAAATTGTGATTAGGTAGTGTAAGGTCCTAGATGGCTAGAGGGGGGAATAGCCTATAAAATTTTTCTACAAGTTCAACTCAACAAACCGATTAGTATAAAACACAACAGAAATGCGGTTTGCTCTAGCTCTATTGTCTTGCAAGCCACTAGTGACAATTCTAAGTATATTCTATAATCTCTGTGTCACACAAAAGCTATGTCACTACACTAACTAGTGAGCAATCCTAGTATGATCCTTAGGCTAGCAAGAACAACTACACAAAGCAAGAGCTAGCTCTCTACTCAAAGTAAACTAGGGAGTAAATACAAGAGTAAGAGCAATATACCAACTGGTAGAGGATGTCAACCAATCACCGGGAAGAAGAGAGACTATCAATCACACGAAGGTGATGATCCACACACCGAGACAATGAACAAGTCGATTTGTTCACCCGGAGTTCGCTTGTACACCGACAAGTTACTCTCCGGTTGTGCCGACCAACACAAGGATGGTGTTTGAGCTAGGCGGTACCCTTGCGAGCCTCAACACACCACTCAACAAGTGTGGTACCCAAGACATGAGCAATGTATTCCTTGCACTTTGTCTTCCCGACGAGGAGTGCGTAATCCTCTCACAAATCAATCGGAGGTGGCCAAGAAACAATCACCTCTTCTTGCCAACAACTCCACCAATCCACCAAGCCGGCTAGGAGCGGTGTCTCCAAGAGAAACGGAAATCCACCGCCTCACAACGATCCCCAAGTGCCTCTAGATGCAAGAACTCGATGCAATGCACTAGGATCAACTCTTCTCTCAAGAATGAAGCTCAAATCAAGAATGAGAGAGGAGGGAGGCTTGCTTGCTTGCTCAAAGATGTTAGGAGTGATTCAAATGACCAAGAGAGAGAGCAAGAGGCAGCCAAGGGGGTATAAATACCCCACACCACGAAATGTGGCCGTTGGGAAGAAAGCCACACTTTTCGCCCGACCGGACAAGACCGACCGACTCACCAGTGAGTCCGGCCGGTGGGTCCGGCCACAACCGACAAACCCAAACCGACCGGGCTGACCCCCCGCCTGCAGTGCTTCCTGGTCGCATCCGTCAAGCTTCCGGTCGCGACGGATGCGTCCCGATCGGTGGGTCCGGTCACCCGTCGACCCCGACCCCGAAACATGCTCTCGCCGACGCGTTGACCGGAGCGTCCGGTCACTTTCGCCCGCTTCCGGTCGGTGCGTCCGGTCGTGGCGAAGCTGCGAAAATTTGTCGTTCCTTCGCCTTTGCTCCAAGCCGACTTCCGTCACTTGTTTCTTGTTGCCGACACAATCAAGAACACCTCGACACCATGTGTTAGCATTTTCAAACGATTTCCACCAAGGACGGAGTTAGCACTTTAGGTTAGAATGCATGCATATGAGACTTGAACCTAAAGGCACATGAGGATCGATATGTACGAAAGTTTTCCCCTCTTTATAGTACGGCTTATCGATCCTATAATCATCCACACCCTCTATGGTGTCTTGGATGTGAAATCAAAAGCCCTATGGTTATACCTTTGCCTTGGGGTCAATTGATTTCCGAAACTTCACCGAGTTGCATGCTTGATCATCTTTTGGATCTCCTCGATTCATCCTCCATGATCACAATGCACCAACTCCGGCATTTACGACCAATCTTCAATCTAATCAAACACTTAGCATCGAGAGATTAGTCCTTAGGTGTCACTAATTAGCCAAAACCAAACTAGAGATCTTCAGGTAGGAGAGATACGGTGGAGCAACTGAAATAACTGATTGATGATGAAATACATGTGAGAGGTGTTAGCTTGCCAACACAAATGGAAGATTTCAAAAACAGATTACCGAACGAAAAGCAATCTAAAACCTTGAGTATACCTGTCTGTCTTGACGGGTGGTACATGCTACAATGACTGAATGAGGTACCGTTATATGAACAAAAATGAAACAATGCAGACCAACTAAAGTTATGGCAAACTCAAACAAATGACTGAACGCCCGGGTTTTGTTGTCTTCCTTGGTGGCGTCCGGAGGCCAAGCCCGGCGCCCTGGTGGCCTCTCGTTATGGCGACGTGCCCTACATTTTCCCATGTCCTCTCCGCCCCGACTCACCGTGTCCGCCCGCACCGGAGTGGGAGACGGAAGCACGGTTGACAGGGATGCCGCCCCTGATGGCGCCGCTGCCGGTCGAAGCCCTAGACGCCGGGCAGACCGAGAGGAAATGGCACTATCTGTCTTGGCATTCAAAATTCAGATATAATAAACTGTTGCTAGACATTGCGATTACAAAGTGTTAGTCAATATATATCGCCTGAAGTCAATTAGAAGGTTATGCATGTGTACCTTATGGGTTTGGATGCGATCAAGAGATTCTTTGAGAGATTGCTCCATTCCTCTTATGTGGTCAATATTCTCAACTTTCTCAGGATCGGTCCAATAACTGAAAAAGAATTGCCTTGCTGTCATTTGTTTGGCCCTTTTATTTCTGTGATAGGATAATATGAATTTTATATCAATTCCATAGACGATGCTTAATGGAGCCATGCATCTTTAACAGGCCGGATCATGTATCATGAAAGAAAAATCACAGCAACACTGAATGGAAAGGTTTCAAAAAGATATGCACCCTTATACTTACCATATATTTATCGAATCGGATACATAATTTCTTTCTTATGTTGCATGATCAAGTGAGATGATGATATTCACCTGAGATGCTTTTGAACCTCTGCCATCTGACATTGCAATGAACCCAGATGGCCTGATAACTCCTGTCAAATTAACAAATCCAAACACGTACCATTGGAAACATGAAGAAGGAAAAACAAAATCACATCACTTGCTTGTTCTAGTTGTCAAATCATTATACTCTACCTCGACTGTCTGACCCTGCAATTGATTCAAAAATAGTAGTATGTCAGTGATCTGTTTGTAATTAGGCATTTCTGTTACTATGAGGATTCTAATTTGAAAAAATGGCAGAATTACCCAGAGCCTAAGAAGTCTTGAATATTTACATCGTGGTCTAGCTTCTTGAAAAACTTCTTTAGGGCCTTCTGAACACAGCAAAAGGGAGATTGAGGTCACGCATGCATTCTGAAAAATGTCATGGTAAGAGACTGGACAAATATAATCTGTTGGTTGAGATAACTTACTTCTAAACTCTCCAGTTTCCTGTTGAACAATGGGAAAGGAATTCTATTTAGTATTCATAAAAGAGTATGCATGCTTACATGATGAATATATAGGGGCGACCTGCAGAATTACCTTTTGGCTCTCTCTTGAGGGGTTAGCTGCGCATATTTTGCTATAACTTCCTCAATGTTGCTGCAAATTAAAGAAAACAACATGTGAAGGAAAGGTATAGTGCAAATTAATAATTCAATTTACCTTGTCTATTTTTTTTTTGACAAAACACTGAACACTAAGCTATATAGGTAAGGATTATTTGAATCGAATAATAGAAAAACTGCGATCAACGCCGTCACGAGTGGTGGCCGAGGACACCGACTTCTGAACACCCTAGAAGGAGGCGTCGAAGCGCTTGAAGCACTTGATCGCAAGGTGCCCTTCTTTGCTGCACAGCTGGCATATGAGGCCAGCCTGAAAATTGCCACCCGGACGTCGACCACCACCGCGGCCGCCTCGCTTGCCACGGCCACCACCACCGCAGACAAAGCCTCCAGGACCGCCTTGATTGTGTAGCCTTCTTGGCCACCACCACGACCACCCTTGGCAGCATGGTTGGCCGATGATTGGAAGGTACCGCCAGATGTACCCCCCTTGATCTCCAGGCGCTATTCGAAGCTTGTAAGCTGGGTGAACAGCTCGCCAATGCTGATAGGCTCAACACGAGCAGTGATTGCAGAAACAACAGGATTGAACTCGAGGTCCAACCTGGTTAGGATGTACGAAATCAACTCATCATCTTCTAATCTCTTGCTAGCAGATGCCATCTCATCTGCTAGCCCCTTCATTTTATTGAAGTACTCACTGATCGTAGAGGAGCCCTTGGTCGCCGTGGCGAGCGCCATTCTGGTGCTGATGATGCGGGCTCGAGATTGGGAGGCGAACATAGCCTCAATGGCTGCCCACGCCTTGGCCGCCGTCTTTTCGGAGTTGATCTGCCCAAGGATTTCCTTGGACATATTGGTCTGGAGATAGTTGAGCACCTGGCCATCCTTAGCCATCCAGGTCTCGTACACCGGGTTGAGGACCGGCGGCTCCTTGAAGTCCGGTTCCTTCGGGCGGCACCCACCTTTGGCGGTGAAGCAGTTGGGTCGATGTAGCGGCGGAGGCGAGTGCCTTGATCGGTAGATGTGACTTGGGCTTTCCACGATGGCCAATTGGCGCGGGTGAGCTTCTCTGTCACGGGAAGGAATGTGACGAGAGATTGAATGACAGAGACAGCGGAGGATGATTGATCTTGCGCCATGACTTAATTCCGTGAGGAAAAAAGCTCTGAATACCATGTGAAGAGAGTTAACGAGGTTGACCTTTCCTGGTGCCTCGGTTGCATGTTATATAGATGGGAACAACCTCCATCGGGCGTGTACAATCTTGGGTTACAAGATGATCATGGGTCACGGCACATCTACTCGAAGTACAAGACTTAAACTACTTGCCTTACAAGATATACAGAAGGATATCCTATACACGCTAATACAACGGGCCATGACCCTAGACCGGTACAAACCACAAATACAAATTACATTTAACAGTTTCGAAATCACATAGCTCGCACAATAACTTATCCACAATTTACAACAGTTTTTCACGTTTTACAACTGAAACAAAAACAGAGACCCTAATAAGTTATGGTATTATTTATTGAGCTCTTTTACTATACTTGGATTTTCCTCCCATTTAACACACGAGAAACAACTAATAAGGAATAGTAATGGGTATTCTGACAGGTACTTGTGGAAGCCAATCTGAACTAATCTTGTTTCCCCTGCTCGTTGCCTCTTTTTCCCAAATTGTCTTCGTCGGCCAACTTCTTCCGCTGTGCAGTGTATTAAAAATAAAAAAATAGGAAGATTGAGAGGCATGAAATTGAAATAACAGGCAGGTCAGGTGTACGCATATGTGTGCCTGCACTGCAATTAATTTCTATTGTGTTTTGACAAGCTAAAGAACCTATGCTGCATATCCTTGCAGATTTTTGTGATTTTAAAATCAGTAAACTATTTTCTTGTTTATATGTCCTGGAAAGAATATATTGGAAGTGTAAAGATATACCTCTGCTAAGCTTGCCTTGTGATACCTGTACCCCTGAAACAACGTGAAACATATAAGAGAAATGAACCATGTGAGACTGTGAGTGCATGAGGCCTAGCCTTAAATGTGATGATGTAGATGTAAGTCCTGAGTTTGTAGAGTGAACCATGCATAAAAACATTCTTACTTTGTCTGTTCCATATATATAATCGCAGTATGTAAAAATAGGAGCTAAGTTGCTGTGGCATCCTTCTACTCGATGATGGTAATCATGGAATTCTGCACCTCCATAGAATGGGATGAACCTTTTTGGGTTGAACGGGAAGTCATAACTGCAATGTGTATATAAATTTATGATAAATTCGTTGTTATACTTATATATGTTGGCAAGAGCTGATTCATACACCTACAGATCGATAGAAACTGAGGATTATAATTACCCGCTGTGTGATTCAAGGTTTTCGATGGCACGGACTGCATACCACAACCAATGCACGGTGACATGAGATGGAACGATGGCGAGGCAAACAATTATAGTGACGGTAGAGACGTTCAAATCCGCCCAGTGAGCGTAAACTGCGTTGAAGCCCGTGGGTGCTCTGAGCTCGTGGTGGACATAGTGGATGTTGCGGTACGCCCACTTGGTGTGCAGAAAGCGGTGGATCCAGTAGTCGAGGTAGTCTTCCAGCAAAGCGTAAACCACCAGCTTTGCTACTACCTCACCAGCAGAGGGAAATGGAATCCCCGTCCGGACCCCAGCTATCTGTTACCATGCATGCATCGTTTAGAATAATACAATACGAACACATGGTTGATTTAGGTCGCATGTGTTTAGTTTTGTGATGTAGTGATTGTCAACAGTCAACATTCTCCTTCTATTTTCTTTTATCTTTTCTGCTTCGGTTATGTTTCACCGGCACACGTGGAGTGTGTCGAAGACGTATCTCTTGGTTCGTGTTGTGCAGGTGTGGAGCTCGGAGATGGTAGCTGACGGTGAGGTGAAGGGGCCAAGGAGGACGTGCCGGGCCGACGGACCGTGGAGGTGAAGGACGGACGTGAGGCTTGGACCGAGGGACCGGATCGCCGGGTGGCTAGCCATGGTGGCTGACATCTGGGACATCGACGGATGCAAGAGGACGTGGCGGGACCGTGTCGATCGGGTCAAGACGGCGGCGTGCGGGCGGCGCGCGGGAGCTCGGATGACTTGGCGACTTCGGCGGTCAAGACGGCGATGACACGTGTCGAGGAGGTTTGGTGGTTTGCCCTCAAAACCATCGGCGCGCGGGTTTAGTGGTTTGGGCCTCAAAACCACAGCGCGGGTTTCGCGGGTTTGGGCCTCAAAACCCGAAGTGTTCCGGCGGACGGAAGGACAGCACGTGGCGGCATCGGGGAGGTTGCGTGGAGGCAAGGCTACCGATGAGGAGGCGCGGTGGCCGTCGGATCGAAGATTACCCGAGTCGGCGAAATAGCCTTAGGGTTACAAAAATCGACTCATGTATCTTAGGGGTAGTTTAGGCGCGGGAATTGGGGCTATTTAGCGAGGCATACCCCTTCATCCTCCCTTGCCTCTCATTTTCACATTTTCTAGCTAGGGTTCCGGACTCCGGTGTGAGAGGTCCGCCCGATCTTGTATCGAATTTGAGTGGGGAAGGGCTGCCCCTAACCGACCGTGCCATGGTGGCTTTTAGATTTGACTAGCCGTGCCCGTGCACGGCGGTACCCTTGAGCTGTTGTTTTTCGTTTTCCCAACCTTCTTTGTGTTCTTCGTCCGTTCCTCTCCCTTCCCGATTTCTTTTGGCTGTGTTGCTCATGGGTGTTTTTGATTGATCTGCGACGAGCTAGGACATGTGCTGAACCAATCCTTCCAAAGGATTAAAATCTTTTTTGGCATGGGCTCAAATAGATCGATCCGAGTTTCGTATTTCGGATCCGAGCGGCCGTCTGTTCTTCGACCTTGCTTTTCTTGTTCGTGTCTAGGTCTTTGTCTTGCGTGCACAGGAGGCCAAGCGGCGGGGCTTAGTGCGCCAAGACACAAGCTGGTTGGGCGTCGTCGGCTAGCTTGCAGATCTCGAGATCCAGTTCATCGACTCGAGCACGGTGAGCTGCACATCGCCGTATCCTTCTCATCTGCTCATCTGTTTTTCTTGATCAAAAATCGCAAATCATGCAGCAATAGGAGAGCGATCACATCAGTTTCATTTGATTTGTATGCGTTGTTGATTTTCTCCAAGGGAGCAGCTCGTATTTGCTTTAGGAAATATTTTTTGTGAGCTGTCACTTTCTTTCTACAGTGAGTAATCATTAGTTTATATGTGTACGTGAGCTAGCAAGTGCTCAGCTTGGTAGTGATTTGTTTAATTGATCTTGGATCCCTTGAATTGTCGAATCAAGCTACAACTTTGCTCTTTCTTGATTACTTCTCGTGAATCATCTTGCATGTCGGTTTGGTGTCCTAGTGCATAGCGAGCAGTCCCGAGATAACATCTCTGTTTTACCGGCTGCAGTAGTTCTTGGAATTATTTTTCACATTTCATCGGCGGGTTCACCGGCAGCGGCGGCTTCACCATCGTTGGGTGTGCTAAGTTATTTTCTAAATGATGATATCTTTGTGATCTTGTATGCGTGATCATTTTTGCCTGCAGGTTGTAACCCGAAGCCCGGGATTGACTTGTTATTTTCCAGTGAGCTTTGGTTTGGACTCTGCTGTAATTTGTAGTGGAAATCTTTTTCCCGGTTCTTTCGTGATTTGATCAATTGAACTCCGATTTGATCTTCGTTTGTTTAGTTGGACTCGTTGTGCCTATCACTTGGCGTTTGATATCTTGCTACCGATTAGCATGTGTATCACTTTCGTTTTTTAGAGTTCGCTTTTGAGGTTGGGGGTTGAGCCGATGACCCAAAATTGAAAAAGGAAAATCGAGGCTCCCATTCACCCCCTCTGTCGCCGTTTCGGTCCTTCAATTGGTATCGAGGCGGTTAAGGGTCATATCCACCTTAATCGGTTCTTGATCCGCGAGAAAGGCGACATGGAGAGGTTTGGTCACTTTGGTGGCAAGCCTCCGGAGTTCGATGGCACCAACTATCCCTATTGGAAGATTAAGATGCAAGCACATCTTATGGGGATAGATTGGAGAGTGTGGGAGATTGTCGAGGATGAGAACTACCAAGTGCTAGCCGCTCGAGTGGGTGAGGATCAAATAGCCCAACACAATGCCAACAACCGAGGCGAGGGCGTCTTGTTCTCTAGCCTCAAAGACACCGAGTTTCGAGAGTTTGCTACTTGTGAGACCGCTCGTGAGGTGTGCAAGACACTAGAGAGCTACCACGAGGGAACCCCACAAGTCAAGGCCCGCCTATACGAGACCTACAAGAGAGAGTACAACAACCTCATCCAGCTTAATGGCGAGTCCATCGATTCTCTCTTTGCTAGGTTTCGCACGATCTGCAACAAGCTTCGCGAACAAGCCGTCGGAGAGGTTGGACCGAGCACGAGAAGGCGATGCTCTTGTACGCCTGGATCGGAAGGTGTGGGATGTGAAGGTGTCCGCGATCATGGAGTCTGCCAACTACGACACCCTCACACCCGACGAGCTCTACAAAGAAGCTCAAGTCTTCCGAGATCGAGGCTCGATCCAGCGGTTTAAGAACCCATCTCGCGAATGTTGCTCTCGTCTCGAGGTAAGGGCGGTTCCAGGTTCTTACGCTAACCCATCACAGATTTGCTTTGCCTTGTCTTCCTTGGTGTCTCGTGATGAGGAGCGTATGGAGAGCCTTGGGGATGATGAGCTTGCACTAGTCATCGGCCGATTCTCGCGGTTCCACAACAACCGCTTGAACCGTCGGGTGGCGGCCCATCCAAGGGCGGATGCTTCGAGTGCGGAGATCCGGACCACTTCGTCGCCGCATGCCCCAAGAAGAACAAGGACAAGTACTCGTGAGAAGTACTACTCCAACAAGTACGACTCCGACAAGCGCAAGGACAAGCGCGAGTACACCTCCGGCAAGCACAAGTCCAAGAAGGGCTTCGACAAGGAGGCGATCAAGAAGAAGTACCTCAAAAGCGTGCCAAGGAGCACAAGCACGCCTTCCTTGCCTCCCTCAAATGACCTCGACAAACGACTCTTTGACGGGCAATCTTCCTCAAGCGATGAGGAGTCCGAGCGCAAGGTCGAGGACAAGCTAAATGGACTTTGCTTCTTCACCGACTCCAAGCTCGGGGCTTACGCACCATGGCCCTCGATGGAGCGGTGGCGAAACGGCGCCAAGCCACACGGCAACGACTCTTCTTCCTTCGAGGTACCTCCTACAATCGAACCTCTCTCTCGATGAGGTTGAATCTTTGGGCGATGCGCTTGTGTGTCAAGAGAAGTTGCTTAAGCGTGCCGCTAGGGAGAGAAAGGAGTACAAGGAGAAGTGGGAGATGGTCGTGGACGGAGATACGATTGCTTAGGAAGCTTTGTCGATGTCTCGATGAGACGGAGTGTGATGCTTGTGCTGTGTGCATATGTCTAGCATCATGTCTTTGCAGTCCAAGTATTCGGCTTTGCTAGATGAGCACATTGATTTGAAGTCTAGGCCGATCTTTGTTGAGTGCGTGCAAGTCTTGTCCCGACTTGCGATCCGAGTTGGCAGAGAAGGCCGCCAAGCTTGTTTGTGCTTGAGAAGGCCAACTCGAGATAGCACCGTCTTTGGGATGTGCTAAGTGTGAAGCTTTGGAGTTGGAGCTCATGTCTTGTAGGCATGACAAGGGAGAGTCAAAGAGGAGTGCACCACGCTTTGTTGTGCGTGGTAGCGATTTTGGTAAGATGGGGCGTGGGATGGTTGTTTTGCCTAATGCATATTTGGGGCAAGATGGTCAACACCGGTACTCTTCCAAGTTTACTAACCCTGTGTTGTGCCATATGCTCATCCCATGTTCTATCGTTGATCTGGTTTGGAAGGCCGGAGGACATGTGGCTCTTTGACTCCGGTCGTTCTCGACACATGACCGGTAACTCCAAGTGGTTCTCGGCCTCACCCCCATGAAGACGAAAAGAGTACATCACTTTTTGGGGGCGAAGAACGAGAGGGAAGATTCTATCTCGAGGGTCAATCGGGATCAATGACCACTTTGTGCTCAAGGATCCGGCGCTCGTCTCCAACCTTCACTTCAATCTCACAATGCGTCTCTCGGCTCATGGCGGGACGGGTATGAGGTACGCTTCAAGGTTGGGTGTTCTCGAGTTTTGGACTCTCGCGATGATCTCATTTGGCTGGATTGTGCCATTTGGGCAAGTCTTTCATGCTGATTTTTCTCGAGGCTTTGGCACATCTTGTTGCTTGTTGGCCGGGTCCTCCTCGATTTGTGGAAGTGGCATAGGAGACTAGGTCACTTGAGCTTCGATCTCCTCGCGAGGTTGAGTTCAATGGATCTCGATCCGAGGATTGCCTAAACTCAAATTTGAGAAGGATTTGGTTTGCCATCCCCGTCGTCACGGGAAGATGGTATCCGCTTCCCACCACCCGGTTTTCGATTATGACCTCGAGACCCGAGAGAGATCCTTCACATGGACACGCAGTTGGTCCATCTCGGGGTGAGGTCGGTCGGGGGGGAAGTGGTATTGTCTAGTGATCGTTGACGATTTTTCAAGATACTCTTGGGTCTTTTTCATGGAGGGCAAGGATGAGGCTTTCGGTTTTGCTCGTGATCTGATTTTGAGACTGAGAACTGAGTTACCAGAGACAGCCATTCGAGCGATTCGCAGTGACAATGGCACGTAATTCAAGAACTCTCGCCCGAGTCTCTTTGTGCTAACTTGGGTGTCGAGCACCGGTTTTTCTAGCCCTTATGTTCCGCAGCGGAATGGAATTGTTGAGCGGAAGAACCGGACGCTTGTGGAGATGGCAAGGACCATGCTCGATGAACACAAGACTCCGAGGAAGTTTTGGGCTGAGGCAATCAACACGGCGTGCCATGTCTCCAACCGCATTTTCCTTCGTGCTTTCACCAAGAAGACATCATATGAGCTGCGGTTTGGGAGATTGCCCAAGGTAAGTCACTTCCGTGTGTTTGGATGCAGGTGCTTCATTCTCAAGCAAGGTAATCTCGACAAGTTTGAGTCTCGATCAGCAGATGGCATTTTTCTTGGATATGCTTTACACTCACATGCCTACAGAGTTCTAAACCTTGAGACTAACCGCGTTGTAGAGACGTGTGAGGTTACTTTCGATGAGACTGCGCCTTGTTCCTCTTCTGTGTTTGAGTGTGCAGGAAAGGATGAGATGGAGCAGAGCATCTTTGTGGAGGAGGAGCAGGAAGATGTTGGCTGGGGTGATCCCGAAGCGACTCCACCGCTTGCCCCGCCGACCTGTGACGACGGCGACCGCTCCACGGACTGCACCCTACTACCACTACTTCCCGGAGTCCCGTGGAGCAGCCCCCCGAGGCGAGACAACAGCACACGAGGAGGTTCCCACCCCGTCGAGAGGGAGGCGACATCTTGGCAAGCCGGGCGCCCTCGGCATTCATTCAGCGTCGCCACCCCGGGGAGACCATGATTGGAGGACTTAATCGAGGGGTAACTTCGTTCCAAAGCTTATGCCATGTGTCATTTCGCTCATTCTGCATTTGTTTCCACTCTTGAGCCCAAAGATGTTAACACCGCATTATCGGATTCGGACTTGGGTCAATGCCATGCATGAGGAACTACAGAGAACTTTGAGAGGAACCAAGTTTGGGTGTTAGTCCCACCTCCTGCTGAGTGTCATCCCATAGGTACTAAGTGGGTGTTCAAAAACAAACAGAGTGAGGATGGTGTGGTGGTGAGAAACAAAGCCAGATTAGTTGCCCAGGGGTTTTGTCAGAAAGAGGGAATAGACTATGAGGAAACCTTCGCTCCTGTAGCCCGCATAGAAGCTATTAGGATTTTGCTTGCCTTTGCAGCCTCGAAGGGCTTTAAGCTCTTCGGATGGATGTCAAGAGTGCTTTCCTAAATGGGTTCATAGAGGAGGAGGTATATGTGAGGCAGCCCCCGGGGTTTGAGCATCCTAAACACCCAGACTATGTGTACAAGTTGTACAAGGCTTTGTACGGCCTAAAACAAGCCCCCAGAGCGTGGTACGAGAGGTTGAAAGCCTTCCTTTTAGCTAAGGGTTTTGTGATGGGGACCGTAGACAAGACTTTGTTCCTGCTTAGAAAAGGCAATGACATCCTCCTAGTCCAGATATATGTGGATGATATCATCTTTGGTGGCTCTTCACATGCTATGGTATCGAGTTTTGCAGAGATTATGAGCAGGGAGTTCGAGATGAGCATGATGGGCGAGTTGACTTACTTCCTTGGACTTCAAATCAAGCAAACCAAGGACGGGATCTTCGTTCACCAGGGCAAGTACACGAAGGACATGATCCGCAAGTTTCGCATGGGTGAGGCCAAGCCTCTTTCGACGCCCATGTCGACGACGACTGCCCTGGACGAGGACAAGGATGGAGAAGCCGTGGATCAAAGGGAGTACAGAAGCATGATCGGTTCGCTGCTGTACCTGACGGCGACGCGCCCCGACATCCAGTTTGCGGTGTGCCTTTGCGCACGCTTTCAATCCGCCGCAAGACCTCTCACTTTCGGAGGCTATGAAGAGGATCTTCAGGTATTTGCAGTTTACCCCCGACTTTGGCCTATGGTACTCGGCCTCTTCCACCCTCTCCCCTCGACCGGTTATTCGGACTCGATTATCTTTGGTGATCGTATGCATAGAAAGTCCACCTCTCGGGTACCGGTTTCTTGGTACTTCTCTTGTGTCTTGGTCGCCTCGCTCGCAAGCGATGCCTGGTGTCGCTCGGTCGACCGTTGAGGCAGAGTATGTTGCTGCTGCTGCTTGTTGTTCCCAACCTTTGTGGATGGTTGCCACTTTGAGACTTTTGGCCCGAGCTTTTCTCGTGTACCCTTGTTGTGTGATAGCATGGGAGCTGTGAGCGTAGCCAAAAACCCCTCGCTCGCACTCCCAGACCAAACACATAGAGGTGAGGTACCATTTCCTGAGAGATCACCAGGAGAAAGGGGACATAGATGTACAACATGTGTACACGGAGCAACAGATTGCGGACATTTTCACAAAACCACTTGACCAAGTCCGCTTTGCCCAGCTTCGTGGAGAGTTGGGCGTGTGTTATCCCTTTTGAGGGGTAGCTTTGTAGTTGATGTACAGATTTAGTTTTAGGTTTGCTTTTGCCTTTTGTATCATACTTGCATATCATGAGCTTCACTTTTATATTGAATGGAATGAGTTTGTGCTCTTGGTAGTGCTTCTAGTTTGAGCTCTTTTTAATCATGTGATGTATGTTATGAGCTGAGCGACTTTTTCACATATGAACTTGATTAATGAATGATGAAACTTAATCTTGGTTCACCCTTGAGCTAGCTTCTATCATGAGTAGGATGTTGAGATCCTTTGAGCTTTTATGTGTATGCTTGGTAGCTATGTCTCATGCTTTGATTCATTCACTTGCTTAGATTTTCATGATAATACCATGCTAAAACATGAAGTCTAATGCTAAAGTGATGAAAAGATCGAGTGGGTCCATTTTGCCACACTTTGAAGTTCGAGACTGCTTTCACTTGCACTCTTGAATGAACTTGGACTTCATTGTGTTTGACCCAGAGCATTGTCTTAAGCTAATCATTGCTCGCGCATAGGCTTGACATGGTTGATTAGTAAGGCGAGGCAAATGTGGATAACCACTCGCATGCTCTCTTGTAACTTGTGAACCGCTGCAACTCTGAACTAAAATGAACACAAGTTTGTGCTAGGTGCTACGTTTGATGGTGAACCTCCTTTTGCAAGATACTGAAATTTGCTCAAAATGCTTTTTGTCATATTTCATATCATTTGATTAACTTGAGCTCTGGCTAGCACTTGTAGTTTGTTGCTATGGTACCACTTTGAGCACTCTCTCATTCGGTTGAATATAATCTTGAAGCTTTGCATTGTGACATATTGCATTTCATAGCTTGATTAGTGCATGTGCCAACAAGGGGGAGAAAGATACAAAAAGACAAGGATTGCATTTGTCCAGGGGGGAGTAGCACTTTGAGCTAGATGTGTAGAGCCTTTGCCTCTGTCTTGAGGGTCTAGCCGCTAGCGTGTGATAGTATTTGGTTTGGAGCTTTGCTAGTAGTGTTGAGCCTGTTCTACCTCTTCTTGAGGACTAGCTGTCTGTTTAGCTTGGTTGTGTGTCGAGCCTTTTGCCCATGTCTTTGGGAACCAAGTCTTTGCTCCATGTTTGCTATCCAAAGTAGAGGTTGTCTTAGCTTTTGTTCACCCGGATGTGCTTTCTCCTATCTTATTCTGTCTTTTGTGTTGAATGTTGACAATGCACTCATCAAGGGGAGATTGCGAACACATGGTTGATTTAGGTCGCATGTGTTTAGTTTTGTGATGTAGTGATTGTCAGCCAACATTCTCCTTCTATTTTCTTTTATCTTTTCTCGCTTCGGTTATGTTTCACCGGCACACGTGGAGTGTGTCGAAGACGATCTCTTGGTTCGTGTTGTGCGGGTGTGGAGCTCGGAGATGGTAGCCGACGGTGAGGTGAAGGGGCCAAGGAGGGGCGTCTTGGGCCGACGGACCGTGGAGGTGAAGGGACGGACGTGAGGCTTGGACCGAGGGACCGGATCGCCGGGTGGCTAGCCATGGTGGCCGACATCCGGGACATCGACGGATGCAAGAGGGCGTGGTGGGACCGTGTCGATCGGGTCAAGACGGCGAAGCGTGCGGCAGAGCGGGGAGCTCGGATGACTTGGCGACTCGGGCGGTCAAGACGGCGATGACACGTGTCGAGGAGGTTTGGTGGTTTGCCCTCAAAACCATCGGCGCGGGTTTAGTGGTTTGGGCCTCAAAACCACAGGCGCGGGTTTCGCGGGTTTGGGCCTCAAAACCCGAAGTGTTCCGGCGGACGGAAGGACGGCACGTGGCGGCATCGGGGAGGTTGCGTGGAGGCAAGGCTACCGATGAGGAGGCGCGGTGGCCGTCGGATCGAAGATTACCCAGAGTCGACCGAAATAGCCTTAGGGTTACAAAATCGACTCATGTATCTTAGGGGTAGTTTAGGCAGAGGGAATTGGGGCTATTTAGCAGAGGCATACCCCTTCATCCTCCCTTGCCTCTCATTTTCACATTTTCTAGCTAGGGTTCCAGACTCCGGTGTGAGAGGTCCGCCGATCTTGTATCGAATTTGAGTGGGGAAGGGCTGCCCCTAACCAGCCTGTGCCATGGTGGCTTTTAGATTTGACTAGCTGTGCCCGTGCCTGAGCAGTACCCTTGAGCTGTTGTTTTTTCGTTTTCCCAACCTGCTGTTCTTCGTCCGTTCCTCTCCCCTTCCTGATTTCTTTTGGCTGTGTTGCTCATGGGTGTTTTTGATTGATCTGCGACGAGCTAGGACATGTGCTGAACCAATCCTTCCAGTGATTAAAATCTTTTTGGCATGGGCTCGTAGATCGATCTGAGTTTCGTATTTCTGGATCTGAGCGGCTGTCTGTTCTTCGACCTTGCTTTTCTTGTTCGTGTCTAGGTGCTGTGCAGGTACAGGAGGCCAAGCAGCAGGGCTTAGTGCGCCAAGACACAAGCTGGTTGGACGTCGTCGCTGCGCAGTCTCAGATCCAGTTCATCGACTCCAGAGCCTGGTGAGCTGCACATCGCCGTATCCTTCTGTCTGCTCATCTGTTTTTCTTCAGTCAAAATCGCAAATCATGCAGCAATAGGAGAGCAGTCACATCAGTTTCATTTGATTTGTATGCGTTGTTGATTTTCTCCAAGGGAGCAGCTCGTATTTGCTTTAGGAAATATTTTTGTGAGCTGTCACTTTCTTTCTACAGTGAGTAATCATTAGTTTATATGTGTACGTGAGCTAGCAAGTGCTCAGCTTGGTAGTGATTTGTTTAATTGATCTTGGATCCCTTGAATTGTCGAATCAAGCTACAGCTTTGCTCTTTCTTGATTACTTCTCGTGAATCACTGCATGTCAGTTTGGTGTCCTAGTGCATAGCAGAGCAGTCCCAGATAACATCTCTGTTTACCAGCCTGCAGTAGTTCTTGGAATTATTTTACAGTTCATCAGCAGGTTCACCAGCAGCAGCAGCTTCACCATCGTTGGGTGTGCTAAGTTATTTTCTAAATGATGATATGCTGTGATCTTGTCTGTGATCATTTTTGCCTGCAGGTTGTAACTTCAGAAGCCCAGGATTGACTTGTTATTTTCCAGTGAGCTTTGGTTTGGACTCTGCTGTAATTTGTAGTGGAAATCTTTTTCCCGGTTCTTTCGTGATTTGATCAATTGAACTCCGATTTGATCTTCGTTTGTTTCGTTGGACTCGTTGTGCCTATCACTTCGCGTTTGATATCTTGCTACCAGTTAGCATGTGTATCACTCGTTTCTTTAAGAGTTCGCTTTTGAGGTTGGGGGTTGAGCCGATGACCCAAAATTGAAAAGGAAAATCGAGGCTCCCATTCACCCCCTCTGGTCGCCGTTTCGGTCCTTCATACAAAAAGAATATTAAGGTTAGTTCTAATGTACACTTGGTGTAGTATAGTATTCTGCACTTATGATATAGAATAGCACTTGTATTGAAGGTCCAAAGCCAAAAATGAAAAAAAGTTATAGAATCCTAATAAATGCAATATATGCATATACCTTAAATGTAATTAGGTACATGAGTTGATGGGGGCGTAGAGGAACAGCATTTTACGCGCACCGACGACGACGTTGCGGAGGTGAGCGGTAGCTGATAGGGGCCGCACCTTGGGCTGCAGCTTGTAACGTAAGGCTACCGCAGGTGCGAACTGCTCCACAAGTATGAGAGGCAGTGGCACGAGGAAGAACACGAGGGCGAAGGCAAGGGCGTTGTGACACATGAGCCACGAGTCCGGCGTCGCCGCTGAGTAGCGGAACCATGCGGCTTCTGCCCATGTCATGGTGCGCCCCAGCACTGCCTCCGCCTCCTGCATCGTGCCGTATGGGATCATCTCGATCTCTCGCTTGGGGAACTGCCAATTAAACTGGCTCAACCTTCTAATAACAAACTTCTTGTTATGGAATGGAATAGATGGATCGCCGACTCCCTATGGATTTATAGCGCGCTGATCAGTATATGCTTACTTGTGGTTGTGGTCTTCATGTAGCAATATGCACGCACGCTATTATTATTATGACTAGTAAATCACAACCACTACCAGATTCAGGGTTTTTCTTGACCTAGATGTGACAAATAAAAATCAGCATGGGGGAGGTGATGGGAAATTTGGTATTACATCCAAAGATAAATTTCGCCGTACGGACATGACAATGAATTTATGCATGTGGATAGAGGACCTTGTAGTTGATTATTGGCTGTCTCTAGACCAATGATTATAAGCGATAGTGATAGAATCTGTAGTGGGAGATGGATGCTAGATGAACGCTGACGAAACCACAGCCACGGAAGCACTTAAATAGGGATGTTCTTGGTGTCGGCTCGAACAATAAATATGATCGCTATATATACATCATCCACCAACGGTGCTGAAAGCTGACAAATGAAGCAAGCTGAGAAGCTAAGGGCATGTTTGGTTACCTGGCCCAAATGTAACCCGGCCCTGTTGGGCCACATTAGCAGCGTTTGGTTGCTTGGGCCATGGAGTAGCCAGGCCCCAGCGGGCCTCCATACCGGAGTTGGCCAGGCTCCAGAAAAACGCACCCCCTGGTCATTTTTTGGGGCCTGGCTAGGCCCAGCCCGCGGCTCCTCCTCCTCCACCCGATAGGGCGGCAAGCCCTGCTGCTGATCGTCCTCCCCCCCAACGCCGAATCGAGCACAGCATGCCGACGGCAGGGTAGCCCACCTCCTCTTCCACCGCCCCGCCGTGACCATGTCCGTGTACAGGACCAACTTCTTCGACGGCACCGCTCCCCTGTATACCGCTCGTCGGTGCTCGCTCGGTGTCGCTCCCCTATACACTTGCTCGTGGGTGCTCCATCCGAGACGGTCACATCCGACCAAGCTCCGAGCCTGAATGAGATTCTCTAGCAGCTTCTCTGCCCCCAACTCGCACGGTGCTCAGGATGGCGCTCGAGCTGGTGGCCTCTAACTAGACCAACCGCCTCCATCCGACTGGGATGGCGCTCGGGCTGCTGAGGCGCCCATCCACGATGACACCATCGGAGCTCTAACTTCCACCGGATATGGAATTCATTTTCTCCAACCAAAATTCGAATTCCTAGTTTATTTGGTAAAATCGATGGATGTCTAACTTCCACCGTCCGTGATTTGTCAGTCTAGACAAGTGAGAAACACGACATACAAATGTAGAAACCAGCGATCATCACAATCAACTACGTTGTAGACTAAGCTACGACCGTTTCAAGAATGCTTGATACACAACCTATAATACATAATATGTTGACAACAGAACTAGATTGACCAAATCTGAGAGGATGCCGCCAGGCACGCAGTAGATAAAACTGGCCTAGGCTGGCTTGGCTAGATAACTTGTGTCCTATTAAAATTAGTCTAGGCCGGTTTGGCTTGTTTGTTGAGGTTTTGAGCTAATATAATTGAAAACTTGCCCAATCTTGAAAGAAATTTGTAAATTATGTATGGCCCATGTCTACTATAGAGATGGAAGGTCACCATTAATAGTGGCTTAACAGCGGTGGTTGCCTGCTCCTACCACGATTAATGGATTAACCACGGCGTTCAAGTAAAGATGACCACTATGGTTAATGGACTTTAACTGAGCTAGTCGCCCTTACATGCCTGCGACCCCCCTCAGAAATCAATTTTAGGAATTAAAAAAAACTACGAGGCCCGATAGTCCGCCCTTGTCCAGCTGATCGACAGATCCGGCCTCATGGACCCGATACACTCTCGCTATGCTCGGATCGGACCTTGTCGAAGCTCGCCACCAACGGATCCGCGGGGAAAGGAGCGGGCGATGCCGTCGACCGCCACCGCCACCGAAACCGGCCTCCACGGCTGCGGGGCCACATCCGTGAAGCCGCGTGGGAGGAAACGGAGCCCGCCGCCGTGCGCCATGGGAAGGAGGGAGCGCACGCCAAAGTTGAAGAGGAGTCCGCCACCATGAGATCAAGGAGGGCCACACACGGATCCAGCCTCTCTGGCCTCGCCGCCGTCGGATCCACACTTCCACGTGTTGCAGGGCGCCGATCTGTGGAACCACGCCGACGAGAGGGGGCGTCGGGCTAAGAGAGAGATCGAGTGGAGCAGGTGAGAGCGGGATGGAATGGTGAGGGCAAGTTTACATTATATATCAAAGACAGATATCGGGCCCGCGCTGGGCCTATTGGGCCATGTCATTTTAAAAAGTGTTTGAGTTGAAAAGGCCATCTCCGTAATCGATTAATGGAGGTGGGCAACTTAAAACGGTCACCTCCGAAAATAGGTCATTTTTGGATTAAGATGCCTGCCTGCGTACATTGATTTTTGAGGTAGGTAAAAGTGTCGCGTCAATTAATACAAAATGTTTGCCGCCATTAATCGAGAGGTATTAACCGAGGCGGTTGGATCTTGTGCCTGTGATGTTTAAGTTTTGGAGTATTGGCAATAATCAATTCTTTAGTAGTGCCGTGTGTGAGATCGATGATCACAACCAATTCAGTGGCTCTGTCGATCAAAATTAATCGACTGTGTAGACTTTTTGCCCTGTTGTTCAGTGTCAAGCTCTTCCTCCCCTCCTATCCAGCATATCCATCGATGTGATTTGCTAGCATTATAGCTAGGTGGCCAGGTCGATCCTAGAACTCCATACGTGTGTCATGAATGATCAACAGAGGCTTAGATTTTTTCAAATATATTTTCAAATTTAGATGCACTAGTCTTTTTAAGTAGTTAACATGTCCATCGATATTGGAATGTCTTTGATCACTTTATCAATCTAGATATCTACAATTTAAATTTTGACGGAAACTGCCAGTTATATTTATCAATATGGACCCTGTTTGGATACTCTAGCCCGGGCTAAAGCTAGAGTTAGTTTTTTTAGCTCTAGCTCTAGCTCCAAACTAGCTCTTGCTCTAGATGCGTTTGGATCCTTGGGCTAGTTTGATACTAAATGCACCTTTTCAATTATTTAGCATATTTAAATAAATGTTTTTATCTAATTTGATGTGTCAAGAGAGAGAAAGTGAACTTTCCCTGTGGTCCTAACCAAAACCAGCCCCAACTAGTCCCAATATGCACCCTTTGGATGGGCTAATTATTTTGCATTTAGCCCAATCTAGCCCCCTCCTGTTTGGATCTTTTTTGGGGCTAGTTGAGCCAAAACTAGCCCAAACTAACTCTAGCCCTGGGCAAACAGGGCCATGGATTTGGCTTGGGTTGCAAATCAAAAGATAGCGATAATATAATAACTCGTTTGCCCTCAAAACCATCGCTAAATAATAAGGCTCCTGGTTTTTCTTAGTTTAAGTCAAGAAAAACCATCGCTAACATATATAGAAAAACCAAGAGATTCCCGAAGTCACCTTTAAGTCACCCGACATCTAAACAAGGCTCCTGGTTTTTCTTGGCTTTAGCCGTTGGCAGCTTGGCACAACTGAGCGTTAGTCATAGGCACTATTTGGTTCGACATTCTGGTGAAAAACGTGAAAAACAAATCTGGTCAAACAGTCCCTGTTCGACGTGCGTTGGGTAGCAATGCATTATGTGAAAAATAGGATGATGAACAGGGAGCGGCCAAAGAACAAATTGCGGACAGGGGAGTAGTATTCAGCCGCCGGTAAGAAGAAGAAGAAAGGGGAGAAATCTAAATAGAAACTCTGAGTCCAAATGCTAAAGTACAAGACACAGTAGTTTTTATATATGTCTTGATATGATTAATTTGTAAAAAGTTTTATGTTCACTTTGCAAAAGTGTTTTTATTTATCTTTTTCTTTATTTTATTTAAATAGCTAAAACTTTGATTTTGGGGAATGACAAACTTTTGGAGGTGGGCTCTTTTTCCCTCCTATATAATTTTTGGAGTTGACAAACAACGGGGTGTGTTTAGATCCAGAATTTCTCCCCAAATTCTACTATGCAAAAGAAGATTCTCCATCACATCAAAATGCCGGTACATGTATTGAGTACGAAATGTAGGTAAAAATAAACTAATTACACAGTTTACATGTACATTGCGAGGCGATTCTTTTGAGCCTAGTTACGTCATGATAGGATAATATTTACCACTAACAAAACGAAAACGTGCTACAGTGTACGATATGACATACATGTCCCATCCATCCAAAATTTTGCCCAAACTTTTGGGATCTAAAGGAAACGAATTTTGTCAAACTGTGTTGGACAGGTGCCACCCCAGCGAGACGCGCATTAATCAGGTTGCACTGCTGATCACTAGTCATGGTGTCCTTCACGATGTTAGTGGACTATTAGATACTGTGGACTACTAACATGAGCTAAACTCTAACCCTGTTTGCAGGCCTTTCTGAAAGCTTCAAACTACTGTGGACGTACGTGTAATAAATGAGTTACATCTATAATTTTCTATAATTCTTAAAAAGAAATCTATAATTTTCTCTGCATAAGAAACCAATGGTACTTTGCTCCCAGTCCCACTAGTAGAACGTGTACGGCAGCATTCATACACACAAATTAAAAGAACCAAAATATGAGCTGACAGAAAACCTAAATTTCTTCAAAGACCAAAAAAACCCATCCTGCCATGTCTCACTAGATGGCATGGGACGACAGCCAAACGTCCCCTTCAACTAATACATAATAGGATGAATAAGAAACCTCTAGAAAAAAATACTTTTGGCTATGGTAAATTCTTTTTATTTTATAAATTTAGAATATATATTTGATTACTAAATACGTAAACTGTGTAACATAAAGTGAAATTATACCTACAATGGCCAATGGGATACATCCTCATCACTTCACTGATTATGCTGAAGGATTAGTGCTTAGCAGCAATTTAACTGTATCATAGGTCTTACAAAACATTTCTATGGTTAGTGCGATATATGAAAACAAATGAAGAGGGTGCTACCCAGTAGTAGTCAACATCCAAGATTCAACAAGGGTCAACACAGGAAGGTGTTAGGAATGTGTTACATATATGTAGTTATGGTGTGAGAACGGCCTCCACATAATTGGAGGTTTTGATTGGACCGGCTCCCCTTGATGTTGCACGCATTTGTAGGAAGATGATGTAATTTAGGCCTTGTTTGCATCCTATGAAAAATCTTTAAGGTGTGTTTGGATCCATTTGCCACGACTAAAGATTAGCCTCTAAACTTTTCTTTGCTAAACTTTAGTCCTCGCTTGGGTGTTTGGATCCATGGCTAAAAGGTGGGCTAAAAGTGCAAAATGAGGTGTCCTTCACATCCCCCAATGCTTTTATCTCAGTTCAGGGCCTCTTGAGGAGCAAAAGATTTAGCTCAGATTTTAGCTTTTAGCTCCCCTGTTTAGATCCCCATGGCAAAAAAGCTAGTTTCAAATATGTGATGGAGGTGGAGCTAGAATCCAGAGTGGACTAAGCTTCTACTTTAAAAGTGTGATTATGGGATGGGTTGGTTCACATCCAAGGTGGAGCTAGAATGGCACTCAAGGTGATGGAGGTGGCCACAAATTGATGATCAATACAAAATGGGAAAACAAGAAAGATTAACAAAATGCAAGGGCTCAAGGCAAAGTTATATACCAGGGCAATCCGAGTTGTTTGGATTCTAGCGTGTTACACTAACTGGGATGAGATAACCAGAGTGGACTAACCTTCTGCTCTAAAAAGTGTGATTATGAGATAGGTTCGTTCTACACCCCAGGTGGAGCTGGAATGGCACTCAGGCTGATGGAGGTGGCCAAAGATTGATGATCAATCGAGCCAAAGATTGATGATCAATCGAAATTTGGAAAAGAAGAAAGAGAGAAACGACAAATAAAATGCCAGGGCTCAAGGCAATTTATATACCAGGGCATTTTGTTTTGCAGGTCAAGACACATACTCTGTTGTGTGCTCATGCGGGATACTCTCTTTAACCTGATGTGTGGGTCTTCTTATGCTATTTTGTTGATTACTCCTGCAGAAACACAAATTCATCAAAACCTGTGGAATTTTGTTAGTTTAACCCCTAAGTCTATATTGAAGATTGATTTATGCCCTGATTCATGTTTCTTTGACAGTTTAAAATAATTGTGAGCTATAAGTCTATATTGAAGATTGATTTATGCCCTCATTCATGTTTCTTTGACGGTTTAAAATAGTTGTTAGCTACCGGCAACAGTGGGTAGTAGCTCAAAAACTACCAAATAGGGGGCATATTAAATAAGATATTTGCTTAATATCTTGTATTTTGAAGAATATATTTAGAAAAAAAAAAAAAGGTTATGGTCAATGGAAGGGCACGCTAAGTCAAAACGTAAGCAATTTTTATTGGAGGGAGTAAATAATAAAATAAATTTATGGAAATGTTCAACACGTAGCATGTTCAGATTGGTACACCTACCAGCCGTTCAACTAAAATGGTTCTCATGTGGTGCGCAACAATAATCTCATGCTGATAACTCAGGCAGGTCACATTTTACCTGAAAATGAGAACTGAACGGTTCGTTTTTTTTTTTTTTTTTTTTTTTTTTTTTTTCGTTTCAGCTAAGGTATTCACATTTATAAACATTGGTGGTCGACTTCAGCTTCGGCTTCTGTTTCTATGTCAAACCACCACTACTACTCAAATTAACTTCCGTGATGGTTTTTTTGGATTTTCCGTGGCGGTTTCTAAAGCCACCACACGCCTAGGGTCACCGAAAATGAAGGATTAACCGTGGCGGTTTTGGTACACCAAAAAACACCGCCCGGGTAAATAAATAAAAATAAATAAATAAAAAGAAAAAACCCGATCACGAAACCCTAATGGGCCCAGATCCGGGGCCGGGCCCATTAGGGTTTCGGTGGACTTCTGCCGCCATGGAGGGAGGAGGTCGGTCGCCGCGGGAGCTCCACCGCTGGGCCCGTCGCGCCACCGCCGCCACCACCGCGGAGGGGAGGGGAGGACCGCCGGCTGGAGGAGAAGGAAGAGCGCCGCCATGCTCGCCGCCGACTCCTCCTCCACCCGCTTCGCCGCCGCTGCCGGAGGAGGAGAGCCCCGGATCCCACACGCCGCCGTGCCGCGAGGCCGAGATCCACCGCGGGGCCCCGATCCGCCTCACGCCGCCGGAGGACCGCACGAGCCGCCTCACCGTCCGCCGACCTGCTCCTCGCTGCCGCCGCGGGATCCACGCGCGAACCGCCGCCGCCCGCCCTTCCGCTCTCCGAGCTCGCCGCGGGATCCACGTCCTCCACGCTCCGCCGCTCTCCCGCCGGGCCGCCACGGCTGACACTACATCGTCATTGCGCGCCGGAGGAAGGGGAAAGCCGCCCGCCACCGGAAGGAGCTCGCTGCCGCCGCCGCCGCTGGAAGGAGCTCGGGCCGCGGGCCGGAAGGAGCTCGAGCCACCACCGAGCTCAAGCGCCCGCCAAGCGCTAATCCGGATCTCACGAGGGAGAGGGGACGGGGTGAGGGAGAGGGAGAGAGTGTTTGAGAGAGACAGAGTGAAAACCTAAGTTCTGGTATTTATATAAGCCCGATAGAGGAGAATTGTTTTGGACTTCGGCTAGGCTCCTGGGCCTCGGGATATTTACCATGGCGGGCCTTATAGGTAGTCCGCCTTTGGTTAATAGGCCGATTTTAGGTGGCGGGCTTCTTTACAAAACCGCCAACCGTGGCGGTTTTCCTCCCCGATAGGGGGCTGCGGGCCACCTATTTTCCGTGGCGGTTTCTCAAAAACCGCCACGGAAAATCACTACTAGATAAATGATTAACCATGGCGGGCAAAATTGATTTATGGTGGCGGTTATCATGCCCGCCACGAAACACAAGGTCTTTGAAAAAAAAAAAACAAAACAAAAAAAACCCGGCACCCAAACCTAATGGGCTGGATCCGCCGCCGCCGGATCCGCCCCTGCCGCCGCTGATCCGCCCCACCGCCGCCAAGACGCGCCGCCGCCAAGGGAGCTCGAGCCGGAGGAGATCGACGCCACCGCCGTGCTTGAGGTGGAGGAGCTCGCGCCACCACCGTGCTTGAGGTGGAGGAGCTCGTCACACCGCCATGGAGCTGGAGGTGGAGGAGGCTTGACGCCACCGCGGTGCTCGAGGTAGACGACGCCGACACCGCCGCCGTGCTCGAGTGCCATGGACGAGATCTGCGCGCCGGGACCTCCCTCGATCCGGCACCCCCGAGATCCGCCGCTGGATCTCACCCGTGCCGCCAGACCTCCTTGATCCGGCCGGCCGCGCGCCTCCATGCATGCTCGGGAGGACTTGGGCAAGGCGTGGAGGGAAGGGGGCGGGAAAGGGAAGGGGCGGGTCGGGTTGGAGAAGAGAGTGGGAGAGGTGAGATTGAGTGGCTGTTGAGTGGTGAGGGCCGGTTAGGGTTTCAGCGTATTTTTATATGGTCGAGGTGGTATTGGGCCTCGTATGGGCCTGTCTGGGCTGGAATTTTGGACCTCATTAACCGTGGCGGTTTTTTTATAAAAACTGCCACGGTTAATCGATTTACCGTGACGGTTATACGTTTAATTAAAAAAGACCGCCACGGTAAATCAAGCCATTTTCCGTGGCGGTTTTCCAAATGTCCGCCACGGAAAATCATTTGGAATCATCGTGCAAAATCGTTTATGTAGTAGTGAATATTTTGCAAACATCGTGCAAGTTCAATTGTGTAGTAGTGCACATCAAGAAAGCCAAATTCTCATACTCCCCACACAATGAACGGAGTACCCGCGTGCATGAAGTCTTAGGTACAACATATCACAGGCTCTTAGCCCAGAGCCTGCCCGGTTAAACTCCTCACCATCACACAGCCATACATCATCCCAGACCCAGAGCCAAACCCTAAGCTTCGCCTTCAGCTTTCCTATCCAAGCAGCACAGTGGTCATAATGTGCAAGTACGGGGCGCACATGGCTGCTGCGACCGGTTGAGCCACAGGAGTGTGTGCCGTAGAGGTGGGAGCGAGAGCATATGGCATAGAGGAGGTATAGGCGGCGACACCGAGTAGGGAGTAGCATAGCAAGTTCAGCTCGAAGGACAGCTGCAGCCAACGTTCATTAGTACGGATTAAAACGGAAAACCGATGTAGAAAACTAACACTTAACTGGTCAGTTTCCCTATCGATTTTGGATTCTTGAAAACACAAGTTGTACAAACAGAACCAAAATGTCGGTTTAAACCGATTGCCCACCCTGAGTTGATAACATCTTTGAAATAAGGCCAATTTTTTGTTTGATAGGTAAAGGCTCCCATTTAGGACTTTTACAGTTTAGGATAAGCAGGTGCATGCTCTTTGAGCAGGATTCCTGTGGTGAGACCCGTAGATTAACATAACTAGCAAAACATGCCCGTGCGTTGCATCGGAGGCATAAAATTTATTGTCTGGTACTCATGCCAATAGTGTCCGGTATACGTGTATCACAACAAGATGTCGATGTGTTGCATCGTGACATTCACTTACTCATGCCAAATGCAAACGTGTCAATGTGTCCTGACTCCTGACAGAATGTTTATTGTGTGGTCATCGAATGTTAGTTATCTTTCTTTGATTTTAAGTCAACTAAACTTATGTCAATTTAATATCACGACCAATAAGTAAATGGATCTGTAGTAAATTATTAATATGAGATGAGACTATTATATTCACCTATTGTGAGGCTGATGAATATGAAAAGCAAACCACGCATTCTTGCATTCGTGTAAACTTGGGCTCCGCGGTGAGGACATGACACTTTCCATGCTTCCTGTCCATGGTTCTCGTGGACCTCATTTAGGTTCCTAGTGTCAAACGTGAGGAGGTGAGTTAACTCACTTCTAGACAGGTCCCACTATGGTGATGTGGCTTGCTCCCATTGGACCAATGACGTGGCCAGGCTTATCTCTTCCCTGCCTCATGGTCACAGGCTCTCGGCCCTTCGTGCCTGTCCACGTGAGGCGAGATTCACGAGAACAGAGAGAGGGAGAGCGTCGGGTACCCTGCGGCGGCGGCGGCCTGCTACACGGACGACCGAGTACGGCTAGGCATCGGCGCGGATGTGGCGTGGGGCGGCTCCGAAGCGGTGGCGGTATCCGGCGGTGAGCTAGGCGAAGCTTCAAACAGCAGGGGAGGGCGGCAACAATGGTGATGGCTGGAGGCACAGGATGCCAGCGGCGCGGCTCTCGCGCGCGCACAGAATGGCGGTGGCCTCGCGTGGCATGGCGTGAGCGAGCAGCGCGGGGCGTGATGCCCCGCTCTCGCGCTGGGGGATGTGCCACGCTGGGCGGGCTCGACCGGCTGGCCGAGGGCGGCCTCGGCGCAACGCCCTTGTTGTTGACCGTTGGCGTGTGGCGTTAGTGTAGAGATTAGGATGGGGTAAGATCCTTTTATTCAAATGAACTCGCGACTGGACTCGGTTTCAGCGTGTCCGATGGCGCATGAAAAAGGCGTAAAAAGGTGAAAACAAAGGTGGTACTTGAAATTTTCTCCCTTTATTAGCGGTATAGATAGATATAGAATAATATAAACATATATACGGCAAGAAAAGATAAAAAAATGATTCGAGAATAGAAAACATATACCGCAAAAAACAAAACAACCCCCTTTATATATGGCACAAAACAAAAAGTTTTAGGTTTAGGGGAAAAAAATCAAAGGAAAAACTGTTTCCCATGAAAAAATCGTTCCCGAAATAAACTTTTCCATATTAAAAATCATATAAAAGACCAATTACAATCAACTAAACAAATCAGGCATATATCTTCAAGCGCTATAGATTGTTTCATTGACGTTGATCATCCGATAAATTATTATTATACACCCCGTTGTAACACACGGGCATATTTGCTAATCTCTACAAAGATAAAAGGAACAACAAGAAGACTTTTGGGCGGTGCGATAAATTTTTCAGTTCCCTCCCCACCCCCACCATGGGATCCCCTGGCGCTCTCCCCCCCCCCACGCCCGCTCGATTCTTGGCGCCTTGCCCCATGGGCTTTGTTTAGGAAACAATTTCTCTCCACCCAATTAGAGGAGAAATAAAAGGAAATCAATTCATGCATGACAAATATAAAAGATGGCTACCTGTTAGAGGAGAAAAAAGGAATTAAATTCATGCATACCACAGCAAACCGATAAAAAGGAAATGACTTCATGCAAGATATCTCTCCTCCCGATCAGAGGAGAAAAAAAAGGAATCAATTCATGCATTACAAATATGGAAGATGGCTACCGATCGGGAGGAGAAAAAAGGAAATAAATTCATGCATACAAATATAGGGACCTCTCCGTCGCTCCACATCTCCTCCCGGTGCGAGATCTCGCTCGCTCCGGAAGGAGGACTACTCGCTGTCTACCTCATCGTTGTTTGAAGCCCCGCCGCCGTCCTCGCCTCCAACTCATGCAACGCCACACCAAGGATGGCAACGGGTCGGGTTCGGATCGGGTGGAGTCTCTGTGCACCCAAACTCGAAACCCGAACCCGAACCCAAAACCGATTCGGTGAAAATCCAAACCAAACCCAAACCCGCGGGTACCAAATCGAATGGATACACGAAACCCAAATGGATACCCAAAATTTGTGGATTACCCGCGGATTACCCGTAGATATATATACATATATTCACATGTATAAACAAGAGACAACAAATAATAAATATTCTCATGAGTCAACTTTGAATAAACTTAATAATTTAAGTAAATAAATTATTATTCACATATTATAAACATATTTTTAATTCCAAATAATTTATTTCAGGTATCCATTGGATATCCACGGGTGGAATACTAAACCCGAACCCGAAACCGAACCCGAACCCAAACCCAAACCCAAAAAGTTTGAGTGAAAAATCGTACCCAAACCCAAACCCGCGGGACCCGAAACCCGCGGATTACCCGACCGAACCCGATCCGCTGCCATCCTTACGCCACAACGCGTCGACCTCCTCCGCGTCCGTCCTCACCCTAGAGCGTCGCCCGCTATCGACCTGCTCCATCATCCTCGCCCTTGCCTCCACACCACGTGCTACGTGCAGCAAGCCGGTCGTCTTCGCGTGATCGACATCGTTTGCCATCTTCACACGATCAACGTCGCCTGTCGTCCATTGCTCGTTTAAGATCACCGCGTCGTCGATCTGCTCCGTCATCCTCGCCCTCGCTTGCACGCCACCTAAGACGTGCACCTAAGCCGGTCGTCTTCGCGCGTCGACGCCGCCGTCGTCGTCTTCGTGTGACTGACGCCGCCCGTCGTCCATTGCTTGTCATCTAAATTGAAGATCACTGCTGCCACACACACGGATCGCAGGTTCAATTGCTAAGCTACATAGCCGTTGAAGGTATTTATTATCTTATTATGCGATCCGTGTGTTCTTAGTATAGAAGTTCAGTTATCCCGTAACAACACGGGCGCTTAACTAGTCTATACTTAAAACACAAAACTGAGATGCTGGGTAAAAAATAATAAACTAAATACATAAACAACTTATGTCAGCGCTAATGGAAATTTATAGAGCCAAAACCTATTAGCTGTTCATGTACGTGTACAGATAGATGCTAATTCGATTGATTGATTCTGCAGATCGACAAGTGAGGATCCTATTTTGGAGTTCAGTTTCAGTAAATAATAATCAACTGGTAGAGCTTCTATATGATCTGGGGTCACAGGCGAGGACGTTTGCGGAGGCAGTCGAGATGCGACTTGATGCGCTCGCGCTGGCGCTTCTCGGTCTCGTGGTGGTTGCGCAATGCGGCTAGTGCGCGCGCGGTCGTGGGTTGCAGCGGTCGCCGCCGTCTCGTGTGTTGGGCGGCTAGTGCGGCAGCATCGGGAGGACACTTAGAGATTTTAGGAGATGGTGACCGTGTCTATTACGAAGGGAGCCGTCAAATCAAAGAGAGAAAAGGCTCGGCCAACAGGGCAGAAAACGGTGGCAGAAAAATATATTGGCAGAAAACGGTGGCAAAAAAAAGGTGAGAAAGAGGTGGTACTGAAATTTTCTCTTTTATTAGTAGGCATAGATTAGGGCGGGCAACTGTTCAGGCCCCCAAAACTCAAGGGTCTTCAAATTTACACCAAGTCATTAACAATAATTAATCCTTTAAATAAATAAGAAAAACGCGGCTTGTCCAACACAGGCCCTGCAATTGCTGGTTTGTTAATTGGACCAATCCACCAATCGTAAGGCCCAATGGCCATGTATGTTTTATTGAAATTTTAGGCCCCAACATTTCGTTTAAGGGCCTCCAAATCTTAGGTACGACCCTGGTTGTTTTAAGCAAGAGAAGCAACGTGTTTCCTGCTTGGATCTTTAGTTGCAATGCATATTCAGATCGGCCAGCACTTTTGGAGCCTTGTCTGAACTATTCCTTTTTTCTCCTGGTCGCTGCGTCTTTTCTCCATATTGTCTTCGCCAACTAACTTCATCCCCTGCGCAGTAGGTTTGGATTTTTTCGGATGAAAATTACAGAATGACTTATTGTTTGAGACTGAATGTTGCTAGCTGTTTGAATCCTGGATTCAACTCAAAATGTTATATGCTATTTTCATCGATATCAAGTTTCATGTTGTATTCATGATGGCTGTAAACTTTTATGTTTTAGGTGAGAGCTAATAGATAGAGGTAGCCTGATGCATGCAGCAAGTGGATGGACTGAAGTGCTAATGGCGACTGCATTGATTAGCTAGCTAGAGATAAAAACTCTTGTAAGCACTTCCTAGTGATGAATCATTTGTAGAGAGTACCACCAAACCGTTGAGATGTAAGACAAATGCTTATGGATATAATATAAGTGTTTGCTATGATGAGCTTTTGTGTTGTGACTATATTGTTTCAAAATGGAATTGTCAATTGAATGTTTCATAGATCGTATGATTAGTACTGATCATGAGATTAATGTATAAACATATAATATTATGTTGTAATTTCCTTTTATGTAGAGCGTCTGATGGTTGGTCACTGTATAATATATAGCGTCAAACCATTTGTTAGCGACCCACTAGGATCACCGATACGCACTCGATCTCAACTCTACCCGCCAGGAACCAACGAGGTCCGGCAACACCAAATCCACGATAACCACGGGCACCAACAAGGTCCCGGTTCAACTCACACAACTCACTTGATTACAAGATAGATGATCCTCTCCCTGCTCCCTTGTGCTCTTCATATAGATGACGCTCCCACAGCAGCGTAGCTGCTCGACTAGGCCCAAGGCCTCGGCCCATATGAAGGCCCAACCGTAGCTGATCCCTGACACCATTGGTCGCTATAAGTTTGTAATTGGCGTTGGACGGTTGGTCGCTGTATGTTTGACGTACTGTCGAACGGTCGGTCGCTATAAACTTATAGCGACGCCAGTTATTTTGACCGACTACATTGGTCGCTATACTGACTTATAGCGACCATCCGTAGCTCGCTATAGATAGGTTGTGGTATAGTGTGGTCAGGTGTACGCATGTATTCCCTATGCCGTGCACTGCAATTTCTATCGTTTTGATACGTTAAAGAACTTATGCTACTTATCATTCTTGAAGATTTTCGTATATATTGGAAGAATATATTGGATGTGTAAAGATATACCTCTGCTAATCTAGCCCTGTGATAACTGTATCCCTGAAACAAGAAACATTAGAAGAAAGAACAAAACGAGTGAGTGCACGAGGCCAGAGAACCTTTGATGTGATGTAACAAGCGCGCAATTAGCAAATCATACTTTGTGTGTCCCATATATATAATCGCAATATGTGAAGAAAGCAGCGAAGTTGCCATGGCGTCCTTCTAGTCGGTGATGGTAATCATGGAATTCAGCACCTCCATAGAACGGGATCAACTTTGTGGGGTTGAACGGGAACTCGTAACTGCATGCACGTGTATATAGATTGACGATAAAATTCATTGTTTTCGCCAGAGTTCATTCATATCATACACAGATTCATAGAACAGATTGTATATAAGTAATTACCCGCAGTGTGTTTCAATTGCTCCGATGGTACGGATTGCAAACCACAGCCAATGTGTGGTGATGTGACCAGGAACGATGATGGGGCCAACAATTGTAGCCATGCCTCCGATGCTCAGGTCAACCCAGTGACCATAAGCTGCGGCAAAGCCGGCCGTGGGTGCCGTGACCTTGTGGTGCACATGATGGAAGTTTTTATACCCCCACGTCGTGTGAAGGAAGCGGTGTGTCCAGTAGGAGATGTAGTCTTCCAGCAAAGCGTAAACCACCACTTTTGCTGCTATCTCACCCATGGAGGGCAGTGGAATCCCTGTCCGGATCGCAGCTATCTGAATGTTACCATGTTAAAAATACTATATAGACTCCAAATAATGCAATGGAAGAGTAAGTAAAATAAAATAATATTTGTACACACCTTAAACGTAATAAGGTACATGAGTTGAAGGGGGGCGTAGACCAGCAGCGTGATGTTACGCAAACTGTCCCTGAGCTTGCCGAGGTGGGCGGTAGGTGATGGGGCTTGGATCTGAGGCTGCAGCTTGTACCGCATGGCTACCTGAGGTGCCAACTGCTCAAGAAGAAGGAGCGGCAATGGCGCGACCAAGAAGATGATGGCGGTGATGAGGACGTTGTGAAACAGGAGCCACGAGTCCGGAATCGTCGCAGAGTAGTGGAACCATGTGGCTTCTGCCCATGTCATGGTGCGCCCCAGCACCGTCTCCGCCTCCGGCATGGTGCCGTATGGGATCATTTCTGTCCGGCCTCTCGCTCGGGGAACTGCCAAACTGGCTTCACCTTTGTGTACCTAGTAACGAACCTCTGGTCAGGGAGTAGAGATAGGTGGATCGTCGACTTCACATGGATTTATATAGCCAATGTATGGTGCGGTATCTTACTTGTGGCTCTTTTTTAGCCATGTCTTACGTACTTGTGGTTGTGGCCAACGTATACCATATGCAAGATGCACATTATATTATTATTATCACAAGTATATTCAGAAAACAAATATAATGGCCACGAGAGAATGGTGATAGCATATTTTTATATTTACTTAATATTCCCTCAATTCGAGTCACACTTCACTTTGTGTTTGTTCTTAATTAGTCAAACATCCCAGCATATACAACTTCACACGTCATGGTACGGTATCTTACTTGTGGTTGTGGCCTATACGCAACAAGCAACATGCTAAGACTGCCGCCTCCATTGCTGGCGCCGCCCGTGATTGCCCCTCTTAGCAGCCAAGGCCATTGGACTACGCGTGCCCGACTTGACCTCCGCAAAGAGGCGGCTACCACCTGCCCGTCGTCAGTCTGCATATATGTAGTCGTTGACTTTGCTCACAACTCTGAATAGAATGCGACATCCTTGACGTTGTCCTAGGCTCCTAGCAAAGTCTCTGTTCCGGATGATGCTGATTCGATTTGATTTCATTGAATAGCTTTGCAGTCGAAGTTTCCACCAACAAAGCTTGTCCGTTGAGTTTTCCATCTACTTTTCACTACATGATGTGAACTGGACCATGATTTGGAATTAGCATGCGAGCTTGCCTGCAGTTTGCTCCTTATCATTTTTTAATCACGACACAAACATATTATTGAATCCTGTGTCAATGTCTTCGCATGATACTCAGCGGCTTCAATAAATTTATCTAGCTCTTCACAAAAACCTGCCTTTCACCTTGACATGACAACCACCAGGTTGCTTGACAACCACGTCTTCGACATACCTTATCCCAGGTAGGTTTCATCTTCGCCAGCCTCGGTCCATCATGATGGTAATGTGCTATTGGGGCGGTATCACGGACACAAAACATCTTAATCTTAAGCTCTTTTTTAAATTCAACCAAGATTAATTATAGAAAAATACAATAGAATCTGCAACAGATATCAAGTATTGAAAAAAAGGTTAGAAAAGTACCATGGTACTTACATTGATGGTGCTGGTACTTCCATTTTTTCTTTGGATTTTGTGGACAATTATTTGAGAAAGCTTTTTATAAAATTATTTTTTATTAGAGGCATATATACTTGAATTCTCCCTGTTGGTGATATGCACCTACCGTCCGTATATCAGCCCATTGTTATCAGGATGGGCCGAAGCTGACGATGATGAGGCAATGAGGCCCAACTGAGCCTGGGATATCCTCATACGTGGACGACAAGGAACACGAGTTCGGAGCTTGGACTACTTCTATGGGATATGAGATAGGAGCTCTATTACACTTTTCTTGTAACCGACTAGAGAACATATTTGTAAAGTAATTAATTGGTATCTTATAAGTTATAACCCTATCCCCAGACTATAAGACAGGTTATTTGGGATGCCCTGAACAGTACACCGAAAGCTATCATCAACCCATTGCAAACGCAAGCTTAGGAGATAACAGGTATACTCCAAACTGGATGTAGGGTACAACGTACCTGAACCAATAAAAAAATGTATGTTGTGTGCTATCCTTCTCATTCCTTGTGTGTTATATGCTGATCCGTCTTCCGATAGTTGGTGCGCTAGGTAGGAGTCTTTTGCGCACAAATTCATTGAAGTTGGATGGGTCTCATCTTCAACTTCCATGGCACTGAGAAGATGCAACTGGGAACGAAGATCAACTTCAGTAGCCTCGACTTTGTCATCGATCAACTCAGGAACTTGTGTCTGCAGGAACCCAAACAACAAGTGCAGGAGGAGGAGGAGCCACCCTCTACATGTTCCTCGCCGGGCTTAGGCATGCTGTGGAAGGAGGGCCATCAACATTGGCCCTCCGCATGTACCTTTATACTTGGGAGGTCTTTGGCAGGTTAAGGCTATCCACACCGGGTATGGGATCCCATCCGCTACCCCATCCACAACATCCTTTACCGTTAGAAAAAGGTCACACATGGTAATGGACGTCCGCTATGAGCACACATTTGCTATCCATAGTGTTGGTACCGGAGGTCCGGTATCCGCCACACGGCCCCACCATGCTGAGGGGAGAGAGAGAGACCCCGAGCGTACAGGCGAGTGTCGTCCGTCCCGCCGGTGCACTCGTCCGACGCCGCGTCCTTACTCTACGCTGCATGCAAGGGGGTGGGGGGCAGATCTGAGGACAGGCGCCACCCTCGCCGCGTCGGATGCCTGCTGCCCTCGTTGTGCCAAGTCCGAGCATAGGCACCGCACTAGGGAAGTGCCGCCCGTCCGCGGGCGAAGCTCCACGAGCACAAGCTTCGCCCGTGGCCGAAGCTTCAAGGGCGAGCTGCATTGTTGCCGGAGGGGAGGTGCGCCATAGGCGGGCTATGTTGCCATCGAAGAGGGGCACCGATGGGGGGGGAGTGAGTGAGAGAGAGAGAGAGAGAGAGGGTGGGGCAGCGCGGCCTACGTCGAGGCAGGAGGAGCAGGGATGGCTGCGGCAGGCAGGTTTCAGAGAAAGAAGAAGCACGTGTGTGTGAGAGAGAGAGAGAGCGGCTGGGAGAAGAGAGAAGAGGGAGGAGAGAGAGGGGGAGAGAGAACAAGAGTATGATGTGTGGACCCCACCAACTGGTAATTGGTATAGAGGATGGTTGTAGAGTATGACTGAGTACGAAAGAAATGAGTTTATAGAAGAGAATCTTCATATATACCACTCTCTTTGGATGCAATGCTGGAATATACCCCTTTCGATATCTAGGTATACCCATGCACCACAGAAAGCTACTCAATTCGGAGTGGCATAAGGTAGAAGAAATATTTGAGAAGAAACTTTCTTGTTGGAAAGCTAGGTACTGTCTTATGGAGGCCGTTTAGTCCTCCTCAATTCAGTACTTAGCGACCTACCCATGTTTATGATGTCCTTTTTTAAAATTCGAAAGGAGTTACAAAAATCTTGACCATTTCGAGATCAAGATTCTTTTGGCAAGGATCATTCGAAAAACATAAATATCGGCTTGCTAAATGGGACATCCTATGCCGACCTAAGGATCAAGGTGGGTTAGGCATTCTAGACCTTCAACTACAAAATAAATGTCTTCTAGCAAAATGGATTGTTAGCTTACTTAATACTGATGGTATGTGGCAAGATTTGCTAAGAAACAAGTACTTGAGGTCTAAGTCCTTATCGCAGGTTAAGGCTAAACCATATGATTCCCACTTTTGGAGGGGTCTTATGAAAATTAAAGATGAAGTCTTAACTAATGGCACTTTTTCTATCAAAGATGGATGTGCCACGCGTTTTTGGGAGGACACTTGGGTAGGAGGCATGTCTTTCAAAGATAGGTATCCATCTCTATATAATATAGTGAGAGATCCACATGCAACGGTGGCCAAGGTTCTAACGTCACAACCTCTCAATATTTCATTTAGGAGAGCGTTGCTTGGACCTAGGTTGACAGACTGGTCTAATCTTGTAGCACAGATTGCACCTTTTAACTTAGTTGACAGTCGATTCATTCAGTGGAACCTATCCAAATCGGGATTGTTTACGGTTCGCTTTCGATGTATCTCAAGCATCGATAAATTCTTATCAACCTTTCGGACATAAGAAAATCTGAAAGATTAAGATTCCTCTAAAAATTAAGATCTTTCTCCGGTTTTTACAAGGAGAGGTGACATTAACTAAAGACAATCTTGCTAGGAAAAATTGGAATGGCGGTCAAAAATGTGTTGGTCATAATCTGAATGAATCAATTCAACATCTTTTCCCCGGATTGTCATTATGCTAAAATGGTTTGGAGGATGGTGTACCTTGCTACAGGCTTAACTCAACCCAAATCTATTAGACATCTTTTTGGTTCTTGGCTTTCTAATCAAAATTCTAAGATTAGAAATCTGATTTGGGTTGGGGTCGCTTGCTCTTTTTTGGGGCCATCCGAGTACCCGCAATGATATTTGTTTTAATAGAATTAAATATAACTCTATTCTCGCAAGTTATTTTCGAGGGGGCACACATTGGCTACGTTTACGGTCACAGGCTGCAGCGTGATGAGTTAAACAAGAATTTACTATCATCGTTGAGCACCAAAATTTAGATGGTCTCGCTACAACAAAGTAACGGTGGTTGGAAGCACCTTTATAGACTGTGCTAGTTTTTGTTTACATTCTTGAGCAGTTGTTGCTCCTTTCTTTGAGCAATTGTCGCTCTACTTTAAAAAACTCTGTAATAACTAGGTTGTGTACGTCTCCGGACGTAGAGGCCGGATGTTTCATCCATTATCTAAAAAAAAGAAAAGAGAATCTTCATAACTAGGATAGATAGATGATGAATATAGAGGATGATAGTACACCTCAACATTATCGACATGCTCGTGGCAGATCAATCCTAGTTTCCTCCATCTCGTCTAGTGGCAATGCACAATACATGTAGCTGGTATAGTTTGTCATAAATATGTGTGTTGTTATCATATATCTTACAAGTGGCACTAGTAGAGAACCAGGCTTTAGTTTTGGTTCACTTCCTTTACTCCTGGTTTTGGGAACCAGAACTAAAGGTGGTCCGGGGTCAAGCAACCGGGACTAGAGTTCATCTTCGGAATGAAAAAAAATAAATGAATATCTCTCGTGTAGTGTGTGATATTCGAATCCAAGACCCTTTGCATCGTGTTTAGATTCCTCGCCAACTCAGCCGCGCACCACATATGACAGAGTCCGGAGCGCACTCCTTTTCAATTCCCAAGGGACCTTTAATCCGTGGTGGAAGACCTTTAGTCAAGGTTAGTAACACCAAACGAGACTAAAAGGCCACCCTTTACTCCTGGATGTTATTGCCAATCACCGGGACTAGAGGATGGTGGACCTTTAGTCCGAATTGATAACACCAATCGGTACTAAAAGATGGCTTTTAGTCCCGGTTCATATTACGAAATAGGACAAAAGGGTCTTTGGTGCCCGTGTCGGCAATAATGCCCCCTTTAGTTCCAAACTTTAATACAACCGAGACTAAATGTGTATAAAGTCGTTTCTCTACTAGCGTGGGTCCTACGCAGCTAAGCTCACACCAAAATTTGCGCTTGTTTTCTAAAATATACAATAAAGTATGCGGTCAAATTGCATACTTACGTATGTTGCAATGCTACCAAAATGAAGAAATGTGCGAAGGCGAAGTATACAATTATATATAAATCCGAGACTTGGCTAGTATCTGTCCTCCTACACACCTTTTCACGTTCCATAGATAGTCTCACCCTCAGCACGTGTCCAAATATATATTTTCTACATACGAATTTTATTGGGAGAATTACCTATGGCCCTGGAAAAAACTTTCCCTTAGGTATTTGACATTTTTTTCTCTCGAATTTAGCTCTAAGGCCTCGCAATAAAATTTCGTATATGGCCTTTCGTCTATTTTGTTAAGATTGGCGGTTAGTTTCTCCACAATTGGTTATGCAAAAAGACGAATTTGCCCTTCAGTCAATCCTTCACACCGCACACCGATCCCTCCATCCACTGACCCCATCTCTCACTCTTGTTTATTGCTCGATTAAAAAACTCTGATGGCTCTATGACCGAAGCCGCCCCCCCCCCCCCACCCCACCCTTGCCTCGTGCTTGTCCCTCGTCAGGCAGGGCCTGGCGCATGCGCGCAACTTCATCGTCTTAGCTGTCATTTTGTACCAGCTGCTTGTGAGCGGGCATGCGGGGCATTACACACGGGAGCTCTTGGCCTTCCTGGGCTCAGTCGCCGAGTCATCACTAGGTGAGCTGCATGGCGCCGCGACAACCGCGTTGGTCTCCAGGTGGATTCCACAACGTCCTTTGTCTGTCGCGTCTGGGTGGACCGAGGCCCGACGCTCGTGCCAGAGTTCATTGACTCCATTGTGTGGTCGTGGAGTCCGTTGACTTCTCCTCGGAGTTCTGACTCGGAGGACGTGGAAAGATATACCTTAGCGGCGAGGCGGCAAGCCACCGTGTTCGTGAGTAATTTTATTTTAAGGCCATCGAGCCAAATTTAAAATATAAAGGGCCAAATACCTAAGAATAGGTTTTTTTAAAGACATACACCTAATTCTCCCAATTTTGTTTTAAGAGCCATATATAACTAATATTCGATGAATGGGCTCGGAGTTTTGACTCGGAGGACATGGAAAGATATACCTTATGAAAGTGTCCAAAGGGAGATGTGAAGATCCATTTAGGTGCAACCGAAGAGATTATGAAATAAAACGGTCGGAAAAGTCATGTAAATAAGACAGTTGGATGAAAACGGATGAACAGTTAAGAAACCCACTAACTCTTTTTAATTTCATATTTCTAGATGGAAACAAAAACAAAATCGATGATGTCGGTATATGCTGTTCGGATAGGCCCAAACCGGAATGAAATCAAGTCATTCCAGTCCTTTCCACGCTCTCAGCCTGGATTGGATCCATACCTAGGAACACATGAATCGATCCGGACCAGGTTTAATGACCCACTAAGATCCACTCAATCTGGCCCAGCAAGGCAAACGAGAGCCTGTTTTCAAATCAAAAGAAGCGAACGAGGCCTCCGGTCTCTTGGCCAGTTTTGGCTAATCAGGCCCAAACACTCCTTTTTGTCTATGTAAATTCCTTATGCGATGAACCAAATGTCTTTTTTTGATGGCCTTGATGCCAGGAACTTTACGATGAAGTGCATTACACATGTGCACACACTTTTTAACTGTGAACACTGAACAGTAGTAGTGTAACTGTGTAAACCAATCAACTGTAGGTAAACACGGTTGTGTTTTTCCTTACACTCGGTAGTAAGCTGGAGTGTCTAATGTTTTATTGTGTGCCTTCAGACTGAATATTGTAATAATTTTCATTATTCTATCAATTGATAGATGAAGTCAGATATAAACTATCCTGTATCTAGAAAAACTGTAGGTAAAGACATCGAATTTTTTTTTTCCCCGATGAACCATGCAATGTGGGCGAGAAGCCTACCTGAATATATTTATCCATTCATTGAAAGAGCGGAGGCCAAATAAAATATAGTAGAAGCAGACTGGAAAATCATGTTTTCAACACCTGGACTGCTGCAATTTGTTTCGATCAGACACTAAAGTAGAACGCCAGCCTGGGAACTTTTATACCAAAAACCGAACCGAACCGAGCCGAACCGAACCGAAAAGTCATTTTTTTCAATTTTCGGTTTCGGCTTCGGTTTCTGGTTCTATGAACATCTGTTCTCAGGTTTTATCTCCGCACCAAACCGAAAAACCGTCCAACCGAACAACAGGGCGTGAGTGAGTGCATGACCCTATCCCTTGCCTCATGTTCCCTCAGCCGATGGATGCATCTTGAGCAAAGGCCCACCAAGGCCGGCCCAATTAACTAGCTATTGCCCACCGCTCCCCACTATAACCTTATCCACCCAAATCCTCATTCGTTCTCTCTCGACTCTAAGATATTCTGACCTCGCGCCCGCTCCCTCAATCCCTAGAGTTGTGCAGTCGACGGCGGCGGCGGCGGGCGGCGGTGTGCCCACGGGGGGCTCAACGGCGCCCTAGCGCGATGCGGGCGGTTGGCTGCCCGACGAGCATTCCGGCGGCGGCGCATCTGCATCGAGCCAGCGAATCCCGGCGGGCGGCGCATTTGCATCAGGCTGGGCGGAGGCACGGAGCAGCTCGCCTGCGCCTCGCTTCGGTTTCTTCGGTTGAAAAATCGAAGTAAAAACCGACACCGGGTTGTCGGTTTTCTATTCTGGATGAACCGATCGGTTGTCTATTCTTGAAACCGAAATTTTCTAAACCGAATAAACCGAACCGAATTTTTGGTTTAAACCCGAATGCCCAGGCCGAGTAGAACGTCCATAACAAGCCAGAGTAAACGGCACATGTTTTTGACAGGAAGTCGACCCGAGGAAGAAGAACCCCACGAAATTTCTCAATGCCCTGGTACTGCCTGCGTGCTTATCGGCACCAACGCGGCGCACTCGCAACTCTGTAGTGACCGTGGAAATTCCACGCACTCAAATTTTCCACAAGACTACGCGTGCAGGGCGATTCGTTGGTTCCACATATGTGATGTCTCCCACGAAGACACGATCGTTGATTTCTCAGGTCGTTGGTCACCTGGCTATCTCCCGATTATGACCAATCCATCATCGACGACCCTAGTAGTCTACGCTCTTGGATTATACCTAGTATAGTACGAGTGTGTTCTTGCTCTTACTGCTAAAACATGAATACACCGGTATATTACAGAATATCTTCAGCACATACTCAGCCACTATGCTGCTTCTCTTGCTTTGTTTATGCGGCACTCACAAGTTTGGCACATCTTCACCAATTTTGACCGGGACTGAGACTACTAACGACTTTGAAAGTATATCTTTATCTGGGTGGAAGTTAACACTACAGGAATCACCGCCGAATCGGCCGCTTTGCCGAGTGCAAAAACATTTGCCGAGAGCAAAACGTCGGGCACTCGGCAAAGAGGATATGTCATGACCCACACCGGAGGGCACCCGCCGCCCGCTAGGGCCCAAGGCCCAAGCGGCGTCTTGGCGCGGTGGCCCGGCCCGCCGCCGCCGCCCACCGTGATTGTGTCGTCTGCTTCGCCGTTAAGTAATGATTATTTAGGAAATAAAATAGGAATAAAATAGGAAATCAATCAGAGATTTCTTTAGATGCAAGTCTTCCCCGGACTATAAATATGAGGGACTTGTAATCGGTTGAATCAAGAAGAAATAAATTAAAGGGGTAACTCCCAACAGCTCTCGACCCTAGGCTCTCTCTCTCTCCCTTTCAGCGCCGCGTGCGCCGCCGACCCCGACGCCACCGCCCGCTGATCACGCCGCCCGTCGCCTCCTGCTGGCGCCCTTGTAGCGCCCGCGCCGCCCGCCGCCGCCCTGCCGTCAGCGCCACCGCCCGCCCGGCGCGGCTTCGCCGCCCGTCGCGCCGCTGCCCGGCGTCGTCTTCCTCCTCTAACTTCGTCTCCAACAACTCCGACGACAGATTACCGCCACCGGGTAACTCCGATTGCCACCGCCCTGCGATCTCGATTGCCACCACCTCCATCGCCGCAGCACCTCCAGCGCCGTCCCTACCCTCTTCTTCCTCCTCTCTACGGCCCCTAACAACCCTCACCACCGTCTACATCATCATCGTCGCTGTCAAGATCGCCGTCGACATGTCAGTTCCGGTCCAATCTAGCCGGGTTCTGACAGCTGGTATCCGGAGACCGGGCGATTCCCACCACCAACGGCTTCCGACCACCACCAACGCCAAGATCGGATGGACAGCCACAAGATCGCCGAGATCCAGATGGGGTTCCGCGAGCTTGCTTGTCTCATGAGGGAGATGCAAGCCAACTTCACCGCCCTCTTGGAGACGCTCGACCAGCCTGCTACGACGACCACCAAGGACGACAACCCCACGGGCGACGCCAACATCGACGACACGCTCGCGGCAACGCCGCGGCTTCGCTGATCATGCCGCTGGGCGACTCCCTCGGCGGCGCTACTACCAAGGGCGCCCGCACCGACAACAACGGTGTCTCCCGAGGTGCCGCCGACGTCGTCCCCTCCATGGCGAGCACCAGCCACGTCAACCCCATGAGCGCCCCCGCTGTTGCTATCCAGATCAGATCAGAACCGGAGGCTACCACCGACGTCCACCAGCTGTTCGACGAAAAGCCTACCCAACTAGGCCAACGTCTCACGGCTACTACAATGGCACAGATAAGTTCCCCGGTCACTACCAACATCATCTTTGACATTGGGAACATCGGGAGTGCCAACAAGGATGACTCAACGACGTCGCCTAACGTCATCACCGACGTCGCCAATCTCAACCCCGACGTCCATGACATCCCCTGGACAACAACGCCAACAACCGCCCGACCAGGGACATCACACGCTCCACGGTCACCGGGCAAGTCCATCCCATTCAACAAGGAGCTTCTACCTCTATCACCCATGCTCCAACAATGTCGCTCAACGTCGTCAACCAAGGCGTCTTCGACCCGGCATCATCGGCGAGAACAACGACACGCCCGAAGGCGTCAACGACATCGCCGTTAACGCGTCGCTAGCCACAATGCTTGCGGCATCGGCGACATCGACAACTACAAATGCGCTACCATGGGCGCCATGAGCGGCAACGGCGTCCTCAAAGATGCCAACGCCAATGACATTCCCCCGCGATGTCGACTCACGTCTTCACCATGCCTACCATCGACAACAACTACAAGGGCATCAACCACGGCGACATCCTCGCGGCCAACCTCGACATTGGCAACCATGGCGTTCCACACATGGGCGCCCACGGCCGATGAGAACACGACGCCCCCGAGCGCCACCAAGGAGACGGTGGTTCACTCGCCGACCTTCGCCGACGATCTACTACACCTCTTGGACATTCGGCCGACATCGACAATGGTGGAGAACACCATCAATCAAGCTCACGGCTCAACAAAGGCGCCATCATCATTACCACGCCAGAAACATCAGGTACCGCGGTCAAACCCGACAACAACGGCACTCCTCTTTCTTTGGCTCCTCTCGCATCACCAAAGGCGCCACGGGAGAACGGAGACAACATACCATGGTGCACCACTCTCGGTTTTGGGACGTCCTTCAACGGCGACACCAACAACCATCGCGACATCGACTACGCGACTTGGGCAGCGGGGGGCGACTCGAGCCATACAAGTTGGCTCCCATGTTCCTCAACGACATCTACGTCCAATGCGACTTCGCCAACAAGCCGTGGGCTGAAATACACCGGAGGCACCCTACACAGAGAAAATGGCGATCCACCTCGCCCAAGAGTTCGGCGCTTCCATCTTCAGCAAGCCTCGACTTGTGAGCTTCACCGACGATGACAAGAGGTACATACCACCCACATCAACCTGCTATCTCAACGGCCGTCACTACCTCGGAGGCTCCCATCCTTCATCACTTGGCAACACGAATTGGCAACAACCTACTTCACCTCGCTGGAACCATCAAGCTCCAACCAGGAGCAACAGCTTGGACTCCAGCAATGGAGATCGTCTTCCTCGACAAACATCGCTACTACGTCACGGCCTTATCAAAGGTCCTACAAGGTGTTCTGCCGCCAGCAAAGGTCAACATCTCCATCTTCGCCCGGCATATCAACAAGCGACAACGGTGCGAACGGCGGCAGCGAGGGCGCGCTGGTCCGAAAAGGGGGGAGAAATGTCATGACCCACACCGGAGGGGCACCCCCGCCGCTTGGGGCCCAAGGCCCAGCGCGTCTTGCCCAGTGGCGGCGCCGCCGCCGCCCACCGTGATTGCGTCGTCTGCCGCCCGTTAAGTAATGATTATTTAGGAAATAAAATAGGAATAAAATAGGAAATCAATCGGAGATTTCTTTAGATGCAAGTCTTCCCCGGACTATAAATACGAGGGACTTGTAATCGGTTGAATCAAGAAGAAATAAATTAAAAGAGGTAACTCCCAACAGCTCTCCAGCCCTAGGCTCTCTCTCTCCCTCTCCGGCGCACGTGCGCCGCCAACCCCGACGCCACCGCCACCGCTGATCACGCCGCCGTCGCCTCCCGCGCGGGCGCTGCCACGCCGCCTGCCCTGTCGAATAACCGCCGCCCGGCGCGGCTTCGCCGCCGTGCGCCGCTGCCCCGACGTTGTCGTCCTCCTCTAACTTCGTCTCCAACAACTCCGACGACAGATTACGCCACCGGGTAACTCCGATTGCCACCACCCTGCGATCTCGATTGCCACCACCTCCATCGCCGCCAGACCTCCAGCGCCGTCCCTACCCTCTTCTTCCTCCTCTCTACGGCCCCCAACAGCCCTCACCACCGTCTACATCATCATCGCCGTCAAGATCGCCCGTCGACATGTCGATTCGGTCCAATCTAGCGGGTTCTCGGCCAGGATATTTGCCGAGTGCGACTCGGCCTCCGGCAAAAGGACCGTTCGGTTAACGGCCCGTCGTTTTCTTTACCGAGACCGACCGCGGCACTTTCGGCAAAGCCTTCGCCGAGTGCCCGACATCCGCACTCGGCAAAGATTTGTTTGCTGAGTAATTCTTTTGCCGAGTGCGTTTTTCCGAGTGTGGCACTCGGCAATGGCTTTGCCGAGTGTAATGTTCCTTTTGCCTAGTCGTCCGGCACTCGCAAAGCGGCCGATTCCCTGTAGTGTAAGTAGCCGATTATAAAAACAAATGTTGTTGTATCTTGTTGATTTCTTCTCTTTAAAGTAACAATTTGTATATTTTTTTTCATACATATTTAAAAGGTTTCTTTTTTGTGGAGAATTAAATAGTTTTAAAAATGTCGTGGGTAACATGGCACATTTTCTTTGTACACACTTAGCATATCATAGACTCTTTACACCCCATGGCAGCACGTTGCTCCAAGGAGTACCTGCATGCCGGCCATGCCTAATATATGGACGCTGACCGGCGGGTCCATATGTCATTGTGCTGCAGTCAAAGCCCGTAGTTGGAAGCCATCCAATACCAGCCCACATCTTTGAGACTCTGGTCATGGTCGACTCGACGGCTAAGAGGCACTTGCCAAGCTGCCAAAAGCTAGAGAGAGAGAGAGAGAGCGCACGGGACGGGAGAGGAAAAACGTGGGCGTGGATTCCACGGGTAAGTGTCCATGTCAGCACACTATCCAGACCATGAAGTGCATGCATAATATGGATATACTCTCTCCGTCCCAAATTAAACGCAGTTTTGGGTGTTCATGCCACAAGTTTGACCCGATTTGTAGAAAATACGTACAAGATTTAAATCTCTAAATAAATTTGTTAAAAACTAAATCAAAATATCTTTCCTATGATATTAATTATGTAATATAAATATTAATCCTATTTTAATATATAATTGCCGGCAGCTACATTTATTCGAACGGAGCGAGTATGGTTCACACGGATAGCGCCGCAATTTCACACAAGAAAAACCTTGGACTTAAAATTTTTTCCGCGTTCCAAACAGGATCCATAAATGTATTTCTAGTTATTTTGAGGAATATATTTTTAGTCTTTCACACTATGGGCTATTGGTGGTATTAAACTCTATTTTGAATTGGCACAAATTGGTTACAAGTTAACATTGATTTGAGCAGTTAAAGAAAAAAAATCATTAATTTAACCCTGAATTTAAATACTGAAGGTCAAAGTGATGAAGTTTTTGAGGTGAAAGTGATGAAGTTTGTGAGGTGATTTATTGGTGGTTTGGGCAATAATAATTTGTTACTATCTCCTCGTTCTGCAATATTGGTCGATGACACCTCAATGCACTGACTAAGAAAATAGTATCGTCTTGGGGAAAATCAAATGATATGATATTACTTGCTAACTTCGTCCACTTACTCGAATAATTTTGAATCCACTAAGTAAAGCGTCCCTGTTGAATAATCTAACATTCGTGTACCCAGAAAATTACATGCGGAATTTTCCTCTGTTAAAATCAATGGCTCGTGAAAGAATGATGTCAGATCCAAAGGCCGAGAGACAATCTAACATTCGTTTACCCAGAAAATTACATGCGGAAATTTTCCTCTATCAAAATCTAGGGCTCATGAAAGAATGATGTCAGATCCAAAGGCGAGACACAAAGTTTAATGTGAGGGCTTCTTACCCATCTCACCCAGCGCCCTCCGCCCCATGCCCACACACACACAGCGCCGCGAACTCGGCACCACGCACGCCTCTGCGGCTAGGGATCCAATCCCTACCATCTCCCCATCCTCTGTTTTTTTCTAAGAAATAGAAATCGCCACTTTCGCCTCCTCTCCCCCACTTTGCCACCACCGGTGGCGCGCGAGCGCGCTCCCCAAATCGAGTGTTAGCCCCTCACCCATTGTCACAACCGGCGGGGAGGGGCGGCACTGTCGTTGGGAGGGCATGCGTGGAGGGGCAGGGGTGGCGCCCACAAGGCTTCGGGCAGGAGGCAAGAGCAAAGGCGGTGGAATACTTCTTTATTTGTTTGTCCCTAAAAGTTTACATCCTCCTTGATTATATAGCCCTCCTATAGGACTTGTATCTCAAGCAATCTTTAAAGGTTTCCTTATATTTCCGTAATACCTTTTACAAGCAAATTCTTATTCTTTCCTAATATAAGATTTTCTTATAGATTGGAATATCTCCACACACACAAAAAGTCCTAATCCCAATCCGATTCGGCGATGATGTGGGCGACGGGGAAGGTGGTGGCGGCGGCGGCCCCCTTACGGCCGTAGCGCCTCCCCCTTAGGGGCGGCTAGGGCGCCCGCACCCCTCCGGGCTAGGGCGGTCTCGCTTTGTGACATCTCTCCACCGTTCGACGAAGCGACGCGTCCATGTGTCGTCCAACCCACCAGTCCAGTGCAAAAGCTATGACGACTGGGCAGGACGAAGCGCTGGGGCCGTAGCGACCCATCTTGTCATTGAAGTCGTTGACGTAAGAGGCGTCACCGTCGAAGTAGACGCTGAACTTGTAGCCGAACGAAGGGTGCACAAAAGGCCTAGCCACCCATGCAGGATATGATGGCGCCGCTCAAGACGTCGATCATCTCTATCATTCTTTGGGGAGGTTGGTGGTGTAGGGATGGAGTAGATCGTAGGGGACGTGCCGGGCATGTATGCGCCTGCAAAACACGCGGGATGTCGACGAAGCCGGTGTCATGGTCAGGCATAGGAGGCGCCTGTAGACGAGATCACTGGTTGTCTTCACAACCGGCCCAATCTAGGGGCGCCAAGCGTCCCGGCGTCGATGGAGACGTTGTCGATGTGGATGAACTCTTGCCCATTGTTGTTGAAGAGGATCACAGTGGCGTCATCCAACTTGACATTCGGCGGACCGCCATGAGCGTGGATGCTTGGCGGCAAGGTCTGGCTGGTTGGCAAGGTCTTCGGAAGGTGGAAGCCCGGCTGCGAGGACATGCAAGGGGACTCTTTGCTCTAGAAGGATGTCCCGAAGCGAGTAGAAGCTGCGAAATGTAGTAGTAGTGGAAGTACGACAATGCCACTATAGAGGG
>JADLZK010003183.1:0-51321 GCA_015847255.1 Hyparrhenia diplandra | reverse complement strand
TTGAGATTATACAATGTGAGATTAACTCACATGTGATGGTGCAATAAAGGAGCTTATTGCATATGAGACATGACATGGAGTCATGTGACCAAGGTGGTGAAGATCAAGACAAGGCTTGGCTTGACGGACCGCTTGCAAGTGTGAAGGGCAAGTCGAGGGACTTGGCGCCGGGCGAGCCGGTGGAGAGCAAGTGAGGTTAAGATCGATGGACCAAGAAGGTCATGTGATGATATGAAGTGGATCATATCATTCTTCGATCGTGTTGATGCATGTCTTGCATCGGCACTTGGGGAGATGGAGCGGAATGGAAATCGCAAGGCAAAGGTATAACCTATAGGGCATTTCATTTCTCAGCGGTCATGAGGAGCTTAGAGAAGTTTATGACCGGGTTTAGGATAGATGACCGTACTATCAAGAGGGGCAAACTTGTTTGCATATCGGTCATCTAGTGCCACTTGTGCGATCTAACTTTTAGCGATGTGTTAGGATCGAGTGGCGTGGTGAGATCAAGAGAAAAATCCTTTGAAAATGATTGTGAAAATGCTAACACACATGCACATGGTGATGTACACTTGGTGGTGTTGGCACATTTGCAAAGGAGAAGTTGTTTCGGTGTTTCTCGGACACTTAGACTGCTCTTAGAGTGGAATACTGCTTTGATACATTGTGAGTTGGATCAAGTAACCATGTGGGTTGTGTGGCCCCTCTGAGTAAGCTTTCCATAGAGTCCAAGATCATCGAAACGGAGTTCGGATGAAGGAGATATCGCCGTTCTACCGGCGTGTGGGTCGGCCGGACGCGATGGACGGACGCGCATGATGGCGCGGCCGGACGCACCGGCCGGAGGCTCCGGTCAGTCGCGTCCGTGCGAGGGCTCTCGCCAGCCTGAATTTTGCCCGCGTCGGCCGGATGCTATGACCGGACTCGCGGCGGACTCGGCTGGTGAGTCCGGTCGATGCGGCCCCGGCCGGTGCGTGAAAGGCGTGGTTTTGGACCCCAACGGCTCTATTTGGCTTGGGGCTATAAATAGAGGGTGTGTTCGGCCATGGCTGGTGCTTAGCACCTTGGGGACTTTGTGTCCATGCTTGAGAGTGCTTGAGAGCCCTCCCACTCACATATGCTTGATATCGTTCATCCGATTGAGTGAGAGATCGAAGTTCTAGTGCGTTGCGTTGAGAGATCGCATTCGTGGCACTAGGTGATCGTGTTGCAAGCGGTGTGCTTGTTTCTCTTGGAGGTTGCCACCTCCTAGACGGCTTGGTGGCAAGAGACTTTCGTGAAGCACGCAAAGAAGATTGTGCGGTGCTCAGGAGAAGAGATTGTGAGAGGTTCGTGCTCACCTCGCGAGGGGATCGTGAAAGAGCAACTCTAGTGGAGCGTGTCATTGAGCTACCACACTTGTGTGTGGGTTCACACCGTGCCCTCTCCCGGGGGACGCTAGAGGACTCACACCGTGTGAGGGACTCGATCGAGCTCCCAACAGGGGATTTGGCGCCGGCCATTAAGCTTGAGAATCATCACCGGGTGATTCGCCAAACCGTGGAACCACTAAAGTGTTGGTCGACACAATGAGGAGTAGGGGAAGTTGGCAAGCTTCCCGAGACCTCGAGAAAAATCACCGTGTCATCTTGTGTCCACTCTCTTCACGGTGGTTTTGCAATCTCTTCATCACAAGCTTTGTTCTTACTTCATATATTCATTGTGCTTGTGCTTGAGTAGAGTAGTTGTAACTATCTAGCTTGTGTAGCTTGTTTAGTTACTTTGCTTAGCTTGTGTAGCTAGGAACTTTGAGCCTTTGGGTTAGGCGTGTGTTGCCTTGTCCATTGTGCATCTAGTGAGCTTAGGGGCTTTGTGCTTGTGCTTACTAGAATTGTGTAGGAGCTCACCCATGCTTGAAGTACTAGTGCTTAGGTTTGTGTGACCTTGCATTAGAATTGATTAGGAGCTCTAGCTAGGCTTGTCACCTCACTCTTCTTGTGTAGGATTTTTTTTATGAGGTGATCTAGGGTCTTAGTTAGTGGGGGTGAAGTCTTGGCTAAACCGATAAGTTTAATTCCAATTGTATTCATTAGCCGGTGCGATTAAGTTTTAGAAGGGACTATTCACCCCCCTAGTCCCCATCTCGACCCTTCACGTGGTATCAGAGCCGTGTTCTCTCATTTAGTGGTCTTTATCGGCCCGAGAGGATGGAAACTAGAGGGTTTAGTGATGATTGTTTGAGTGACACACATTTTTGATGGCACACACTTTGCACGGTGGAAACACTATATGCTTGATCATTTTCGTGCCATGGGACCTAAAGTGTGGTGGGTTGTCATAAGTGGTTTCACCTTCATGATGGACCATAAGAATCTCACCAAAGCTCAAAGGGATCTTTTTGAACTTGATTCAAGAGCTTTCTGGTATCTAATCAATTCTTTGACTTTTGATGTGTTTGAGGAGGTGAACACTAGGGTGTCCGCACATGTGTTGTGGGAGGACATCAAGCACACCTATGGCGATGCCTCCACATGGGACGATGGCAAGTACAAGGAGGATGAGGCGCAAAGGTGGTGGTTCATGAGGATGATGAGCAACATTGCTCCACCTCATGGTCAAGAGAAGATGATGATCGAACTACCACAAGTTCACTTGACAAGGTTGATGAAGATGCCTCAAGTGATGCAAGTGATGATTCTACCTCAAGCACACTTGGTGGCAATGTTGATGGTTCATGCTTGGTTGATGATGCTACTACAAGTTCATCCACTACATCAACATATTGTCTCATGTCACAAAGGTGACACCAAGGTATCAAATGACAATGTGATTGATCATGTTGATTCTTATGATGAGCTTGTTAGTAGACTTGCTGGCATGAGCATGTCTTTAGAAAAAAGAGAAAGCTAAAACAATGATCTTGGAAAATGAAAACTCTTTTCTAAAGAAAACATGTGAACAACAAGAGCATCTACTTCATGTTACTACTTGTTCACATGAAGTGCTTAAATTGGCTCATGAGGAACTTAGTGTTACTCATGATAACTTAATACAAGACCATGCTTTTCTCACTAAGAAGTTTTCAAATGAAGAATCTAAAACTAGTGAGAGCTCATCACATGGGTCATTTGATCAATCACATATTTGTGCTAACCCTTGTGATGTAGGCAAGAAGCATGTATCCACCTCTTTGTGATATGTTATTAGATATGCCATGTTCTTCACATTTAGATGTTTGTTCTTCTCCTATGTCTTGTGAGACTAACCTTTTGATGGAGAATGATGAGCTCAAAAAGAAAGTGAAGAATTTGTGCAACCGATTAGAGAGGTGCTACAACTCCAAGGTCCTCTTCGAGCAAATAGTGAAGAATCCAAGAAGCCTACATGATAAGAGTGGTCTTGGGTTCATCAAGAAGAAGATGACCAAAAAGTGGGAGGAAAATAGCAAAGATGGTCAAGAAGCAAGAAAATGAGAACCTATCTCATTTCATGTGCTATCAATGCCATGAAAAGGGACATCTTGCAAAGGCTTGTCCAAACAAAGAAAAGCTCAAGTTGAAGCAACAAGAAAAGCCTCAACCGAAGCCCCAAGAGCAAGTCAATGTTGACGGTCACCAACGACATATTTTTTCCGTCAACTTACTACCATAAAGGGAGTAAAACTATACCTTTTTATACTCATATACATTTATCACTAATAAAATTCCACTTGTAGTGTCTAATATTTTATTTTGCAGATTTATAATAAAAGCAAGTGGAAACCGACCAAAGTACGCCATCCGGAAAGCGCATTATTGCAAAAACACAAGCCCGGGCAAATCGACCCAAAACATCAAAGCGGGCCGGCCAAGCCCGGCCCTGGCTTTTTCAAGATGAAGGAAGACACCCCACCGAGACACAGGCCGGGCGAGGGCTGGGAGGTGCGCGCACCACCCTGGTGCGGCCGCACCCCCTCCCCGAGGCGGCGGTTTCGCCCCGGCCTCGGGGGCGGTTCATGAACTTACCAAACCAGGGATACCGACGTTGGATGGTCGGTTTGTTCGATTAGGAAGGTTTACCAGTGTGCATTTTTGGTGTAAATTAGCACTTAGACCCCTCCTCCAAGTGTATAAGTAGTCCCCTCTCTCCCTCTCTCAACACACACCATTCCAAGGAAGAGTCTCTCCCTCTCCTCTAAGAGAGCTCTCCCCTCTACTCTACTCCTTCACTCCAATGGGCTTAGGCCCTCATTAGTAGTAGAGAGATCGGCGGAGGAGAGATGTGAAGGGCGAGAGCGGGAAGGCGCCGGACTTGTCGGTGTCTCCCCAACCTTGTACCTCGGTGGATTCGGACTTGGCTCCTTCACGGGATCTTGGCTAAGTAAGCTTCCACGGTTCTGATAATCTTTATTGTCTTTTGTTTATCCACGATTTATCTACTTGTTTACGGGATCGGTAGCTGTACCTTCGGGTCAGGACTCTAGTGGTGGAACCCTTTGACCTGGGGAACCCGGCAAACACTAGAGTGATAATCACTAAGCGTAGGCGTGGTGTTTGGGCTAGCGGTTTTCTACCTTTTGCGTTGCATCCCACGGTTGAGGGGGTAGGCGGCTTGGTCGTGACAAGCCTTGTCCATCCCTCGAAATCCCCCACATTCGGGCCGTCGTAGAGCTAATTGCCTGGACTCTGCCTAGTTGGGCGGGCGAGGGGGGTGCCGAAGTGAACAAGTAGCTCGAGAGGCGGCTAACCATAGACACTAAAAGGTGTAGGGATCCTTCTCGCTAATCCTCCCCATCTTTGGCCGTGTGTGTCCTTGGGCGAACTAGTTAGGAGAAAGTACATCCGTTCCCCGTGAAAAAAATACGATACCCTGAATATTTCCCGTGAAAGCTACAACGACAATTACATGCGCTTGCGGATTCTTTGCGACGTTAAGAAACGTCAACAAGCTTTTTCTGGCCGTTGTTCGAACGCGGTTGCTATTATCTTCGAACTTAGTGAGTCCTCGTATCTATCCATTTAAAAAAAAATCAAAATAGTTATTTCTTTTTTTCGAAATGAAGCCCAATCATTTTGAAAATCCTTCGCTTCAAACGGAGGAGTTCACGAGCCACAATCTTTTTCAAAACCAAAACTTTCATCCGGCTATGAACTCCATTCGTATTTAAAATCCATTGTTCGAGGCGGAGACCCTTCTCTCGGCTACCACACCGAAAACCCATGTAGCCACCTACAAGTTTTCGAGGAGATATGTGCGTGCCTAAGCATTCCTGGCATGACACAGGAAAATATCATGTGGGCGTTGTTTCCGTTTTCCCTCTTAGGGAGAGCGTAACAATGGTACACAATGTCGTAGGAAGTTTGAATGGGGATTGGAAAGAACTCAAAGACAATTTTTTGTCTAGCATTTTTCCCCATCAACACCCTACCAAGGACAATCCTCGAATTCGAAAGCAGATGAGAAGGAGTCCATAGGTGCAGCCCGGGCCAGGTTTACAATGTTGACACATGCTAGCCCGGAGTTGTCATTACCGATAGTGTGCTTTTGCATATCTTTTGCTCGGTCTTGACATAGATGCTGCCCTATGTCTTGACATGACCGTCGGAGGGTCGTTTTTACGCAAAACCTACAACGAACAGAGGAAAAAACCTTGAGCACATCCTAGAGAAGCATGCTTCTCCCATTGTAGAACATACTTCCCTCCATAACAAAGACATGTCAAGTTTTGAGGAGCCCTCATCGGTCGAACCATCCCCCTCGCACCATCATTCGAACCATTTGTTGAGCCCTCACCCGAACCAAGAACACCGAAGGAAGGAATGCTTTATCCTTCGGAGTTCCCGATCAAATCGAGGATCATGGGAGAACCTTGAACCTTCTATGGCACGAATGGAGCAAATGGATAACGGCTCCTTAAAAAGGAATCTTCCTCTAACACTGAAACCTTCAAAAGAATGGTTAATGGAGGTGAAACGTTCTTCCTAAGCAATTCGAGATTCTTTCACCTTCCACGACCATACCTTGTTCATTACGAGGAAATTCCTTAGATGCCCTACACAACCCCCACAATAGAGGCGAATATCATGTCACAATATCTTGCGGAAACCCTTTTGGGTAATATACCGCTAGCCTCGACCGATAGAGTCTTCAAGGGTCAATCGGCCTCATCTTTGCATGTTGTGGGATTGCTAGGGCCATGCCAATAAAAATTCATGAAAACCAAGGTTCACTTAGATTTCTATATCTATCCCATCCTCGACTTTGATCTTCTCATAGGCTACCCTCTCGAAATGAAAACCTAAAGAGGAGAGCCATGATGAGAAGTTGGGAAAGAATGCTTGTGCCTCTCACCTAGAAATCCCAAAGGTGAAGCATCTTCCCAACCAAAACTCGTTCGAGGAGGCGACGTTCATAACTCCATTCGATTCACCTAAGTTGCCTTTTGCATCTTAGTGAAACGAAACACCCGTCGCCCTCACTCGAACACAAGACATGTCCCTCGGCTAACAAAACATTGTTCTTGACAAAAGTCGTTCAATGTTCGCTTTCATGACACATATTTCGAGGATAAAAACTCATGTGCCATGGACATGCACGAAACAACAACTCTTGAGACCAAGCATGAACCTCGCTGTTGAGCATGTCGAGTTTTCATTCGAAACTTCTCGGGATACATACTCACCTTTTTGGTTCTCTAGAGTTTGTTTTGCTTCTCACCACGTGCCCCTACGAGGACCCCAACCTTCTCTTAATCCTCGTGCACAAACTCTTCAAGAGGATGGTTGTGGATGTCTTCATCTATCACAAGTTTTGTCGATATCGTAGTGGCACGATGGCACCAACCTTGCAGCTTAAGCGTAACGCTAACTTCTTAGTGGTGAGGCTGGGAACTTCACCACCTTTCATAGCTGCAAGATGAATGCCCGGGTCAAGCTTACGACCATAAAGAAAGCACTGCCGGGAGATAACCCGGACTGATAAAAAAAAAGATGAATGAATAAATCTCTCTTGTTCTAAAAAAAAAAGTTTCCCTTTGTTCTTATTAATAAAAGCAAGAGCATGTTATCAAGTTAGTATGCACCTTCGGGTATTCTTGTCGCTAACCATTTCAGGTGGAGATCAATTAAGAAGAACAAAGAGGCATGCAACGCTTGAAAACACGGGGCCGACATCAGCACAAAAAAAAAAATTTGATGCCCATGGATGGTGGAACACACTCAAAAGGAGACCCGGACTTTGCACACTTGACTTTTGCACAAAAGTCCAAGTGTGGGGGAAAGATGGTGAAAACCTCAAGTTCCATACACCAAGGCGTCATATAAGAAAATGATGGTGTCACCCCGCCAAAAGTGTGCTTAAAAAAAAGTGAAAAAAAAAAAGAATAATAATAGAAGAGAGGAGCAAAGTTGGCCCCGCCAGGTCAAGTTATATACCAAAGTCTTTGCCTGACTCCACCCTTCAATGCTTCCACAAGCAAGAAGGGCTCACTTCTCATCCTTTTGCTGCCACCATCAAGACCCATGGCCCATACACATGTGTGTGTGGCCTAGCCTGAGGTGCACACAGCGGGCTATCACGTAAACCGCAAAGAACAACTTCGATGCTTCATCCGTAGATGCTTGCCGGTAAGTTCATCCGGTATGCAAGGGAAATAAATGTTCACCAACACTCTTCACTCATTTTTGTCACCATAGAACCAAAACTTTATGCTTCTCATGATTATGTCATATGCTCGGTTTGGGTGTTTTTCGCATGAGCGCTCATGAGTTACATCCATAGATCTTTTAAATTGAGCATGGTGCTTAGGTTAAAAAAGATCTCCTTTAATCAAAATTCGACATGGTGTTGGATCTTGATTAATGAACTTAGAGCTTTGTTGTCATGATTTATGAGAGTATTTTATGTTGGAGATGAATCAAGGCTATGCTTACACTGCCTCTTTTATGAGCCTTGCTTGAGTCATGATGAGGTGAACAAATAAAAACAATAAAATAAAATAAAATAAAATAAAATAAAGTTCTCATAATAAAAGCTCCACGTTATTCTTGCCGATAGAGCCATGTTGTTGTTTTTGTTTTGTTTTCTTTGTTTAAAAATAAACAGTACAAGAATAAGTGTGGGGAGGTCTCTCAAGCATACAAGCACACCCATCCGAGATCTCCCCAACACAAATGCACGAACACCGAGCAATTCATGATGGAGAAGGACGAGGCGAACAACTACCATTAACTCCTTCCTCTTCAACCGGTGGTTTGTGCAAAACTCTCGCTCTCACATTTCATAACAATAATAAAAGAAAGGGGAGAGAAGAATGAGGAGAAATGAGAGAAGAGGAGATAAACCTTTCAACCCCAAGTTCTTTGTCCTGTTTTTGTGATGATATCAAAAGACAAGCTTGGGGGGAGCCTCCAAAACTCAAATCATTGCGCGCACAAGCTAGCACAACCATGAAAGGTAAGTAAAGAGCTAGCTTGGGGGAGGACTCCAAGAAAGGTAACGTGTATCTCACATTTTGATTATATTCTCTATCTTATGAAATGATGAGTTATACTAAAAAAAAAGGGGGAGACAAAATTCCACTCCTATACATATGAGCTATGAAAATGTTTAGTTTTAGTCCCTCGTTGAAATGATGAATAGTTGCTCTGTCTTATGTTTCGCCTGTGCCTAGTTTATAATTTGAATTTCCCTAAAGTTTGGGTTTAGTGGCTAAGTCTAAAAACTCATCTGAAAAAAAACCCGATTCATGTGGGTTGCATAGGCTCTATCTAGTCTAAGTTGTTGCTAAGTATGATATGGTACAAATAGATTTACTATGATTTCGTTCTAAAGAGAGACTTGACATCCAGGAATCTACTTTGAAAGAAAATGATATGGGCTATGCTAAAAAAAAAAAAAAAAAAAATGAGATAAAAAATGGACAAGTGTCCGAGGGCTTAGTAGAGCCCACATCTCTAAAAAAAAAAAGAAAGAGAGGGAAATAAAAGACGAAAGTCTAGGGCGAGTAGAGCCCACCAAAAAAAAAAAAAAAAAAAAAATATATATAGCAATAAAGCCCATACTTTTTCTCAAAAAAAAATATATCTAAATAAATAAATCCCTGGATAAAAAGTTGATCAAAAGGATGAATGATAAGTATTTACATTATAACCGTTCTATCGGCAACCGCCAAGACTTTGAGAAAAGCTAGAAAGCCCCGCTACGATGAAAGGTAATAAAGGGTGGGAAAAAAGATGTGCCATTTTATTCAAACTCTAGTAGAACATCTTATTATAACCCCGGCACTTGTAAAACATAATCGGCATAGTAGCAACTCCCCGATCAACAACCAAATACTTATCTTTTGCTCGAGGGCGCGCAAAGGGTAAGCTTGGGGGAGTTTGTTGGCGGTCACCAACGACATATTTTTTCCCGTCAACTTACTACCATAAAGGGAGTAAAACTATACCTTTTATACTCATATACATTTATCACTAATAAAATTCCACTTGTAGTGTCTAGTATTTTATTTTGCAGATTTATAATAAAAGCAAGTGGAAACCGACCAAAGTACGCCATCCAGGAAAGCGCATTATTGCAAAACACAAGCACGGGAGCAAATCGACCCAAAACATCAAAAGCGGGCCGAGCCAAGCCCGACCCACAACTTTTCAAGACGAAGGAAGACACCCCACCGAGACCGGGCCGGCGAGCCCCGGGGGTGCGCTACCACCACCTGTGCGGCCGCACCTCCCCGAGGCGATTTCCCCAACCTCCCGGGGAGGCGGTTCATGAACTTACCAAACCGGGGGATACCGACGTTGGATGGTTGGTTTGCTTTCGATTAGGAAGGTTTACCAGGTCGGTTTTGGTGTAAATTAGCACTTAGGCCCCTCCTCCAAGTGTATAAGTAGTCCCCCTCTCTCCCTCTCTCAACACACACCCTTCCAAGGAAGAGTCTCTCCCTCTCCTCTAAGAGAGCTCTCCCCCTCTACTCTATTCCTTCACTCCAATGGGCTTAGGCCCTCATTTGTATTAGAGAGATCGGCGGAGGAGAGATGTGAAGGGTCAGAGACGGGGAAGCCCCCGGACTTGTCGGTGTCTCCCCAACCTTGTACCTCGGTGGATTCAGACTTGGCTCCTTCACGGGATCTTGGCTAAGTAAGCTTCCACGGTTCGATAATCTTTATTATCTTTTGTTTATCCACGATTTATCTACTTGTTTACGGGATCGGTAGTCTGTACCTTCGGGTCGAGAACTCTAGTGGTGGAACCCTTTGACCGGGAACCCGGCAAACACTAGAGTGATAATTACTAGCGTAGACGTGGTGTTTGGGCTAGCGGTTTTCTACCTTTTGCGGTGCATCCCACGGTTGAGGGGGTAGGCGGCTTGGTCGTGACAAGCCTTGTCCGTCCCTCGAAATCCCACCACGTTCGGGCCAGTCGTAGAGCTAATTGCCTGACTCTTTTTGGGCGGGCCGGTGCCAAGTGATCAAGTAGCTCGAGGAGGCGGCTAACCATAGACACTAAAGGTGTAGGGATCCTTCTCGCTAATCCTCCCCATCTTTGGCCGTGTGTGTCCTTGGGCGAACTAGTTAGGAGAAAGTACATCCGTTCCCTGTGGAAAATACGATACCTTAAATATTTTCGGGTGAAAGCTACAACGACAATTCTGTGACGCTTGCGGATTCTTCTGCGATGTTAAGAAACGTCAACAGTCAAGATCACCAATGAAGCTAAAGTTTATGACTTGAAGCTAAAGAAAAAAACAAGAACGGGTGGAAGAGCTTATGCAAGGCATCCAACTCACATCCAAGATGCCAAGATGATGAGCAAGATTCAAAAGAAGAATGTGCATGCTCATATCAAGTGCCATAGTTGTGATACATTGGGCCACCTAGCCGGGTTGCCCAAACAAGCTTGAGAAGAAGGCTCAAGTAAGCAAGATGAAGCAAGGCAAGAAGGAGCATCAAATGAGCAAGAAAGAAAAGGCTCAACAAAAAGAGAAGATGCTACTTATGCCTGGAAAAGGGGACACATGGCTCATTCATATCCCCTAGGTAACAATTCTAGGCCTATTTCAATTGATGATGATATTGTGCTTAGAAAGGATGACAATGGTACCTCCTCGGTTGCTATTGCAAAACATCCCGCTACTCATACTAAGACATCGCCTAAGTATGTTGCACCTAACTTGAGAGGACCCAAACTAGTTTGGGTACCATCAAAAAGTGGATGAATGTGTGTAGGTACCATGGCATTAGAGGCTTGATTCAATTGAGTTCACATTGTTCATCATGTTATTGAGTCAAGTAATGAAGCCTAGTGCTATTATATCCCAATGCCAAGTCATGACAAGTGAAGTCCAAGTGCTACAACATACAAGTGCTTATATTCTAGTTGTGGTGATTCATTGGAATTATTTGATGGCTTGCAAATATTCCTAAGTGATCACACATATTTGGATGCATATGAGTTGATTGAATTGGATATATATATATATATGCATATGTTGCTTGCTATGAGATGTTTGAATGGATTATATGCTTAGTAGTCAAATTTGAGTTGGTTTGAATGGATATGATCATGAGATGACCTTTAGTATGAGATTTCAATTGATATATGTCTTGTGATGGTATTCAAACAAGTTGGCATCAAGTTTGATTCAAATTGATGAAGCATAGCTCAATTGCTCAAATCTGTCCACTATTGCAAAATCTGAGTGAGCTGTGATCTTGGCCATGTTTGGATGATCAAATCTTATTGGAATGGCATGAAATTTTATATGCATGCTCTATACTTATGATACAAGATGCTGTAAAAATTTCATGATGAATGAACAAAGGGATACTTCGGTTTTGGAGTAGAACTTGTCAGCTATGTTGCAGCTGTTTTCAGCATGTACTAGTGTGGGAAGATGTGAAATCTGGTAGCAATCCATAAGGACTTTGGAGCTCAAATTTTTATGGATGCTAGATGACTTAGTGTTGAACATCTCCACCAAATTTCGTGGCATTTCAACATGTACATTGAGAGTTATGGTTTATTCTTTGAGATGTACAAAATCTGCCAGAGAAAAGTGACAATTATTGATTTGATCAAGAGTCACTCTCATTGAAAGGTCCTCAAGTTGGAATCATGTTGATAAGTGTTTGAGGCACCTAAGTTTGGTTTTGAATTGAGTTAGAAGCATAACAAGCAATGAGTACAAAGGCCATTGATTTTGGAGGAGTGTACCTTGTACACATCTAGTACTCAAGTTGAAGAATCAAGACCAAGCACAAGATGGAGAGCAAGAAATGAGTTCAAGTGATCATTGGATATCTTTGGAAGAAAGAAAAGGACTTAAAGAAGAATCAAGTCTATTCATCATATCAAGTCCATCATGTGGATCAATCAACCAAAGTCAATTCAAATGAGTATCAAGAATGGTTCTTGGAGAGAGGTCACTTCTCCCGCTGGAGGCATGCCGCCTTCTGTAGGTAAACCGAGCACCGGCTTGGATGGCTAACATGGAAGTGAGATTCTAGGAACTATTGGAGATGCTTATTTGATGCAATCAAATGGGTTGATCTAGAGAAGCAAGCAACACCCAAATTGAGAGAGAGTTGTTTCATGCAAGATTCAAGTGGTATTCTCTCATGCAAGCAAAGATCAAAAGAAAGCAAGCCAACCATAACAAGATAGTGCACTTAATCATTAGTGGTTTTCATTTCATATGGGTGAAGCGTGGAATTCATATTGATATATATTGTCTTCACCAAGCTATTGAATTGGACTTCATGATGCTAGTTGGAGAGCTAAATTGGAATCTAATGACTATCCTCTACTCCAACATAGCAAGGTGAAATTGTTTGACATATGCATTCATACTTTGCTAAGGACTTGCTAGTGCATATAGTCATACATAGTGAGCATTCATGAAAATCAAATATTTTTAATGCTTATATGGTACCACTATTGCTTCTATGCTTTATATGATCTAGTGGTGGCATATGACATGTTCATGAGCTAGTGAACCCATAGTATTTGATCTAGAGAATGAGCATTCAAGTACTTCAACTCAACTTTGTCAAGATAACCCTTAGCATGAGGTGTGAAGAAGTCTCATCATTGGTTCAAACCGGTAAGATTATCTTGTGCAAGTGATCTAGATCAAGTCAAAGAGAAAAGAAGCTCATGGGAACAATATAGTTCAAGAATTGGTTACAATTGACAAATCTTTTCAAGTGGCATCCACATTGCAAGTTTCAAGAAATGGCTAGATCATTACATCATCTTTACACGTGGTATTTTCTTCACATGGTATCTTTCACGTGATATTCAAGTCAAGTAATGTCTAGTACATCAATGGTGGTTCCACAAGTGATCCTCAACTTTAAGTGATCAATTCAATTCAAGAAAGCTACCCTCACCAACAAGACCTCGAATTGTTCAATGGATTGACATATGCTTTGCCTTAGGGGAGGTGTCCCACCTCAAAGATCAAGGTCAAGTATGCTACTCTAGTTACCAATATGTGACATTTCAAGATGATCTTCAAAGCTTTCACATGTGGTAGTTACAAGTGGTGTCATTCCAATATATGGTGGTGTCCATCAAAAATGAAGATTTAACAATCAACCATCCATCCCTAGTCACAACCTTTGTATCAATAGAGGCATCCCTTTATGGAAATTGATGACAAAGGGGAGAAATTGGACAAAGATATGTAAGTGTCTTTGGATATATGACAAAGGGAGATGAGAATATGGACATAGAACAAGAGGGAGCAAGATTGAAGATTAGAAGAGGATCAACATTATTGGACAAAAGAGAAGCACACAAGTTGGGGGAGCAAGCTCATGAACTTGATTGATTGCATTTGATATGTGCATATTCATGTGTTTGCTTGCATTTGCATAAGTTTTTAGATTCTATATGCAATGCTTGTGTAGTGTATGCTAGTCATAGAACTTGATTGATGATATGATAACTAGCATGCATAGGTTGTAGCTAGACATATATAGTTTTCTCGTGGATCAAGAGCCATAACATATATAATGTTGATCTCACATGGTATCTTGAGTTTTGGTGTATGTCTAGTTACATGGTTGATGCTAAGGATGAACTTCAATTTGCAACTCCGATTAGTATCACGCTTCAAAGGTTTATCCTATATACCTTAGCATCACTTTGTAGTGTTAACCCTCCCAAAAAGTTTCATATCTATGTATGTGTGCAAACCTTGAATTCAAATCAATTGGGCACACATATAGGGGAGTTACCACTACCAAGTGTGAATTAATCTTCAATTCCATATCTTTGTAGTGTTGCCATCAATTACTAAAAGGGGGAGATTGAAAGGTCCCTTGTGGTTTTTGGCAATTGAGTGTCAACATTAGGTGAACTAATATGTGTGATTAAGATTATACACAGGAGATTAGTTCACATGTGATGGTGCAATAAAGGAGCTTATTGCATATGAGACATGACATGGAGTCATGTGACCAAGGTGGTGAAGATCAAGACAAGGCTTGGCTTGACGGACCCGGTTGCAAGTGTGAAGGGCAAGTCGAGGGACTTGGCGCCCGACCGATGCAACGGTGGAGAGCAAGTGAGGTTAAGATCGATGGACCAAGAAGGTCATGTGATGATATGAAGTGGGTCATATCATTCTTGATCGTTGGTGCATGTGTTGCATCGGCACTTGGAGATGGAGCAGAATGGAAATGCGCAAGGCAAAGGTATAACCTATAGGGCATTTCATTTCGCCGGTCGTGAGGAGCTTAGAGAAGTTTATGACCGGGTTTAGGATAGATGGCCGTACTATCAAGAGGGGCAAACTTGTTTGCATATCGGTCATCTAGTGCCACTTGTGCGATCTAACTTTGCGATGTGTTAGGATCGAAAGTGGCGTGGTGAGATCAAGAGAAAAAATCCTTTGAAAATGATTGTGAAAATGCTAACATACATGCACATGGTGATGTACACTTGGTGGTGTTGGCACATTTGCAAAGGAGAAGTTGTTTCGGTGTTTCTCGGACACTTAGACTGCTCTTAGAGTGGAATACTGCTTTGATCCATTATGAGTTGGATCAAGTAACCATGTGGGTTGTGTAGCCCTCCGAGTAAGCTTTCCATAGAGTCCAAGATCATCAAAAACGGAGTTCGGATGAAGGAGATATCGCCGTTCTACCGAAAGCGATGGTCTTACGGCCGGGATCGCGATGACGGATGCACCGACCGGAGGTTCTCCGGTCCGTGCGTCCGGCAGGGGGCTGCAGCCTGAATTTTGCCGGACGCGTCGACCGGGCGCTATGACGGGCTTCGCGGCCGGACTCGGCTGGTGAGTCCGGGCGGCGTCCGGCCGTCGTCGTCTGAAGCGTGGTTTGGACCCCAACGGCTCTATTTGGCTTGGGGGCTATAAATAGAGGGTGTGTTCGGCCATGGCTGGTGCTTAGCACCTTGGGGACTTTGTGTCCGTGCTTGAGAGTGCTTGAGAGCCCTCTCACTCACATATGCTTGATATCGTTCATCCGATTGAGTGAGAGATCGAGTTCTAGTGCGTTGCGTTGAGAGATCGCATTCGTGGCACTAGGTGATCGTGTTGCAAGCCGGTGTGCTTGTTTCTCTTGGAGGTTGCCACCTCCTAGATGGCTTGGTGGCAAGAGACTTCGTGAAGCACGCAAAGAAGATTGTGCGGTGCTCCGGAGAAGAGATTGTGAGAGGTTCGTGCTCACCTCGCGGGGATCGTGAAGAGCAACTCTAGTGGACCGTGTCATTGAGCTACCACACTTGTGTGTGGGTTCACACGGTACCCTCTGAGGGATTGGCTAGAGGACTCACACTGTGTGAGGGACTCGTTCGAGCTCCCAGCTGTGGGATTTGGCACTGGCCATTAAGCTTGAGAATCATCACCGGGTGATTCGCCAAACCGTGGAACCACTAAAGTATTGGTCGACACAACAAGGAGTAGGGGGAAGTTGGCAAGCTTCTCGAGACCTCGGTAAAAAATCACCGGTGTCATCTTGTGTCCACTCTTCGCGGTGGTTAGCAATCTCTTCATCACAAGCTTTGTTCTTACTTCATATATTCATTGTGCTTGTGCTTGAGTATAGTAGTTGTAACTATCTAGCTTGTGTAGCTTGTTTAGTTACTTTGCTTAGCTTGTGTAGCTAGGAACTTTGAGCCTTTGGGTTAGGCGTGTGTTGCCTTGTCCATTGTGCATCTAGTGAGCTTAGGGGCTTTGTGCTTGTGCTTACTAGAATTGTGTAGGAGCTCACCCGTGCTTGAAGTACTAGTGCTTAAGTTTGTGTGACCTTGCATTAGAATTGATTAGGAGCTCTAGCTAGGCTTGTCACCTCACTCTTCTTGTGTAGGATTTTTTATGAGATGATCTAGAGTCTTAGTTAGAGGGGTGAAGTCTTGGCTAGACCGATAAGTTTAATTCTGCAATTGTATTCGGTTAGCGGTGCGATTAAGTTTTTAGAAGGGACTATTCACCCCCCTCTAGTCCCCATCTCGACCCTTCACTATCTTCCAGAATAGGATGAGCAACATTTTAGTTCACATGAATGGGGCTATGGGATCATGAGAGCGGTGTTTAGGAACAAAGAACTAAACATGAGAAGCTAAGCGGGATGGATAAGGTTAGGTTTTGACTCCAACATGTTTGATTCTTTATTTATGAGCATGCCATTATTAGGAAAAGCTTAGTTAATGATAACTTACCTCAAGATGTTGCATTTATTAGAATGTGACGGCACCGTAACAACTTGTGGTGGTTCTTTCCCTATGCTTAGAGCTTTCCTCATTTGGCCTCTTGTATATCTTGCTCCTTTCTTTCTTTATTCTCCTTTGAATTGTGCTAGGACCTTTTTGCTCCTCTCATGGTTTTACTCTGCGTCATTAGTGGACGACACATACCCGAAGGAGTATACAAGTAATAACGAGGATAGTATTGTTCTGAGGGCTAAAGGTCACTTTCTATGCTTCTGAGAAAAGTTTGGTTGAAGATTTTAGCATAGATCATTTATCACATGTTTCCATATTCACCTTGCTTTTCTAAAGGAATGATTTTATGAAACCTTAAGTTTGATTTTCATGCATCGAAATCATTCGAACTTGTAGAAAAGAGCAATAGGGAATAGAGATTGCAAACCGAGCATGTGGAGTGATGGGGGCATCCGAGTAGGAAGAGCATGATTGGATTATTCTTGGTGGAGTTGGTCTTTCCTCTTCCATGTGCCGATCACTCTTGAGTTCATTCTTGAGCAAGTGCTTTTGTTTGTAGACTTTATTTATGGCACTCCTCTTCTTTCTCTTGCTTCATCTCTAGTATGAGTTTATCTCGGGACTTCCCCAAGCTTGTTTGAGAGCTTTTCTTTTTCTTTTCTGGGGTTAGTCTAATAAAATATACCAATGTCTACACAAGAAATTTCTAGTTCAATAACCAAACTAGACTACATGTCTAATTTAATTAAGGAAGACATTTTAACCTAAGCACCACGCAATTTAAAAGCCTTTGGAAGTGTGTTAACAAAACTTCCAAACCAAAAGCATACTATGGTAAACAAAAAAGGTAGCATGAAAGCATTGTAGAGTTTTACTCAAGTGAAGATGAAATAGTGTAGCAACTTGAGCATGTCTTAAAGGTAGAGACAACCAAGATAAGGTAGCAACATGGCAATAATTATTAACGTGAGTGATTCAATGTTGCATGATAATTGGTTGGACATACCTTTACATTGTCATCCTTCGTTCTCTTTGTTCTAGACCCACGAAATGGTTAGTAACAAAAATACTCGAAGGAATATTCACAATTATATCTCTATGCTCACTACACAAGGGGGTGTTATAGCAAAAGATCTATACTTATATTACTTCCCCTAGAATGCTTGTTTTAGGACAAAAAAGCTCGTCCTTGGGAAACCTTCAAATATGATTCAAGATGATGAAGAGGTTTTCCCTTATATCACCAATCTCAACATTCAAGCCAATAAGATCAACAATCACCCTTTCTAAATCCTTATGAACAATTATCTATCTGAAGGGGTTTGAGATCTTGTAGGTGGCAAGATTAGAGATGGCAATTAATTCAGGAGTTTGCTCTCATAGGCAAGGATTGGATAGAATATTTAGGATGTAACTCCTATGCTCATGGATGTTCTCCAGCCATTGATAATGCTCTTTCTAGTCTTCCTTAGATCCTTTATGATGTCTATACTTGGGATTTCTAGGATCGTAGGTGGACTCAAAAAAAGAACACTAGAGGATTCATTGGGTTCAAGGATGAGGTTGAAGATGGGATTAGATATGTTATCTAGTCTGAAATAGAAGGGAAAGAAGATATGAATGGATTCTAGATGGCTTTGCTCTTCTTCTATGGCATCATTAGATATGCCATCCTTGGGCTCCCAATGTTCTTTATAAGAATAAGGATACTTTCTAAGAGACTCTTCTCTAAGTGGATTTGGTTTATAGGCACTTAAAGGTCTCTGTGAAGCTAGAAGTTTGTTTCCCAAAGTCATCACCATAAAAGAATCAAGGGTAGAGTTACTTCTTCCCTTGGAGGTTTTAGAGTATTGATGACTTAGGATTGGTAACTAAATCAAGGGGTTGAAATGGTTATGATCTGGCTATCAAAACTTCTTCTTTGGTCTAGAGGATGATTCCATCTCTTCCTTTGGGTGTTTATGGAAGAATTCTAAGAAAAAAGATCACACCAGCGAGTTTGTCAAGGACACACCTTGCTTTAGAAAAGAAAAAAGAAAAGTTCCTCTAGAAAATCGCATGATGGCCATGCGAACAACTTTTCTAGGATGAGACCCAAATACATTATCCTTTTTAAAGGATAGGATTTGGCTTTGAGGTTAACTGAGAATTCTCTCCTATATTGGGTTGTTTCATGATCATTTAAACCAACCTTAGGCACAGCTCATAGCCAGTGATAGGATAGGTTCTAAAGATTCTAGTGGCCTGAAGCTTGTGCTTATGGGTGCGACATAAGGATAGGTGCGGAATCACGAGGATCCCATAAAGATATAAAAAGAAAACAAAATATAAAAAGAAAGACTACACTAAGATATGATACAAGATTAGTTATACTCAATGTTTTCTCAGCAACCATTGTCCCCGGCAACGGCGCCAGAAATGCTTGTTGGTATTTGATAAGCCTGAGAAATATTTATAATAATCCTCAAGCGACGGATCTTGGTGAGCATTTCACCCCGGGAGAGGGTTTTAATATCGAATCCACGGGGGGAGGATGGTGTGAGGATAAGCGAAGAGGCATATAACTAATCCCCTGAGCAAAGAATCAAGGATACTTTTGAGTATAAAGAGATAAGGAGATTCCTAAAGTTGTCTAGTTCTTACCCTTGTAAGCTATGTTAATATTGTCTTAGGGGGACGTACTCAAAGGAAAGCATGGACGAAACATGCAATCCTCCAGCAACAGGGTCCTGCTTGGCCTATCCAACAGGATGTGGACTCCAAAGGAATCAATGGTACTGTCACTACCACGAACTATCACGCTTTGGAAGGTAGGGTGCATTCACAAGCAACCTCGGTCTAAGCACCACGCCTAAACCTAAGCATACTCCTCTAATCTATAGATTCCCATAGATTAAAGTACTCAAATAAGAGTTATGAACAATAAGAACAATAAGAACATTTACTTACTTAAATAAGAAGTTGATCCACTATAGAAGTCTTAGGATCAGGCCCCAATGCTAATGGGACTTGATCTCGATGGTACAAGATGTAGAGGAGTCACCGACAGATCCGGTGCTTCCTCAGCAGCTCTTCCCTTCACCCACGCTTTAGCTCTAGGAACAAGATTAGCTCTAGTCTCTCTCATGGGAACTATGGCTCTAATCTCTCTTGATGCTTGCTCTCAACTCACTCTAGGGCTTCTAGTTCTACATGATCTTCTAATCTAGATTGGAACTAGAGAGGAGAGGTTGTCCTCACATTGGGACACCGCTATGACCAACAGGTCAAGAGATAATGAATAGAATGAGTTAGGGTTTAGCCTTGGGGTCGGGGTCTTCTTATATAGGCTTTGTTGGCGGTAACCAACGACATATTTTTCCGTTAACTTACCATAAAGGGAGTAAAACTATACCTTTTTTATACTCATATACATTTATCACTAAAAAATTCCACTTGTAGTGTCTAGTATTTTATTTTGCAGATTTATAATAAATCTGGTGGAAAAATCGACCAAAAACGCGCCATCCGGGGAAGCGCATTATTACAAAACACAAGCCCGGGGAGCAAAATCGACCCAAAACATCAAAATTGGGGCGAGCCAAGCCCCACCCACAACTTTTCAAGGCGAAGGAAGCCAACCCACGAGACCGGGGCCGGGGCCGAGGCCGAGGGGTGCGCTGCACACCCGGGTGTGGCGCACCCTCCCCGAGGCGGTTTCGGCCCAGCCTCGGGGAGGCGGTTCATGAACTTGCCTTATGGGGGGTTACCGGCGTGGGATGGTCGGTTTGGTCTGATTAGGAAGGTTTACAGTCGGTTTTGGTGTAAATTAGCACTTAGGCCCCTCCTCCAGTGTATAAGTAGTCCCCCTCTCTTCCTCTCTCAACACACACCACTTGGAGTCCAAGCAAACCAAAGATTCTTCCTCTCTCTACCACCTCTACCTCTCTCTCTTCTTCTACTTCTTCTACTTCTTCTTCTTCTTCTTAGTTCTTTGTTAGCACTTGGAGTAGAAGAGCTACAAGGAGGGCTTGTCTCCTAGAAGAAAGTCCTTTGGTAATATATCTTCTCAATGGAGCATTCTTCTATTTGCAAGTCTTATATCTATGTTCTTGGCCTAACTTATGAACTAGAGTATAGTCTTGTTCATGTTCTTGTGTTGGTATATGAACTAGCATATAGTTTACATATCATAATCTTGACATGTTCATATCGGTTCTTCATCGATCATCATATGCCTAACTTGATTAGAGGTGGGATATCGGTTCGTTGTTCCTTCGGGTTTTGCTCTTGTTCTAGTCCGTCCATTCGACGAGTGGGGATCTGGGGGGGACAAGAGTAGTGCTTTCGATATGCGGGGCATGGTGCCCGGGTATTACGACACATGTGAATATGAGAGCATGCCACGGGTTGAGGGGGTAGGCGGCTGGGTAAGTGACAAGCCTTGACCGTCCCTTGAAATCCCCATGTTCATATGTGATGTGGGAGTTCGTAAATGCCTTGGTGGGAAGCGGACTTCTGGTGGGGTCTCCCGACAACGGCGCCCGAAAATGCTTGTTGACATTTCTTAGCGCAATCAAAGGAAAGCAGTATAAAACCCATCCCCAATAACGGCGCCCGAATGCGCATGCCGACATTCCCAAAGTAAAACCACCATGTCGGTGATCCGAGCGGGAACGTCAGCGGGATAGATCTTTCCATCTTAGATATTTCATCCGTGCGCTAAGAAATGTCAACAAGCATTTAAAGCGCCGTTGCCTTGAAGGCATTGTGAAAAAAAAAAAAAAAAAATAGGCTATGAATATGAAGCGTGAATGCGTGGCTACCATTTGCTCATACAAGCTAATCTTTTATGTTTTCTCCTCTTGTGGATGAACACAGGATAGTGTATGTCGGGGTTTCCTCTTGCCGGGAAAACTTCATCTCCGATCGAGAGGCACTCCTAAGGAAGAACAGGTCTCGTGCCGCTTCTTCTTCGGCCGGAACCCACGGTCGAGACCGACATCCCTGCACCAACCGAATCGCAAGCTATGGCCGAGTATTTGCGCGATTTCTCTACTCCCGCTGTCACCAACGTGCCCCACCGGGCTGTGAGAGCACCCACCTCTCATTTTCACTCTTTCTCACTCTCACACTCTCTCCCACTTGCTCTACACTCCATTTTCTCCACCAAAAACATTGTGCCAAGCAAGATCGCGGGTGTGAAAGTTCATACTTTCAACTAACCCTTGCACACCGAGGTCTCGCTTAATTGTTTTGCGGTAGCCATGAAGAAAACCGGGGAATTCTTCGGCGGGTTGAGGCGGTCGTCAAGACATCGCTCGCGACAAACAAGCACAAGCTCCGCCCTCAACCGGCGATCTCGAAGGCTCCCCCATGCAAGAAAGGCGCTGCACCCGTCGGGAGGAAGAAGCACAAGCTCCCCCGACAATCGGCGGCCAGCCGGCCAGCCCGTACCTCGACATCCGTGGAGGTCGAGAGATGCAAGCATATCTCCTACTCAAGGACGGTGTGTTCCGGCTGCGCCCGAAATCGACCTCGAGCTCCTCGAACAAAAGCGGGTATGGATGGCCAATTCCCTATCCTTTGGAGGGAAGCGGTCGGGTGGCGAGGATATTCCCCCTCTCGAGGAGGAAGGTTCTCGCCTCCCCGACAATCCAGTTCTTATGCACACTAGTAGAGGACCCGGCTAGGAATTTCTTTCCGCCTCTTTGGAAGACCTTATCATGTTACGTGGGCGGACCTAGCTCGTCACTTTGGGGTTTTGAGTTATAGATGTGCACTAGACATAGATGTTGCTCTTCCGGCTTTGTTAGGAATCACTTTTGGGAGGAGATTTCCGGTGCTCATGAGGCCGGTGCTTTCAAACCTCGCCACTCCGCGAGATCCGGCACCCATCACTTAGATTTATCCACATTTGGATCTCGTGACTTTGTTTCCTAGGCACGGGGGTTAGATGGGTGAATGAAATTGAACCGAAATTACTCTATGCTATTGTCCACAAGGAGAAAGTAGCTCCGATGTGGTAGAGATGTCGCGAGGAACTTTTACATATTATCACAAAAGTTCTTTGTTCTGTCACCGCATCCCTTATCACACGCCTCGCTTCGCGATTGGAGCTTTGGATGATCGGCGAGATAGAGTACAATTCCACACCGGGGATTTTTTGGGATTGTTGCGCAGCTTTAATGCGGGAGCCATTTAATTAAAATTTTACCATCCGGCGAGCTTGGTCACCTTTTCCTCGGCTAGGCAACTATAGTTCGGTTTACCTAACCCGGGACTTACGGTTGTATAAAAGCAGTACTAATATTTGAGCTCGAGGCTGGCGATAGCTTGCGCAATAAAGATACCCCTATCGGTTCCACACGCAGCGTCGGGAGACCGGAGGTCGGATCCTCCTCCCATGGGCCCTACTTCACGCCACGACCACGACCCGCGGCCTACACCCGATGTTCCAAAAGCATGGCCTTATCCTATGGGGACCCCAGGGGTAATACCCCGTATGATCCTAGGTGGGAGCCACCACCTCGCATTTCTGGGGGTACCACCAAAGTGGCCCGAAGGAGATCTGGCGGCATGGAGGGCCAAACGCATTTGACGTTGGCGACAACTCCGACGATATGCCCCCGCCCGATCCGGCCTGAGGCCTGCCACCACAAGGGGTGGAGGCTATCGATATCCAGGCTGCGGCACCTCGGCGTCCGCACTAGGAACATTGAGCACACGCTCAATACCCATGTGCAAAACACCCGGTGCTGGCAGCGAAGCGGGAGCAAAGAGTCGGCGAGATGGACCCAATTGGAGTCCAACATGGCTACTCGCAACGACGCGAGGAAGCATTCGGAGGTACCAAGGCTTCGATCCCCGATTAGTAGGCCTCCGAGATAGCTTGGGGAGGACCCCGCGGTAACATTGCATTGCATATTTACTTTCATCAAATTTTTTTTTATTCTCGGCATGTTTAAATTTCAGCAATCTTGCATTGAAAAAATGAAAAAAAAAATGACTAAAACTAAAAAAAAAAAATCCAAAAATAGAATAAGTAGCTCTTCTATGTGCCTTAATGCTTATGTATGTGAGCTATGAAAATGTTTAGTCTTAGTCCCTTGTTGAAATGATGAATAGTTGCTTTCGTCTTATGATTTACATTGCCTAGTTTATAATTCGAATTTCTCTAAATTTTGGGTTTAGTGGCTAAGTCTAAAAACTCATCCTGAAAAAAACTGATTCATGTGGGTTGCATAAGCTCTATCTAGTCTAAGTTGTTGCCATATGGTACAAATAGATTTGCTATGACTTCGTCAAAAAAAGAGAAACTTGACATCCGGGAATCTACTTTGAAAGAAAAGAGAAATGATATGGGCTATGCTAAAAAAAGAGAAGAAAAAAAAAAATGAGATGAAAAATGGACACGTGTACGAGGGCGAGTAGAGCCCACATCTCTAAAAAAAAAGAAGAAAGAGAGGAAATAAAAGACAAAGTCTAGGGCGAGAAGAGCCCACCTCTCCAATATATATATATATATATATATATATATATATATATATATATATATATATATATATATATATATATATAGCAATGAAGCCCATACTTTCTCGAAAAACAAATATAATCTAAATAAATAAATCCCGGATAAAAAGTTGATCAAAAGGATGAAAGATAAGTATTTACATTATAACGTTCTATCGGCAAGTAACGCCCAAGACTTTGAGAAAAGCTAAAAAAGCCCCGCTACGATAAAAGGTAATAAAGGGGGTGGGAAAAAGATATGCCATTTTATTCAAACTCTAGTAGAAAATCTTATTATAACCACGGCACTTGTGAAACATAATCGGCATAGTAGCAACTCCCGATCAACAACCAAGTAATTATCTTTTGCTTGAGAACGTGCAAAGGGTAAGCTTGGGGGAGTTTGTTGACAGGTAACCAACGACATATTTTTTTCCGTCAACTTACTACCATAAAGGGAGTAAAACTATACCTTTTTATACTCATATACATTTATCACTAAAAAATTCCACTTGTAGTGTCTAGTATATTATTTTGCAGATTTATAATAAATACGGTGGAAAAAAAGCGACCAAAAAATCGCCATCAGGGAAGCGCATTATTGCAAAACACAAGCCCGGGGCAAAATCGATCCAAAACATCAAAATTGGGCCGGGCCAAGCCCGGCTCACAACTTTTCAAGACGAAGAAAGCCAACCCACCGAGACCGGGCGGGCCGGGCCTGGGGTGCACGCCACCACACGGTGCGGCCATCCACCCCCGAGGCGGTTTCGCCCCAACCTCGGGGAGGCGGTTCAAGAACCCGCCTTATGGGAGTTACCGACGTGGGATGGTCGGTTTTGGTCTGATTAGGATGGTTTACCGTGTCGGTTTGGTGTAAATTAGCACTTAGGCCCCTCCTCCAAGTGTATAAGTAGTCCCTCTCTCTTTCTCTCTCAAAACACACCATTTGGAGTCCAAAGAAACCGGCATTCTTCTTCTCTCTCTACCACCTCTACCTCTCTCTCTTCTTCTACTTCTTCTACTTCTTCTTCTTCTTCTTTGTTCTTGGTTAGCACTTGGAGTAGAAGAGCTACAAGGAGGGTTTGTCTCCTAGAAGAAAGTGCTTTGGTAATATATCTTCTCAATGGAGCATTCTTCTATTTGCAAGTCTTATATCTATGTTCTTGGCCTAACTTATGAACTAGAGTATAGTCTTGTTCATGTTCTTGTGTTGGTATATGAACTAGCATATAGTTTACATATCATAATCTTGACATGTTCATATCGGTTCTTCATCGATCATCATATGCCTAACTTGATTAGAGGTGGGATATCGGTTCGTTGTTCCTTCGGGTTTGCTCTTGTTCTAGTCCCGTCCATTCGACGAGTGGGGATCCCGGGGGGACAAGAGTAGTGCTTTCGATATGCGGGCATGGTGCCCGGGTATTACGACACCTGCGAATATGAGAGCATGCCACGGTTGAGGGTAGGCGGGTGGGTCGTGACAAGCCTTGACCGTCCCTTGAAATCCCCCCACGTTAGGTATGTGATATAGGAGTTCGTAAATGCCTTGGTGGGAAGCAGGACTTCTGGTGGGGTCTCCCAGAGCAACGGCGCCGAAATGCTTGTTGACATTTCTTAAGCGCAATCAAAGGGAAGCAGTATAAAACCCATCCCCAATAACAGCGCGGAAATGCGCCGTGACATTCCATAAAACCACCATGTCGGTGATCCAGAAATATCGTCAGATGGATAGATCTTGCCATCTTAGATATTTCATCCGTAAACTGCGGATGAAATATCTAAGATGGCAAGATCTATCCTGGCGTTCCGTTCGGTCACCGGCTACATGGTGGTTTTACTTGGGAATGCCGCCGCATTTAGCGTGTGGATGGGTTTTATACCTCGCTTCCTTTGATTGCGCTAAGAAATGTCAACAAACTTGGTGATTGTTGACGGTAACCAAGCGCAAATTAAACACCATCAACACAACACCAAAACAACCTTGAAATAGGGATTTCAACTAACAATTTCCAAAGTTTTGGTGTTTATTTGGACTTGCGGTACCAACTCAAGAATAACCACTTTGGGCCAAAAATACAAAGAAAAAAAGAAATAAAAACCAACAAATAGAAAAAGGCCCAAAGAAGCAAATGGCAAGCCCAAACAAGAATCGGGACAAAACGTCAAAACCGAACGCGGGGGCCAAGACCACCGAACAACTTTTCACAAAAAGGAAGCCTAGCTCTTTGCGAAGCGGAAAGCAGCCGTGCCGGCCCAGTCTTGCGCGCACCACCACAGTGCGGCCGCATCCCTACTGAGGGTTCGGGCCCAACCGGGGGAGGCGGTTTGTTACCTTCCATAACGGGTACTACCTACGTTGGATGGTCGGTTTGGCAGATTTGGAAGGTCTTCCTAGGTCGGTTTTGGTGTTTTTAGCACTTAGGCCCCTCCCCTTGTGTATAAATAGCTCCTCCTTCACCTCTCAACACAACAATTCCAAGGAGAAACCAGTCCACTTGTGCAAGAGAGTAGAATTAGTTCTTCTTCTTCTACTTCTTCTATATCTTCTTCTAAATTCTAGAAAGTGAGAGAGGGAAGAGCTAGAAAGAAGCTTTGTTCTTTCTACCCTGGAGTTGCGGTTCGCCTCTCGGTGTTCCGCGGTTCCTAGGAGGACCAGTGCGGACTTGTCGGTACCGCCCGACTTGTACCTCTGCAAGCTACTTACACTTTAGTAAGAAGTCTTGTGATTATCTTGAAGCTATTTAATTTCCTCGTATATTTCTTAGTCAAGTAGACTTGCGGGATTGGTAGATTGTCTCGTTAAGAGCATTAGTTCTTGGTGAAGGAACTCTTTGACCGGGAACCTTGGCCAACATCAAGAAGCTGTGACCAATAGTGCAAACATGGTGTTTGGACTACGTTCACCTACCTTTGCATTACGGTGCATCCCACGGTTGAGGGGATAGGCGGCCGGGTCGTGACAAGCCTTGACCGTCCCCTTGAAATCCCCCCATGTTCTACTGTGGACGTAGAGCTAATTTTTCGGAGCCGCCAGGATTGGGCGTTAGTGGTGCCCTAAGTGAGTAGACAATGTAGACTTTAGAAATCCTTTGCACTGGAAAACTTAGCCTATAGATACGTCGCTACTCTTAGAAAACAAACCCTTGCCTTAGGTTGACACGGACCGGAAAAGCGGCTTGGCGACCGTCCTTGTGTAAAATACGATACCCCCCGCACCACCGGGTGAAGTGCTACAACGTATTTCCGTGCACTTGCAGATTTCTCTCGTGTGCGTTAAGAAACACCAAGAAGCATTTAAAGGCGCCTCGTTCTGTGGGGGAATGGTTGTCGTAGTTATATTTCGAGCCTAGTCGACTGTGTGGTTGGTAGTATCCTTTTAAACAAAAATACCAAAAATAGTCCTTGTTGCTCATGGAGCAACCTACCCAACAAATCCTGTCCGCTCCTAAGGGCGAGCTTGTAGAACCACGCCCATCTGCGAAGCCAATCACGGCTTTCGCAGTATGAGCTCCGCCTTGGCTTTATAGCCATGGTTCGGGCCCGGCCCTTTCGGGTTCGAATATGAAAACCCCTACCATCACTTACGGGAGTTTGAGCGGCTCGGTGGGTGCCCTGACAATTGCGTGGCATGACACACGACACGCTGAGGTGGAAGTTGTTTCCGTTCTCTCTCACCGAGAGGGCGACTCAATGGTACGCCCATAATGTAGGGGTGGTAAACGGAGAATGGGAAGAATCAAGCGAAAACAGATTCTATGTAGCGTTCTACCCTTTATCCGAATCGCGGCCCTGCGATAAAGAGATACTCAACTTCCAACAAATAGAGGGTGAAACCTTAGGTGCAGCCTGGGACCGGTTTACCACGCTTACACGATCCGGCCCGCACTCGTCCATACCAAACCACGTGCTTTTACAAAGATTTTTCGCTAGGATTGACAGGGGCAACCGCTCGCCGCTTGATTTAGGCTGCCGGGAGGGTCGTTTGCACATAAAACCATAGCGGAAGGAGAAGCTCTCCTAAACCGTATTCTTGAGAATACTCCTCCGCTAGAACCCATCCGAGTAGAACCCAAGCGTAAACCGGAGGAAGTCTCTTCGCCAACGCCGAACCCGTCAAACCTATAGAGAGACCCCCCGCCTGAACCGTAACGCAAGGAGACCGCATGCACAGTCTCTCCGTTCTTCGAGGTTGACTTTACTAATCAATTGGTGACACCTCGAAGTACGAACAATGGAAGAAACCACCTGTCCCAGCTAGCCCTGAACAGCCCCTGGATAAACTCTTTCTCTAGGAGTCTATTAAGGAGCTAACAGCTATAATGAGCACGGAATGGTTGCGAGAGGAAGGACCTTCTTTCGAAGAAATTCGGATAAGTGGCCCCTCTACACCAATCCATTGCGAATATCAGGGAAACTTGGTGGAAGTCATGTATAACCCTGGCGTGGGAGTAAACATAATGTCCAAAACCTTCGCACAAATTTGTGACGAGGAAGTCGTTAGGACCCCCACAAAGACGGACCTTGCGCATAGCACCACGTACCACCATTAAAAGCCGTGAGGTTATACATGAACAAATCTTCCTATACAGGAATGTCAAGTTGTCTTTGGATTTTCATATTTTTGATATCCAAGACTTCGACATCCTGATCGGGCATCCCTTGGAGAAGATTCTTGATTTATCAACATCCGGGATTTAGATGTCAAACTCGGGAAGAAAAAGTTTTCTATCCCGCTACTCGAGCTAAAAACTTCGATAATGTAACCCTTCCTTGAGTACGACACGCCCGAGGAGGTCATGGGAGTTATGCTATATGAGAACCCGTAAACGGACCTAGAAAAAGACGCCCAATTCTTCATAGAAGAAGAGGACGATTCAAATTGAACTCATAGAACTTCCCAAAGAGGAAGAGCTAACTTCGGCCTCCCGTTGAGCTTAAACCCCTACCCCCAGCCCTACGCTATGTCTTCCCTAAACGGCGACTCACAAGCTCCTCATCATAATGTTTAAGCTTAGTGACCGTGAAACTACCCAAATAATAGCCGCCTTAGAAAAACACAGATCGGTCTTGGGTATTCCCTTCAAGATCTAAAAGGGGTAAGCCCGACACTATGCACACATCGCATTCCTATTGACCCCGCCAGTACCCCATCATGCGAACCCCAAATAAGGCTCAATAATGCGATGCGTGAAGAAGTCTCAAGCTTCTTCACGCCGGATTATCTATCCCGCCACCACGAGATTGGGTTAGCCCAGTCAAGTGGTCCCTAAAAGGGAGGAATGACAGTCGTTGAGAACGCTAAAAAACGAACTCATTCCTCAAAGACAAGTCACGTGGTGGAGAATGTGTATTGATTATAGAAAACTTAACAAGGCAACAAAGAAAGATCACTTCCCGCGCCCTTTATTGATGAAATGTTGGAGCGGTTAGCCAAACATTCTTTCTTCTCGCTTCCTTGACGGGTATTCGGCTACCACCGGATCCCGATCCACCCCGATGACCGAGCAAGACCACATTCACATGCCCATACGGAACTTATGCCTACCGTAGAATGTCATTTACCGTGTAATGCACCGCTTCTTTTCAGCGGTGCATGATGTCTATCTTCTCGCACATGATCGAAAGAGATCATGGAGGTCTTCATGGACGACTTCTCCGTCTATGGTAAGACTTTCGAAAGTTGTCCGAAGAACCTAGATCGGGTCTTGCAACGATGCCAAGAAAAGGACCCGGTACTTAACGGGAAAAGTGCCACTTTATGGTCCGAGAAGGCATCGTTTCTTTGGGCACCTCGTGTCCGAGAGGGGGATAGAGGTAGACAAAGCCAAAATAGACGTTATTGAAAAGCTACCACCCCGGTGAGTGTCAAAGGGATCCGTAGTTTCCTAGGTCATGCGAGGGGTTTTATAGAAGATTTATAAAAGATTTTTCACAAATCGCTAGACCCCCTACGGCCCTGCTAGCCAAGGACGTACCCTTTGACTTCACGGATGAGTGCTTGCACGCTTTGAAAACCCCGAAGAAAGCACTCATCTCCACTCCGATCATCCAACCCCATATTGGTCGTTGCCATTTGAAATCATGTGCGATGCCGGCCGACTATCTTTGTTGGTGCGGTCTTAGGCCAAACCAAGGACAAAAAGCAGCATGCCATCGCATATGCTAGCAAAACTCGACAGAGCCCGGCTTAATTACGCTACTATAGAAAAAAGAGCTCACGGCAAGTAGTCTTTGCTATCGAGAAGTTTCGCTCCTACTTAGTGGGCGCAAAAATAATTGTCTACTGCACCATCTTTGCCCTTAAGTATCTTCTCACCCGAAAAAGGATCACGAAACCTCGTTTGATCCGCTTGGATTCTTCTTCTCCAAGAATTTGACATTGAAATAAAAAGATAAAAAAAGGAGTAGAAAAATACGATTCTTGATCATTTATCGCGCGTATGCGGTAACTAACATGCGAGGAATTGCCAATCAACGACTACCCGGCGACGACATGCTACTCAAGGTGTCGATGTCAACCCATGGTACGCAAACATTGTGAATTACATGGTTGCGGGTTATGTACCACCCGGAGAGAACAAGCGGAAACTCCAAATGGAGAGCGGACGGCACCTATGGGACGACCCATATCCGTACGGGGGTGTGTGCGGACGGCTTGCTGAGAAGATGCGTACCAAGGGAGGAAGGAATGCAGATCATTGAAAAATGTCATGCATCTCCCTACGCCGGACATCTAGGAGTATTCCGCACACAAGCCAAAATTTGGCAGTGCGGATTCTTTCTCGCGACTATGTACGGACGACACGAAAGAGTTCATCGAAGATGTTACAAGTGCCAGAAGACAGGGAACATCACAGCTCGTGATGCAATGCCCCTACACTACAACCTTCAAATAGAAATATTTGATGTGTGGGGCATTGACTACATGGGGCCATTCCAGAAGTCCCATGACTGCGAGTACATCCTGGTGGCAGTGGACTACGTGTCGAAGTGGGTAGAAGCACTACCATGCGAGCTGCCGATGGCAAGCACGCCACAAAGATGTTCCATGAAATCATCTTCCCCGTTTCGAACGCCACGCATGGTGATCGGTGACGGAGGATCGTATTTCAAGGACAAATCATTCAAGGCTTTCTTGAAGGAGCTTGGCACTCGGCACAATATTGCTGCCCCCTATCATTCGCAAACCAAATGGCAAGCCGAAACCTCAAATAAACAAATCAAGAACATCCTCCGTAGAAGACGGTCAATGAGATGGGGAAAGGCTTTGGAAAAACAAGCTACCCGATGCTCTCTCGGGCATATCGGACAGCTTACAAAGCCCCCATCGGCATGTCACCTTATCACCGGGTCTATGGCAAAACCCCGCCATTTACCGCTTGAGCCGAGCATCGGGCTCATTGGGCCATCAAGAAGTGGAATATGGACGTCGACTTCGGCTGGGAAGAACCGTCGAGACAAATCTCAAACAAGAAGAATGGCGAAAAAAAGGCGTACCACACGTGCAAAGCTCTACAAAGAGCGCACAAAAAGATGGCATGATCGGCGCATCAAGATCAAAGAATTCACCACGGTGACAAAGTACTCCTATTCAATTCCCGGGTGAAACTATTCGGCGAAGGGAAGCCGAGGAGCAAATGGAAAGGACCGTACACCGTCATCAACACAACGCCACATGGCGCGATCACAATCAAAGATGACACGGGTGAGATACAATAGGTAAACGGTCAACGCCTTAAGCTTTTCTTCGAGCCAAGTCCGATCTTAACCAAGAGCTCGATAGAATAGATTTATGCTTTGAAAATTAAAATTGTGTTGATCAGCATATATAAAATAAATAAATAAATATAATTACAAATAAAATTGTTACAACTAAAAATATATATATATATATATATAATATATATAAGGTAATAATAAAACATAAAAGTTATCTATATATTTTTGCTATCACTTTATTTCATAAAGCATTTACCATTTTATTTTTCTTTTTACTTCATTGCCCTCACTAAAAGCATGCTTGGTCAATTACTACAAAAAGAATATTTACCTTCTAAATTAATCAAAGCATAAACTATTTTCAAAATTTGAATTTGAGGATCAATTAGAGATCAAGCAAGAAAGGAAACGTTTTCGCGCGGCAAAACACCAGTTCAAAACTTTTCGAAAAAGGAAACGAATGCGGCCCCGAAAACCCGACCGGGGGGACACCGAGTGCGCTACGCACCACCCGGTGCGCCCGCACCTGGCCGGCCCCCACTGGTCCAGGATTTCGTCCATCTCCTTCTTCTTCCTCACACGCCCACGGTAGTAAGGTTTGCTCCGCCCGGTTTCGACACGCCAAACCGAGAGAGGAGAATTTGTCCTATAAAATCCACCCTCCTCCTCTCCATTCTTCACACCACTCCTTCTTGCTCTTCTTCTCTTCTCAAATCTTCTCGCTTCCAAGCCTAAACAAGCAAAGAAGGCTCTCTCCAAAACCTCATGGCCTTAGTACCCTTCAATAGAGAGAAAGCCATGACTTCTGCCTCTAAGTATATGGAGAAGACCCCAAAAAGAGACCTAGCCCTCTTACCTCCCCAACTGAAACTCCGACACCAAAGAAAAGGAAGGTAGACAACAAGGAAAATGTCCCCCTAGAAAACCAAGAAGAGACAAAAGCATACTCCAATGTCCCAACAAAGCCTCTCTCCGCTTCTTCCAAAAATCCAGTTCTTGTTTCCCATACACCTTAGAGCAAATGCCAAATGGGGAATGGAAGAAGCGGGTTCCCAAACCTCAAATCCGGGGGCAGCCAAAAGGATTCTTCGGGGACGACATTGTGCCTAAAGAGGGTCCCACAATTGAGAGCGTGCAAAAGAAGATATCTGAACTCTCAAGCTTCGTCCAAATTCTTAGAGGCAGGCTGGCGGAAAGGCATAGCGCCAATATCCGCCTTAAGAAAAAGCTAGCGAGACTTACACGTTAGTACTCATGAGGAGCTTAGACTCGCTGCTAGGGAGATGGGGGTAGAGCGCTCAGTGGATCTCATTGACATTTTCGAGTAGAAGTGCTCTACCTCTCTATCAATAATTCGGCGCGCACTAGTTTAATTTTCGCATTTTCCCTTCCAATCATTTTGTAATTCCTTCAAAGTGTGCGCCCAGTTTGAATTATTAATTCAATAAAGTTTTGTTATTATATTATTGTCTATGTCTCCACTTGTTTTTGTCCTTGTGCAAAAGAAAAAAATTAAAAATAGGTACAAAAACAAGTGTGGGGAGGCTCACAAGTCAAAGGTATGCAATTTATTAAAATTAAATTTTGACTTGTGATTTTTCTTTAAGTGCTAAAACCTGAACCAAGTTAGCAAAACTCCATCTCTTTATCTATCAATTGATACATGGCATGCATACATTTTATTCCTCGCCAAAATCCGGACTACGTTTGAGCAACTATGCTTTAGGGATCCCATGCTTATCTAAATAATTGATCTTTGTGATATGGTAGAATAACTTGGACGCTTGCTCTCTTTTGCAATAAGGCTTGGTTTTATCTTCGAAAATTTAAAATAAAGCATGCTCATGGTTTGACTTAGCCAAATCCTACCAAGGCCCGAACAATAACATGATTATCCACTATAGCTACTTCCCTCGCATTGAGTTTTGTCGGGCTCCGTTGATCCGCGTTGAGAGAGGCTCATACTCCCAAGATCGAAAAACACGTACACCTACATATACACGCCGGTTCTCACAATGAGAATTGCGCACAACATGCATCTTTACCATCCACCAAATAAATACTCCAATCTTTATACCATGATCATCTCCTGTTATCAAGAAAAAATGCGAGAGAAAGATACAGGCTCAAAAAAAAAAAAAAAAAAAAGAGATGAAAAATGGACACGTGTCCGAGGGCGAGTAGAGCCCACATCTCCAAAAAAAAAAAAGAAAGAAGAAGAAAGACAAAAAAAAAAAAAGTAGCCTTGTATCTCTCTAGAAGCATACAAAAAAAGGGGAAGAGGATCATGAGTCAAGGAGTAACCACAAAGAAAATATATCATCAATATTTTCCACACACTTTTGCACGTTTCGATCTAAGGGTATGGCACCTCTTTCCAACGATCCGAGCTTGACCCGACAAAACATGCAGAGGTACGTATGCGCATCACTCCACTCAAAGATCCACAAAACCCCGCAAAATAGGATGAGTCGAGAATGATATAAAAAAGAGTGCTTTGAGAGGAAAATTCAAACAAGAGTGACTTTGTGAGAGTCAATACCATAAAGAGCAATGCTATTACTTTCAAAAATTTAAAAACTTACCAAGTCTTTTTGCGCATGAGTGGTAGCAAGAAGATAGAAATTCATGCTATTCCATTGCTCAATTATTCTAAGATAGCTTGGTAGCCACTCTTGAATGCTCACAAAGCGAGAGAGGCTTGGAATAACCTGTATACAAGCTTACATCTTGAAGATTGAACCACTTTAGTCCCTCGTGCCTTCACTCGAGGACGAGTAAAGGGCTAAGTGTGGGGGAGTTTGTTGACGGTAACCAACTACAAAATTAAACACCGTCAACACAACACCAAAACAACCTAAAAATAGGGATTTCAAATAACAATTTCCAAAGTTTTGGTGTTTATTTGGACTTGCAGGTACCAACTCAAGAATAACCACTTTGGGCCAAAAATACAAAGAAAAAGAAATAAAACCAACAAATAGAAAAAGGCCCAAAGAAGCAAATGGCAAGCCCAAACAAGAATCGGGACAAAACGTTAAAACGAGGCGGGGCCAAGACCACCGCACAACTTTTCACAAAGAAGGAAGCCCAGCCTGCCGAAGTTCGAGCCCCAGCCGGCCCCAGCCAGGAAAGCGCACCACACTGCGCGGCCGCACCCTGGCCGAGGCGGTTCGGGCCCACCTACGGGGAGGCGGTTTGTTACCTTCCATAACGGTACTACCGACGTTGGATGGTCGGTTTGGCGATTTGGAAGGTGTTCCTAGGTCGGTTTTGGTGTTTTTAGCACTTAGGCCCCTCCCCTTGTGTATAAATAGCTCCCTCCTTCACCTCTCAACACAACAATTCCAAGGAGAAACCAAATCCACTTGTGCAAGAGAGTAGAATTAGTTCTTCTTCTTCTACTTCTTCTATATCTTCTTCTAAATTCTAGAGAGTGAGAGAGGGAAAAGCTAGAAAGAAGCTTTGTTCTTTCTACCCGGAGTTGTCGGTTCGCCTCTCTGTTCCGCGGTTCCTAGGAGGGATCTGAGTGCCGACTTGTCGGTATCCCGCCCTGCTTGTACCTCTCTCGCAAGCTACTTACACTTTGGTAAGAAGTCTTGTGACTATCTTGAAGCTATTTAATTTCCTCGTATATTTCTTAGTCATTTGTAGACTTGCGGGATTGGTAGATTGTCTCGTTAAGAGCGTTAGTTCTTGGTGAAGGAACTCTTTTGACCCGGGGAACCTTGGCCAACATCAAGAACTGTGACCAATAGTGCAAACGTGGTGTTTGGACTAGCGTTCACCTACCTTTTGGAGCATCCCACGGTTGAGGGGGTAGGCGGTCGGTCGTGACAAGCCTTGACCGTCCCCTTGAAATCCCCCACGTTCGGGGTCGTGACGTAGAGCTAATTGCCTAAGCCGCCTAGTTGGGCGCTGGGCGGTGTGCCGAAGTGAGTAGACAAATGAGACTTTAGAAATCACCGCCGAAAAACTTAGCCTATAGATACCTCGCTACTCTTAGAAAACAAACCCTTGCCTTAGGTTGACACTGCACCGTAAAAAAGCCGCGCGACCGCCCTTGTGTAAAATACGATACCCTCGCTTACCACCGGTGAAGTGCTACAACGGTATTTCCGGCGCTATGCGATTTCTCGTGTGCGTTAAGAAACACCAACAAATGATGAATGATGACCATTGGATCAAACCGACCTTGGCAACGGTGTAGATACAACGTCAAAAGTCGGTTACAAACCGACCGTGGATACATGATCACCAAAGAACTCTACCGAGTTGTTCGCGGGGGTTCTATCCTATCCTCGCCACCAAAAACAACTCCCGTAAGGCAATAGAAGCATAGCTACGGTGACTTCGCTTTGTAATCGAGATAGAACACTAGTCGGGTTACCTTGTTTAGAGTTCGGGTGTTCGGTTCCTCTACGGACAACCCCTCTCGTATCCGACTAGGATCGTAGCGAGTTCCTTGGCTCCTTACACTATAAAAGGCGGCCAAGGAACACCTCGTAAAGGAGAGCACGAACGCATAGAACACAAGCTTGGCCACGACCAAGTGCTGTAAGCTTCACAGCCGATTCTCGGCTAACCCCATCAATCAAAAACAGGCTCACGCCGACCGGACGTAAAGGTCTTTACTCGATCCTTGATCGAGGGCCCGAACCAATATAAAAACCCCGCTCTCAATGTCACCGCGCAACAAACCACCCAAGCTCCAAAAAGTTCGTCGAGGCCCGAACAAATTGTCCCGGTTCACCCCGCGGGCGGGCTCTCGGTCGTAAAACATCGGCACCGGCGCGCCAGTAGGGGCTCTCGTCGACTTTCAGCACGAGAGTCCGGCGACCACGACATCATGAGTTCATCGGCGAGGAGGACGATCATCTTCGGGACTTGGGCTTGCGAGATCGATGACGATGGCAAGACTCGAGGCTCGCACCATCGAGGAGCCCAAAACCGAAGAACCGAACTCGCCGAGAAGCTCCAAAGAATCGACGCTAACCGAAACTGCCTCGAAGACGGAGAACAAGTTCGGCCCGCCCGGAGTCTCACACGAAGGACCCAAACCCGAAACCGGCTCGGGAAGGTGGACAACCGTGGCTCAAGTGCGGATCGCAAGGGCGACTTCAAGCACAACTCCTACTCGACCGAGATATGGGAAACTTCTCCAACTCGAAACTTTTTCGATCAAAGCTACCTTGACTCGGAGAAAGAAGGCGAATTGAATAACCCCGACACCAGTCCGTATTACCTTTCGCCTCCCTACGACTACGCAACCGGCATTCGCGATTCAAGGAGCGCGAAGACGATTTCGAAGAGAAGATTGAGATTCCTTTGAGGGCGCGCAAAAAGGGGCTCATCTTGACAAGAACCCCGGAGGAATGCATCATCCACTGGCCAAGAACCCTCGATGGAGCCAATCGTCGGGCAATGGCGGTGATCGGAAAGACCAACATCGCAAGCTCTACCCCGACGGAAGGAGTGGCGGCCCAAGGCTACGCCCGCTAAGGAAATCTTTATGGTGGCGCTAGCCGCGCCCTCGCTTAACCGCCCGTGATGCCCCCTCGACATCGGTCCACCGACGAAGGCCTATCCAACATCTCGGCGGACGAAAAGAACCCTTGAAGACGAAGGAGAACACCAACGCCAAGAAAGGCCGAAAAGAAACAAGCCAAGGGAGGGACGCCTAATCGGGGCAAACGCACGCATGCAGGCCCTGAACAAATATCAAGTCGATCTACATGAGTACGAGAGGCTAAAAATCCGAAAGAGAAGCTGAGGACGATCAACGAGTAACTCGGGAAAGGCTACAAGGGCTGATCGACCGCCTAAAGACTGCTACAGACCTAAATGACGAGGGAGGCTCATCAAGGAGGCCTTGCAAAAGGCTACCCGCGAAAGAGAGCCTAGAGCATCACGCGTCAAAGGCAAACAGCTCCTCATGCACCAAGAAGCCGATCCAACGTCTTCGAAAAGGCTGGGCAGCCGAGGGTTCCGATAACTCCGTGCCACCCCGAGGGATGGTAGACAATACCGAGAGACCCCGAGGGAGAGCCCCGCTCCAAGACCAAGCCGACAAGAAGAAGTCGCGAGTCAACGTATCAACCTACGGAACTCATCCAAGAGGAGGAAGAACCCTCAGAAAGACTCGAAGAAAGAACGACGGGGAGTTACGACAGATTTCCTTGCTTCGCGAGAAAAGATTGCGGAGGTCAAGCTACCCCCAAAGTTCAAACCTTCAAACCACTCAAAAATATGATGGGAAAACAGAGCCCGGACAATGGCTCGAGTCTACTCACAATCCATTGAGCGGGCCGGAGGAGATGATGACGTAAAGGCCGTTTTCTTTCCCATGGCCCTAGAGGCTCTACCGCTCCAATGGTTCGACAAGATCGAAGAGGGCTCAATCAGATACTAGGAGGACTTGCAGAAAGCATGCAGAGCAACTTCAGAAGAATCATTACCCATCCTATTACTCAGGCAGAGCCGAAGAGCCTCAAGCAGAAGCCGGGGGAGTCCTTGAGAGATTACTACCGAAGATTTGGAGAGATGAGATCCCAAGTGCATGATATCACCGAAAGGGAAGTGATAGACGCCTTCGGTAATGGAATTTTCTAGATGGCGCTTCTCGGATTTCTACAAAGACAACCCGAGGACGAACAAGCGCTTCAAGCTTACTTTGTTGAGAAGATGATCGGAGCCGAAGAAAGAACCCGGGACCGCTTCCAGAGAAAGAACTCGAAGGCCCGAAGAAGGAGCGTAACAACTCTCAACGGCAAAAAGAAGCGAGGACCGGACAACACCGCCGCAACGGCGAAAAGTCAAAGAAACCTTACAAACAAAGGTTCAACAACAACAACAACAACGGCGACAGAATAGAAGCAATATCAAGCTAGAAGACCTACCCCGCATCTATCACCCCGAGCTCAAGACACGCCGAAGCTGTTCCACATTCCGGGAGAAGTACAAGGGAGGAAACAACTTTGCTCGAAGGGGGACAATCAAGAAAACAGAGAAGGAGCCGGAAGAAGAGCCAAAGACGGGAGATTTCCGAAAAGCAACAAGATCTCTCGAACGTCATATTCTCTCGGAGCACCCGGATCAAAGAGCAAGAGACAAGATAAGCTAGCACTCCGATCAATCATGGCGTGAGCCCGCAACGCCGTGCTATCTCAACCGGGTCCCAATACCCGATTCAATTCACCGAGGGGAGGATCAATGGACAAGTGTGGGCAACGCCGCCCTGTATCCCTTGGTACTAGAACCCACGATAGCCGAGTAACCGTTAGCAAGGTGTTGATCGACGGAGGAGCAGATCGAACATCATATTCTCGAAACACTAGACAAGATGGGACTAGACCTCTCCGGATTGATCGCTCCATCCAACACTCCTTTTATGGGATAGTACCGGAAGAGCAGCCATACCAATCGGACAAGTCACCCCCCCCGCCATACATTCGGATCCCCATCTAACTACCGGACAGAGTACATCAAATTGAAGTGGCGGATCTCGAGTCACCATATCACGCCATCATGGGAAGACCTTTATATCACAAAATTCATGGCTATTCCACACTACCCGTATCTTCTACTGAAGATGCCAAAGACCATTTTGGGGTTCTTTCCATCAAAGGAGATCTCAAGAAAGCTTTTCGAGTGTGATGTACAAGCCGTGGAGATTGCAAACAAGACGAAGGGAGCTCTTAGAGAAAAAAGGAACTCGACCGGATGGCGAAGAGACAAATCGGAAAGAACTCGAGATACCACCAAGAAGCAAGCAATTACGATTCCACCGGAGGAAGCCGACATCAAGCACATAGACCGACAAACGGGTGATCCATCCAAGACGGCGATCGTCGGCGCCCACCTATCTCCAAAATAGGAACTCGCACTCACCAGCTTCCTAAGGCAACACGAGATATATTCGCTCGAAACCCAAGCACCTGCCCCTGTCCCAAGGGAGCCGGGTCGAAAGCACGAAATCGACATCAATATGGGATCCAAACCCATCAAGCAAAGGCTAAGGAGGTTCTCACCAGAAAAGAAAGAAGCCATCAAGAAGGAGATTGCGAAACTACTCGCGGCCAGATTCATCGAGACAAATCCTACATCCTAACCGGCTCGCCAACCCGTTACGTTCGAAGAAGAATACCTGAGTTGGGCGCATGTGTGTGGACTACACGACACTGAACAAGCACCGCCCAAAAAGATCCCTTCGGGTTACCAAGGATCGACCAAATAGTGGACTCCACAGCGGGATCAGCTCTACTATCATTCTTGGATTGCTACTCAGGATACCACCCGATCGCATTAAAGAAAGAAGATCAGAGCAAGACCTCTTTTATCACCCCCTTCGGTGCCTACTGCTACAAAACAATGTCCTTCGGATTAAAGAACGCCGGAGCAACGTATCAAAGAGCAATACAGACTTGTTTGGGAGAGCAAATTGGCAAAATGCCGAAGCATACGTAGACGACGTAGTGGTGAAAACAAGAGAACCGAAACTCGATTCAAGATCCGAAGAGACTTTCAAGAACCTCAACAAATGGAAATGGAAGTTCAACCCAACCAAATGCGTCTTTGGAGTACCATCGGGGCAGCTAGCGGGTTTCTTGGTCGCAACGAGGGCATTGAAGCCAGCACCAAGCAAATCAAAAGCAATCACCGAGATGACACAACCCCCCGAAGCGTCAAGGGCGTCCGGAAGCTCACGGGATGCATGGCGGCACTCAACAGATTCACATCCAAACTTAGAGAAAAAGGGCTACCCTTCTTCAAACTCATCAAGACCAAGGGAGAGTTCAAGTGGACCGATGATGCAGACAAAGCGTTTGAAGAACTCAAACAATACCTAACAACAGCTCCAGTCCTAACACCTCCAAAGGATCAAGAAGAACTCCTGCTCTATATAGCAGCAACAAATACAGTGGTCAGTTCAGCAATCATCGTGGAAAGAGAAGAGCACGGGCAACTCAGCAAAGTTCAGAGGCCAGTTTACTACGTGAGCGAGGTTCTATCTGAGTCTAAGGCTCGATACCCTCACGTACAAAAACTACTCTATTCCATACCGATCACATCAAGGAAGCTACGACACTACTTTGACAACCACAAGATCACGGTGGTGGCCCGACTCACCACTAGGCGATATTCTCGAGGAAAATGAGATTCTACGGGCGCATATCAAAATGGGCGTAGAACTCGAGCATTGAATCTAGAGTTCACCCCAAGAAGAGCAATCAAATCCCGTGCACTTCCGCATTTCATAGTGGAATGGGAGCTCCAACAACCCATATCCGACGACATCAAGAAGCATTGGAACATGTACTTTGATGGATCGTTGAAGCTAGGGGAGCGAGAGCGGGATTTTATTCATATCTCGAAGGAAGACAACTCAAGTACGTGCTACAAATCATGTGGCAAGCTACAAACAATGAGGCGAATATGAAGCACTCATCCATGGCCTCAAGATAGCAAGAACTCGGGAATCAAGAAACTACAAGTATATGGGGACTCCGCTGTTGTCATCAATCAAGTCAACAAAGAATGGGACTGCACAAAGGACAACATGGGCCTCTATTGGCGCTGTAGTACATAAGCCGGAAAATAACTTCCAAGGCCTAGAAATCCTACACGTGCTCGGGGGATGCGAACGTGGCGGCAAACGCGTGCTAGCTAAACTCGGATCCGACAGAGCACAAGTCCCACCGGGAGTATTCGTCGAAGAGCTCTTGAAACCATCCATCAAGGAGAACCCGTAAAAGAAGACAGCATGGAGCAATCAGCCCTAAACGGGTAATGATAATCTCTCCGTGTCGCGAGAACAACTCCCCGCATCGAAGACATCACAAACTTCATCAATAACAAGACACTACCCGATGACAAAGTCAAGCAACAAGGATCTTGAGAAGAAGCAAGAACTACGTGCTCATCGGAGACAAGCTCTACAAGAGAGCAGCATCATCGGGAGTACTACTCAAATGCATAAGCTCACGAAGATGGAAAGGAGATCCTACAAGAAATCCACTCACGATGCCGTGGAAACCACGCACGTCAAGAACCCTCGTGGGAAAAGCATTGAGAACCGGATACTACCGCCAACAGCGGCTCTCAAAGACGCGTAAGAACTTCGTCGAAGATGCAAAAGGATGCCGATGTTCGCAAGACAAGCGCATGTGCCGGCTCACAACTTAATCACGCCCCCACCATCATGGCCTTTTTTGTCTTGGGGACCGGATCAAGTCGGACCACTCAAAAGAGCCAAGGAGGATACTGAATATATCTACGTCGCCATCGACAAATTCACCAAATGGATAGAATACAAGCCATTGGTCACCTTCAAATTTCACCAAAGCGGTCGAGTTCATCCAAGAGATAATGCATGATTCGGGATGCCCACGGGATCATCACCGACCTCGGATCACCATTCCACGGCGGCGGGGTCGAAGATTGGGCACAAGATTGTGGCATACGGATAGACTATGCTTCACGTGGCACATCCTCGGGCTAACGGACAAGTCGAAGAGCAAACGGACTCATCCTTGCGGACTAAAGCCAAGGCTATATGAAGAACTCAAAGACTACGAGCCAAATGGATCGAAGAACTTCCAAAAAGTCGTTTGGGGCCTAAGAACTCAAATCGCCAGAGCAACGGGCTACTCACCCTTCTTCCTAACCTATGGATCGAAGCCGTTCTACCGCCAGACCTCATATGGAGCTCTCCAAGGATCGAGCAATTTGAAGAAGGAGAAGGAGAACGTACAAGAAGACTAGAAATCGACCGTGCGGAAGAAGTCGGATCGAATGCAATCCTCCAGAACGCAAGGTATCTGCAAGGACTAAGAACGCATTATGACAAGAGCACACGTCCAAGAAACCTCAACCCAGGAGATCAAGTACTCAAGAGGAATCAAAAGACGGAAGGCAAGCACAAATTGCTCGGCCCCATGGGAAGGACCATACATCGTCAAAAGAGTACTGGGACCGTGGAACCTCTGGCCCGATGACCATGCAAGGAGAAGAAATCGAAACTCCCGGCACATAAGCCAACTCGAAGGTTCTATCCGTAATCGGAGGAACTCAAGGCGACAGAGAAGCGGCGAACGCAAAAAAAAAAACAACTCGACACTTCAAGAAGAAGAAGACCAAGCCCGAGAAGAACTGCGGACCAACCAACAAGGAAAGGTCACCAAATACGCGGCTACCAAGCGCTTCAACAAAAACAAGTCGCCAAGAGTAAAGCTGCATGCCTCCCAAGGGAGAAGAACAAACAGCCCGAATTGGCACTTCACGGAAAGAAGTCGACCAAAAGAAGGCAACCCCCGACCACGAGCGGAGGTCAAATTCCAAGGGTGGAACCACGTGACGTCCCTAGCTGCTCGAATAAGCGTCCACACCTTAAATCCCTAGCGGAAGATCGTGAACTTTGACTCTTGAGAAAAGAGGACGTTGGGATCGCCCGTCTAGGTCGCAGAGGCCATCGAGGGTCCGAAAGTGCCACTATGTCCAATGACGGCGGACGGCCTTTCGAATCGGGCGTGAACGGTGTAGTGTGTTGTGAAATAGAAACCCATCGTCTCACACAAGTCTCTCGAAGCGAAGCAGCCCAAACCGGGGCAAGGTGGATTGCGGTGTTATGAAATAGGAACCCAACCATCTTGACCTTCATCCGCGAAGATGCACTTGAATGGGCCCGGTTGAGAACCTTACAAGGGACGTCATGTGAATAGTCCACGGGACAACATGGGAGAGCCCTAGCCCGAGAAGCGGCAACCCCGAGTTAGAACAACTCTTTCCGGAGCACGACTCCACCAAATTACACTAGCATGTCTAAGGAAAGACAACGCTAGAGGGCCTAAAAGGAGAAACCAAAACGGCTGGAGAAACCCTCCGAACAATCGTGACAAGTCTTAGAAGAAAACACAAGTCACATGCCGAGGAAAACAGCCCCCGGCAAAATGGGGACGCCCAAACAACATCGAGTAAGTCCACAAAAAGGGACGAGCCGAATCTTCGAAAAAACAACTCAAGACCGGGGAGCAAGACTCCACCATCATCACCCGGTCTACGAAAAAGGCAAGTCAAAGATTTTTTTTTTTAGATGCAAACATGGATGGATGCAAAGGAACTAATCATGCAATGGATCTACTATGATAAAACATAAACTAAAGCGGAGTGAATGCATGAGTTGATTAAGTAAACATGCAATGCAATGCAAAAAAATTAAATGGTAACTACTCAATTAATTTATAGTCCATGAGCAAGACTTTCTCACCTTTTAATCATACTTACCACGATGTGCAGCTTCTATATACGTCACTTGAGATGTGTTCATTGAATTCTTGTGACGGCGACTTCTTCTTCAATCTATACATGGTTAGAATAATATATATATAAATACATACCTTTGAGATAGCGAGGGTTCCAATGTTGATGAATCTTGAATGATCAAGCACCCTGGGTTCTTCAATCTTTTCTTGTGGAATCTTGCCTGGGAAGGTTGCAACGACATTTTTGTCCCGTCTGTTCCACAACTCAACGTAACAAGGGTAATCCTACTAAAGCTAGTGATACACTAAATTAGGAGACATCATGATCATTATTAAAATCTTTAGGCCAATTGCTTCCCCAAGAACGGCGCCAAAAAGCTTGTTGGCATTTGTTAAGTGCTAAAAGAATATGAAGGATTACTCGCAAGCGTCTGAAACACCTACCATTGTAGCTTTTCCCTAGGATGAGTATTCTAGAGTATCGTATCCACAGGGGAAGCTTTGGCTAGAGAGTCTCATAAATCACAATCATGTATCTACTAACTTAGCAAACCACTAGACTAAAGTGAGGAGATAATTGATAAAGGTTAAGTAAATAATAAAACATAAATTAATAGCATACCTAAAGAATAACTAAACTAATCAATAGGTCAAAGGAAGAGATCAAGGTTCCCGGGTATATCTCTATTACTTAGGTTTTATGATAGCAATTACACTAATGCACTTTGGAGCAACAGTTCCTTTCCAACTCTCGAGAAAGACCGGGAAAAAGGTAGTTGGGAGAAGGTCGCCAAAAGCTCTACGAAACACCAAACCATACGTGGTGGACTACAAAAGACCGACAGGGCTGTCACCCCCGGGCTACCACAACTATCCGTGGGTTTGGGCGCAAACTCAGGTAACCTATAGCACGGACACCATGTCTATACTATAGATTACTACTCTAGCTACCATGAATAACTAGAGCACTCAATACGAGCGGAGATCCCATGCAATAATATGACAACTATACTTAACCATATATGGAAAGCATAAAGTAATAGAGAAGATAAATATATGAATCATAAGTCTTGTAGAGAAGATACAAAGACATACCATACTCTGAAGACATCTCCCAACAGAGCTGAGCTCCACTCTCCTTTACTCTTGATTAGATCTAAGTTAGATCTAATCTAGTTCTAATTACATGGCTAATCTATCTCTAATTACAGGTCTAATCTACTTCTAATCTACTTCTAATTCACTAATCCCAGAGAGAGGTTATCCTTACATTGGGACACCTCTACAACTGAGAGATAATGAATAGAATGAGATAGAATGAATTAGCATTTTACCCTAGGGTCAGGGGGTCTTCTTATATAGGCCTTGGCGATGAACGATAGCCCTTGGATCAAACCGACCTTGGCAAGCGGTGTAGATACAACCTCAAAGTCGGGTTACAAACCGACATAAAAAAAGACTAAGCCGATTGGCTAAAATTGCCTCGGTAGGCATAAAATTGCACTGGCGGCCGCCCGAGTCATTGCCTCCTCTCAACCTCTCATCTCTTCTGGTGTCTTCGGTATCTTCTAGAGTGTTTTAGTCCATATTTCGGGTTGAGTTACTTCACGGTCAAGTCTTGTCATCGTATGAGATGTATATTACGGAACTTTCTCCATTCTTCTCTGCATTTACACAAGTTAAGTCCCTGTAAAGATATAAATCACCAAAGCTCGTGGAATTATGTTAGTAAAACCCTAGTCTATGTTGATATTCATTTTACGCCCTTATTTCATGTTTAGTTGACTATTAATATTATGCTATAACAGGTGTCAACAAAGAGCAAGCCTCCAATCATCATGACAAGTCTAAGAAGGAAGACAGAAGTCATTTGTCAGAGGATATAGACACTGACAAAACGGAGCGGAACCTCTACAACTATCCTCGGCCAAGTCCATTTAAAAAGGCGGTGATACTTCAGGAAAAACAGCCACGGAATTCAGGAGGAGAACTTGAGAACCACCTTCGTAAGTCTACGAGAAAAAGGCAAGATGATTCCTTCGGAAGAAATAACTCAAGCCTCGAAGCAAGACTCCAATCTACTACGGCAAGACCTATGAAACGGACTAGCCGACGCTAAGGAAGAAACAACCCAAAGGCACACAAGGACAAGATCCTATATTACCTCCACGGGTCTACAAGAAGACAAGCTGACAAATCGAGAAAACCACCACGACGACTCGAAGCAAGACTTCAACACTATCTACGACCAAGTCTACGGAAAGGAAAAGTCAGAATCATCGGAGCGAAACAACACGATGTCATAGAGGATGACTCTAAACAACTCGGCACAAGTCTACAAGAAGGAGATAAGAGCCCGAAGCCTAAGGAAGAACTCTAAAGGCGCAATGTCGCAACAAGTCACGGAGAAAACAACACGGATGACTACTTCAAGAGCAAGCGAGAGAACAAAAGCGCAAAGGAGTGCGCACGAGGCGGTCGAAAAATACTTAAAGTCCGCACGGCGGACACAAGCAAGTATTCAGGGCCTACAACCAACAGGCCACCAAAAAACAAGTTGTTCATTAAAAGACGGAAAAACCGCCTACCCGGGCACTCGGGCCGCATCAAAATCCGGCGCCTCTCCTTCGGAAGATCGAGATCGATGGTACCGGCAAGAGTGGTCACGGCTGCATCCACCTCGGGCGCTCTTCATCCATTATCCTCGAGATGCTCGTTAGAAGCAAACCCATCCACAACAGCAGGCGATGGGCAGCTCTGGAACAAGATAATGGAAGTAAAAGAGCGAAGCTCTTGAAACGACCTCGAAAGAAATCTCCAACAAAAGAAGATGGAAGCGATCGGGAACCACGGGAAGAAAGTCCCTCCAGGGACACACCATGATCTTCGGGAAGGCGAATGACCTCCGGCAAAGGGATACACAACTCGCCGGAGATCGAGAGAACCGGCGCGAGCGAAGAGCATCTCTCTCCGGCGGAAGCTCGGCCCGATACTCACCGATAGTGGTGCCGACTGAATTGGTCACCCGAAGACCTGAAGTCGAGAAATAGACAAGTCGAAAGAAAAGACTTGACTCATAAAGCAAGAAACGACTCAAGAGGATAAGCAAACATACCTTCAACCTCTGAAGTAACCTTGGCATAGGACTCGATCCAACCCCTCAATGGTAGCACAAGAGTCACGGGCTGAGCACGAAGATCCCGTTCAATCCCCCGAAGATGAACAACCGGCCAAGAACGAGTCACACTCTCGGCGGGGGAGAAAGACGGGGGAGATCTCGCATAAAGGACTAAAGAAAAGTCGGGGTCGGGACACATCTCAAAAAAAAAGAGAAACGGTCAAAATCCAGGGAAAAAAGGAAGAACCTCTAAGAGCTCTATCTACAAAAAAAGAACTCTTAGATGCTCGAACCCGGGCTGCGGGATACCGGGGCACAATTTTTCAAAGAGCTCCGACAACGAGAAGAACTCGAAGACGGAGGAGAAGAACTCAAAGACCTTCCGGCTCTTTGTACCAAAAAGCAAGAAGCGGGGGGGCTACACCCTACGGGTGCACTTTTCAACAAAAGTGCACACCGCACGAAGACCGACAAGGACCGCATCAAGGCCGCATCCGAGAAGAAGCGGAGACAACTCTCATGACTCAAACCCGAGATGCTCGGGGGCTAAGCGGGATGAGGCTCTCCTTTCAAGAAAGAAGAGCTCCCGACGGCGAGAAGAACTCGAAGACGGAGGAGAAGAACTCAAAGACCTTCCGGCTCTTTGTACCAAAAGGCAAGAAGCTCGGGGGGCTACACCCTACGGGTGCACTTTTTCAAAATTGCACTCCGTAAAGATGATCTTGAAGACCATATCAAGGCCCGCCGAAAAGAGCAAGACAACTCTCATGGCTCGACCTTGAGATGCTCGGGGGCTTGTGGATCTGGGATCACCAAAGAACTCTACGAGTTGTTTTGCGGGGTTCTATCTAGCTGCAGCCACAAACAACTCCCAGAAGGCAATGGAAGCATAGCTACGGTGACTTACATTGTAATTAGGATAGAACACTAGTCGAGGTTACCTTGTTCGAGTTCGGTGTTCGGTTCCTCTACGGACAACCCTCTTTGTATCCGACTAGGATCGTAGCGAAGTTCCTTGGCTCCTTAGACTATAAAAGGCGGCCAAGGAACACCTCGTAGAAGGAGGGACGAACATAGAGCACAAGCTTGGCCCGACCAAGTCTTTGTAAGCTTCATAGCCGATTCCCGGCTAACCCCATCAATCAAAAACAGGCTCACGCCGACTAGGCGTAAAGGTCTTTACTCGATCCTTGATTGAGGGCCCGAACCCGATATAAAAACCTCGCTCTCAATGTCGGTTTGCGCAACAAACCCGGGCTCCGGGTTCATCGAGGCCCGATGTTGGTGTTTCTTACGCACCGCGAGAGAAATCCGCAAGCGCACGGAAATCTGGTTGTAGCACTTCACCGGTGGTAAGCGGTATCGTATTTTACACAAGGGATCGGTCGCGACGGCGGCTTTTACGTGCGTGTCAACCTAAGGCAAGGGTTTGTTTTCTAAGAGTAGCGAGGTATCTATAGGCTAAGTTTTCGGCGGTGATTTCTAAAGTCCATTTGTCTACTCACTTCGGGCACCGCCCAACGCCCAAGCGGGCGGCTTAGGCAATTAGCTCTCGTCCGGCCCGAACGTGGGGGATTTTAAGGGGCGGTCAAGGCTTGTCACGACCCGGCCGCCTACCCCCTCAACCGTGGGATGCTCCGCAAAAGGTAGGTGAACGCTAGTCCAAACACCACGTTTGCACTATTGGTCCGCGAGTTCTTGATGTTGGCCAAGGTTCCCAGGTCAAAGAGTTCCTTCACCAAAGAACTAACGCTCTTAACGAGACAATCTACCAATCCCGCAAGTCTACAACAGCTAAGAAATATACGAAGAAATTAAATAGCTTCAAGATAATCACAAGACTCCTTACCAAAGTGTAAAGTAGCTTTGAGAGGTACAAAGCGGGGTGCCGATGCCAGGCAAGTCCGGGCACTCGGACTCCTCCTAGGAACCGCGGAACAGGAGGCGGCGAACCGGCAACTCCGGTAGAAAAAAGAACAAAGCTTCTTTCTAGCTTTTCCCTCTCTCACTCTCTAGAATTTAGAAGAAGATATAGAAGAAGTAGAAGAAGAAGAACTAATTCTACTCTCTTGCACAAAGTGGACTGGTTTCTCCTTGGAATTGTTGTTGAGAGAGGTGAAGGAGGGAGCTATTTATACACAAGGGGAGGGCCTAAGTGCTAAAAACACCAAAACCGACCTAGGAACACCTTCCAAATCTGCCAAACCGACCATCCAACGTCGGTAGTACCCGTTATGGAAGGTAACAAACCGCCTCCCGAAGCTGGGCCCGAACCCCTCGGTAGGGGTGCGACGCCACCAGTGGTCGCGGCGCACCCCCGCCGGGGCCGGCCTGGGTCGGGCCGGCGGCTGGGCCTCCCCTTCGTGAAAAGTCGTGCGGTGGTCTTGGCCCCGCCTAGTTTTGACGTTTGTCCCTATTCTTGTTTTGGCTTGCCATTTGCTTCTTTGGGCCTTTTTCTATTTGTTGGTTTTTATTTCTTTTTCTTTGTATTTTTGGCCCAAAGTGGTTATTCTTGAGTTGGTACACCCAAGTCCTAATAAACACCAATACTTTGGAATATGTTAGTTGAAATCCCTATTTCTAGGTTGTTTTGGTGTTGTGTTGACGGTGTTTAATTTGTAGTTGGTTACCGTCAACAAACTCCCCACACTTAGCCCTTTACTCGTCCTCGAGTGAAGGCACGAGGGACTAAAGTGGTTCAATCTCCAAGATGTAAGCTTGCATACGAGGTTATTCAAGCCTCACTGTCTTGTGAGCATTCATGGTGGCTACCAAGCTATCTTAGAATAATGGAGCAATGGAATAGCATGAACTTCCATCTTCTTGCTACTACTCATGCGCAAAAGACTTGGCAAGTTTTTGAATTTTTGAAAGAAATAGCATTGCTCTTTATGGTATTGACTCTCACAAAAATCACTCTTGTTTTGAATTTTCCTCTCAAAGCACTCTTGTTTGATTCACTCTCACTCATCCTATTTTTGCGGGGTTTTTGTGGATCTTTGGATGGAGTGATGCATACGTACCTCTGTATGTTTTGTCGGGTCAAGCTCGGAGCGTTGGAAAGAGGTGCCATACCCTTAGATCGAAAGCGTGCAAAAGTGTGTGGAAAATATTGATGATATATATTTTCTTTGTGGTTACTCCTTGACTCATGATCCTCTTCCCTTCTTTTTGTATGCTTCTAGAGAGATACAAGCTACTTTTCTTTCTGTCTTTCTTCTCTTTTTTTTTTTTTTTTTGGAGATGTGGGCTCTACTAAGCCCTCGGGACACGTGTCCATTTTCATCTCTTATTCTTTTTTTTCTACAGCTGTATCTTTCTCTCTGCATTTTTCTTGATAACGAGGAGATGATCATGGTATAAGAATGGAGTATTTATTTGGTGGATGGTACGATGCATGTTGTGCACAATTCTCATTGTGAGAACCAGTGTGTATATGTGGGTGTACGTGCTTTTCGATCTTGGGAGTATGAGCCTCTCTTAGCGGATCAACGGGCTGACAAAACTCAATGCAGTAGGAAGTAGCTATAGTGGATAATCATGTTATTATTCAGGCTTTGGAAGGATTTGGCTAAGTCAAACCATGAGCATGCTTTATTTTTAAATTTTTGAAGATAAAACCAAGCCTTATTGCAAAAAGAGAGCAAAGCGTCAAGTCATTCTACCATATCACAAAGATCAATTATTTAGATAAGCATGGGGTCCCTAATGGATAGTTGCTCAACAAAAGTCTGGTTTTGGCGAGGAATAAAATGTATGCATGCTTGGTAGATAAAGAGATGGAGTTTTGCTAACTTGGTTCATGTTTTAGCACTTAAAGAAAAGTCACAAGTCAAAATTTAATTTTAATAAATTGCATACCTTTGACTTGTGAGCCTCCCCACACTTGTTTTTGTATCTATTTTTAATTTTTTCTTTTGCACAAGGACAAAAACAAGTGGAGACATAGACAATAATATAATAACAAAACTTTATTGAATTAATAATTCAAAATTGGGGTGCACACTTTGAAGGAATTACAAAATGATTGGAAGGGAAAATACTGAAAATTAAACTAGTGCGCGCCTAATT